>BLSH010383285.1:25571-40996 GCA_018402905.1 Glandirana rugosa | reverse complement strand
ATAGGCAAAGTCACTGGGTGATGAGACCAAGGAAATGCCTCTTTTTGCCTGCAGCAGACCCTACTGCAGTTTCTTACCTTGTAACTTGCTACAAAGTTACAATGTTGCAGTCTGATGACTGGAGGGGAGACTGAAGAAATGCTTCCTCCTACATGCAGCAGACTGATGACATCATCTAAGCATAGGCAAAGTCACTGGAGGAGAGGAGACTGAGGAAATGCTTCCTCCTACATGCAGCAGACCAATGACATCATCTAAGCATAGGCAAAGTCACTGGGGAATGAGACTGAGGCAAATGCTTCTTCTTGCCTGCAGCAGACTGATGACATCATCTGAGCTTAGGCAAAGTCACTGGAGGAGAGGAGACTGAGAAAATGCTTCCTCCTACATGCAGCAGACAGATGACATCATCTAAGCATAGGCAAAGTTACTGGGGAATGAGACTGAGGAAATGCTTCTTCTTGCCTGCAACAGACCCTACTGCAGTTTCTTACCTTGTAAGTTGCTACAAAGTTGCAATGTTGCAGTCTGATCACTGGAGGGGAGACTGAAGAAATGCTTCCTCCTACATGCAGCAGACTGATGACATCATCTGAGCATAGGCAAAGTCACTGGAGGAGAGGAGACTGAAGAAATGCTTCCTCCTACATGCAGCAGACCAATGACATCATCTGAGCATAGGCAAAGTCACTGGGTGATGAGACCAAGGAAATGCCTCTTTTTGCCTGCAGCAGACCCTACTGCAGTTTCTTACCTTGTAACTTGCTACAAAGTTACAATGTTGCAGTCTGATGACTGGAGGGGGGACTGAAGAAATGCTTCCTCCTACATGCAGCAGACTGATGACATCATCTAAGCATAGGCAAAGTCACTGGAGGAGAGGAGACTGAGGAAATGCTTCCTCCTACATGCAGCAGACCGATGATATCATCTGAGTCTAGGGAAAGTCACTGGGAAAGAGGAGACTGAGGAAATGCTTCCTCCTGCCTGCAGCAGACCAATGAGCTCATCTAAGTCTAGGGAAAGTCACTGGGGCATGAGACTGAGGAAATGCTTCATCCTGCCTGCAGCAGACTGATGAGATCATCTAAGTCTCGGGTAAGTCACTGGAGGAGAGGAGACTGAGGAAATGCTTCCTCCTGCCTGCAAGCTCACAGTGTGCGGTGAAATCAGAGTAGGTCATTTGAGTCCAGGAGAGGAGCCGGTAGAACTGTTAAAGACTGAAGGGATTTAAATACCGAGATCTGTAGAAACCCAAGTTGAGGAGTGTTATGTTACTAAAGGGCTCTAGACATTTATGGATGGAAATCCTGCCTGGGGTCTTCTCGTTAATCCCAAGCGGGACATATCAAACCAACCGCCACACTATTTCCATACACGTCCGTCTTCTGGTGGGAACGGGTCACCTCCTTGATTAGTTACATGTTAGCTAAACATCATCATTTATGAGGGATTGTTCATGCACAGTCACGCTTTTTACCTTTTCACTGGATTTTGACGCAGCACTTGTCAACGGCCGACATTCTCTGACAGCCCCCAACATGCTGACTGTTACAGTCCAACAAAAATACCATCTGGTTTCATACCCTCATTGGAGGTTCCTATATGTCCACCCATACCCTCATGGAAAGTTTGGAGAGGTCAACCTATACCCTCATGGAAAGTTTGTAGAGGTCAACCTATAGCCTCATGGAAAGTTTGTAGAGGTCAACCTATACCTTCATGGAAAGTTTGGAGAGATACACCTATACCTTCATGGAAAGTTTGGAGAGATACACCTATACCCTCATGGAAAGTTTGGAGAGGTACGCCTATACCCTCATGGAAAGTTTGGAGAGATACGCCTATACCCTCATGGAAAGTTTGGAGAGGTCAACCTATACCCTCATGGAAAGTTTGGAGAGGTATGCCTATAGACTCATGGAAAGTTTGGAGAGATACACCTATACCTTCATGGAAAGTTTGGAGAGATACACCCATACCCTCATAGAAAGTTTGGAGAGGTCAACCTATACCCTCATGGAAAGTTTGGAGAGGTCAACCTATACCCTCATGGAAAGTTTGGAGAGGTATGCCTATAGCCTCATGGAAAGTTTGGAGAGATACACCTATACCCTCATGAAAAGTTTGGAGAGATACGCCCATACCCTCATGGAAAGTTTGGAGAGATACACCTATACCCTCATGGAAAGTTTGGAGAGGTACGCCTATACCCTCATGGAAAGTTTGGAGAGGTCAACCTATACCCTCATGGAAAGTTTGGAGAGGTATGCCTATAGCCTCATGGAAAGTTTGGAGAGATACACCTATACCTTCATGGAAAGTTTGGAGAGATATGCCCATACCCTCATGGAAAGTTTGGAGAGATACACCTATACCCTCATGGAAAGTTTGGAGAGATACACCTATACCCCCATGAAAAGTTTGGAGAGATACACCCATACCCTCATGGAAAGTTTGGAGAGATACGCCTATACCCTCATGGAAAGTTTGGAGGGATACACCCATACCCTCATGGAAGGTTCGGAGAGGTCCACCTCTACCCTCATGGAAGGTTCGTAGTGGACCACCTATACGCTAATAGAAGGTTCGCAGAGATCCACCTACACCCTCATGTTAGGTTCAGAAAGGTTCACCCATACCCTAATCTTAGGTTCAGAGAGGTCCGCCTATACCCTCATGGAAGGTACAGAGAGGTCCACCCCTACCCTTATGGATGTTACGTAGACATCCATCTATACCCTTATGGAAGGTTCTAAGACATCCACCTATACCCTCATGGATGGCTCATAGAGGACCAACCCTACCCTCATGGAAGGTTCGTAGAAGTCCACCTATACCCTCATGTTAGGTTCAGAGAGGTCCACCCATACCCTCATGGGAGGTTCAAAAAGGTCCATCAATACCCTCATCTTAGGTTCAGAGAGGTCCACCTATACCCTCATGAAAGGTACAGAGAGGTCCACCTATACCCTCATAGATGGTTCGCAGAGGTCCACCTATACCCTCATGGAAGGTTCAGAAAGTTCCACCCCTACCCTAATGGAAGTTTAAAAGAGGTGCATCCCTACCCTCATGGAAGGTTGGTAGTGGTCCACCTATACTCTCATGGAAGGTTCAATGAGGTCCACCTATACCATGTTAGATTCAGAGAGGTCCACCTATGCCGTCATGGAAGGTTCAGAAAGGTCCACCCTCATCTTAGGTTCAGAGAGGTCCAGCTATGGATGGTAAGTAGACATCCACCTATACCCTCATAGAATGGTTCGGAGACATCCACCTATACCCTCATAGAATGGTGCGGAGACATCCACCTATACCCTCATGGATGGTTTGGATATGTCCAACTATACCCTCATGTTAGGTTCAGAGAGGTCCATCTATAGCTTCATGAAAGGTTTGGAAAGGTCCACCCATACTGTCATGGGAGGTTTCGGAGAGGTCCACCGCATTTATCCATTATTTATTGTAGAGACTTTCTTCTTGGATGTTGATACCTCCAGATCATTTCCTAATCGCTCTTTGAAATCCGCTAACGACTTCAGCTGCTAAGACTTGGAATAATAAAGCGAGCTCGCTTTCACGGGATGATATGCATATTTTGCCTGCAGTCAAGAAACTTTCTTGGCAAAACCTATTAACCGGTCATGTCCTTGGGGAAGGAACCCTGGCAGCATTCATTAGCATTGGGATGGAGTTGGTCTCCCTCATGGGGGGGGGGGAGGGTGGAAGTCTATTATATGGATCATGCTTCCTGGTCTAAATATTTCTCAAACCATTTCCCCCGTCTTCTCTTGTTGGAAGTGACAGACACGGCAGGAGCTAAAAACACACGGGAGCCGGTGACCTTCCCCCTAGCGCCGCAGCGGCATCACCTACACTTTTTTTTTACTATTATGAGCAATATACTACTCAGAGCTCATAATGACAGTGTGACCTACCTACACCCAGCAGCACAAGCAGCTCTTTCTATACTTCTTTGGCTTTCTTAACATAGATCTGAACCCCTAACTGCATGCCTGAAGAATGTATTGTATCATTGTGGCCATTTTTCTTTCATACATATCTTTTTTCATCCCTTTGATCTCTTGCAGCCTCTTAGAAGCCACCTCATATCTACATGCATGCCAGCAATGGCTACATGGCATTTATCTAGTTGGGTTTCCTGATGGTGACAACAGTGGACATTGTCTACATAGCTGGCTGAGAAGGTCACTTGTCTCCATAGGAAACCCATGTGACAGGGTGACAACATTGGTAGGCAAGGAGAGGGGTTGCCACCGTACAAAAGGAAGTGCTTGGCATTTTTCAGGGCAGGTTTCCTGATGGTGACAACAGTGGACCACGCTTATGTGCTATGTGCTAAGAAGGCCACCTGTAGCCTTCATAGGAAGCCCATGTGACAGGGTGACAACATAGAAGCACTATTTGTAGGCAGGGATAGAGAATTGTCACCCTATAACAGGAAGTGCTTGGCATTTTTCAAGGCGGGTTTCTTGATAGTGACAACTGGGACCACGCCTGCATGCTGAGGATTACAGTCCACCGGTAACCAAAGGCCACCTGGTTTTGTACCCTCTTATTTTATCAAGATATTGATGGTTCAGAGATATCTACACACACCCTCCATTATTTATGACAGTGTTGTCACCCTATAAGAGGAAGTGCTTGCCACTTTTCAGGGCAGATTTCCCAAAGATGACAACGGTGGACCATACCTGTGTAATGTGTTCTGAAAGGGCCTCTTGTGGTCTCCAAAGGAAGCTATGTGACAGGGTGACAACGTAGGTAAGCACAATTGGTAGGCAGGGATAGAAAGTTGTCACCCAATAACAGGAAGCACTTGGCATTTTTCAAGGCGGGTTTCCTGAGGGTGACAACAGTGGACCATGCCCGCATGCTGAGGATTACAGTCCATCAAACACCAAAAACCATCTAGTTTCATACACCTATGAACACATCAATGGATCCGAGACGTCTACACACACCCTCCATAATTTATTAGAGTGTTGTCACCCTATAAGTGCTTTCCATGTTTAAGGGCGGGTTTCCCAAAGGTGACACCAGTGGACCACGCCTGTGTCATGTGTGCTGAGAAAACCACTTGAGTCTCCATAGGAAGAGAATTGTCACCCTATAGTGCATGGCATTTTTCAGGGCAGGTTTCTTGATGGTGATGACAGTGGACCATGCCTGCATGCTGAGGATTGCAGTCCATCAAAAACCATCTAGTTTTGTACACCTATGAACACATCAATGGATCAGAGACATCTACACATACCCTCCATAATTTATTAGAGTGTTGTCACCCTATAAGTGCTTTCCATGTTTTAGGGTGGGTGTCCCAAAGGTGACAACAGTGGACCACGCCTGTGTAATGTGTGCTGAGAAGACCACTTGAGTCTCCATAGGAAGCCCATGTGACAGGGTGACAACATCAAAGCATTCCTGGTAGGCAGGGACAGAGAATCGTCACCCTATAGTGCATGGCGTTTTTCAGGGCAGGTTTCTTGATGGTAACGACAGTGAACCATGCCTGCATGCTCAGGGTTGCAGTTCAACAAAAACCAAAGACCATCTAGTTTCGTACACCTATGAACACATCAATGGATCAGAGACGTCTACACACACCCTCCATAATTTATTAGAGTGTTGTCACCCTATAAGTGCTTTCCATGTTTCAGGGTGGGTTTCCCCAAGGTGACAACAGTGGACCACGCCTGTGTCATGTGTGCTGAGAAGACCTCTTGAGTCTCCATAGGAAGGGAATTGTCACCCTATAGTGCATGGCATTTTTCAGGGCAGGATTCTTGATGGTGATGACAGTGGACCATGCCTGCATGCTCAGGGTTGCAGTCCAACAAAAACCAAAGACCAACTGGTTTTGTACCCTCTTATTTTATGAACACATTGAAGGTTCACAGATGCCCACAGATATCCTCTATTATTTATGAGAGCATTGTGTATAACAGGACGTTCTTGCCATTTTTCAGGGTGGGTTTCACAAAGGGGACAGCAGTGGACCACGCCTGTGTAATGTGTTCTGAGAAGACCTCTTTAGTCTCCATCGGAAGCACGGTGGCAATATAGAAGCACTATTGGTAGGCAGGGACAGAAGACCTCTTAAGTCTCCATAGGAAGCCCATGTGACACGGTGACAACATAGAAGCACTATTGGTAGGCAGGGACAGAGGGTTGTCACCCAAAAACAGGAAGTTCTTGACATTTTTCCAGGTGGGTTTCTTGATGGTGACAACAGTAGTCCATGCCTGCATAGTGTGTAGGGAAGGCATCTTGTAGTCTCCATGGGAAGCTCATGTGGTAGGATGTCAACGTAACGGCACAACTGCTAGGCAGAGACTGAGTGTTGTCATCCTATAACAGGAAGTGCTTGGCATTTTTCAGGGCAGGATTTTTGATGACAACAGTTGGACCATGCCTGAATAGTATATAGAGAAGGCATCTTGTAGTCTCCATTTGAAGCTCATGTGACAGGATGACAACCTAACGGCACAACTGGTAGGCAGAGACCGACAAGCACTATTGGTAGGCAGGAACAGAAGACCTCTTAAGTCTCCATAGGAAGCCCATGTGACAACATAGAAGAACTATTGGTAGGCAGGGACAGAGGGTTGTCATCCTATAACAGGAAGTGCTTGCCATTTTTTAGGGCAGGTTTTTTGATGACGGCAACAGTTGGACCATGCCTGCATAGTATGTAGAGAAGGCATCTTGTAGACTCCATAGGAAGCCCATGTGACAAGGTGACAACAGAGGAAGCGCTTAGCATTCTTCAAGGTAGATTTCTTGGAGGTGACAGCAGTGGACCATGCCTGAATGCTGAGGGTTATGGTCCAACAAAAACCAAAGACCATCTGGTCTCATATCATCCTATTTTATGGACACATTGAAGGTTTGGAGACATTGACCCTCAATATTTAGGAGAGCATTGCCACCCGGTAGCAAGAAGTGCTTGCCATTTTTCAGAGCGGGTATCCCGAAAGGTGAAAACAGTGGACCACGCTTGTGTAATGTGTGGTGAGAACTCCACCTGCAGTCTCCATACAAAGCCCATATGACAAGGTGACAACATAAAAGCACTATTAGTAGTCAGGGACAGAGAGTTGTCACCCAATATCAGGAAGTGCTTGACAATTTTCTGGGTAGGTTTCTCGATGGTGACTACAGTGGACCACACCTGCATAGTGTATAGAAAAGGCATCTTGTAGTCTCCATAGGAAGCTCCTCTGACAGGATGATGACAATATAACGGCACGACATGTAAGCAGGAACAGAGTGTTGTCACCCTATAACAGGAAGTGCTTGGCATTCTTCAAGGTGGATTTCCTGAAGGTGACAACAGTGGGTCATGCCTGCATGCTGAGGGTTATAGTCCAACAAAAACCAAAGACCATCTGGTTTTGTACCCTATGAGCACATCGAAGGTTCAGAGACGTGTACACACACTCTCCATTATTTATCTTTGCGTTGTCACCCTATAACAGGAAGTGTATTGTATTTTTCAGGGTGGGTTTCTTGAGAACAGTGGTCCATTCCTGCATACTGTGTTGAAAAGTCCACTTGTAGTCTCCATAAAAAGCTTGGTGATGACAACTTAGGTGCCAACTGGTAGAAAAGGACAGAGTGTTGTCATCACGTAACAGGAAGTGCTTGGCTTTTTTTCAGGCGGGTTTCCTGGTGACAACAGCAGACCATGCCTGCATAGCATGTTGAGAAGGCCACTTGTGGTCTCCATTGAAAGTTTGGTGATAGGATGACAACTTAGGCACAACTGGTAGACAGGGACTGAGAGTTGTCACCACATAAGAGGAATGGCTTGGCCTTTTTTTACAACTGGTTTCCTGATAGTGACAACAGTGGGTTATGCCTGTTTAGCGTGTTGAAAAGGACACTTGTAGGAAGCCTGTGTGACAGGGTGACAACTTAGATGCACAACTGGTTGACAGGCACAGAGAGTTGTCACCCTATAACAGGAAGTGTCTGGCATTTTTCAAGGCGACCTTTCCTATAGTGACAACAGTGGTCCATGCCCTCATAGTGTGTTGAGAAGGCCTCTTGTAGTCTCCATAGGAAGCCCATGTGACAGGGTGACGACACAGGCTCATAATTGGTGGACAAGGAAAGAGCTTTTTCATCCTATAATAGCAAGTACTAGCATTTTCTAAGGTGGGTTTCTTGATGGTGACAACACTGGTCCATGCGTGCATAGTGTGTTGGGAAGGCCTCTTTAAGTCTCCATGGGAAGACCATGTGACTGTGTGACATCTTAGGAGCACAACTGATATGCAGGGACAGAGCGTTGTCACCCTATAACAGGAAGTGCTTGGCATTTGTGGATTTCTTCATTGTGACAACAGTGGACGATGTCTGTGTAATGCGTGCTGGACCATGCCTGCTTAGTGTGTGGAAACGGCCACTTATAATCTTCATAGGAAGCCTGTGGGACAGGGTGACAACTTCAATGCACGCGTGGTAGTCAGAGACAGAGAATTGTCACCCTATAGCAGGAAGAGCCTGGTATTTTTTTGGGTTGGTTTCCAGATGGTAACAACAGCGGACTATGCCTGCATAGTATATTGACAAGGCCTCTTGTAGTAGTTTCATGCCCTATGCACACATTGAAGGTTCGGAGATGTCTACACATATTGTACACTATTTATCTTCGTGTTGTCACCCTACTACAGAAAGTTGCCATATTTCGGGATGGGTTTCCAAATGGTGACAACAGCCAACCATGCCTGCACAGTGTGTTGAGAAGACTTCTTGTAGTCTCCACAGAAAGACTGTGCTATGGGATGACAACTTAGGTACACAGCTTGTAGATAGGGACAGAACATTGTCACTCTCTAACAAGAAGTGCTTTGTGTTTTTTAGGCTGGGTTTCCAGATGGTGACAACAGTGGACCATGTCTGCATAGTGTGTTGAGAAGGCCTCTTGTGGGCTCCATGGGAAGCCCATGTGACTGGGTGACATCTTAGGAGCACAACTGATATGCAGGGACAGAGCGTTGTCACCCTATAACAGGAAGCGCTTGGCATTTGTGGATTTCTTCATTGTGACAACAGTGGACGATGTCTGTGTAATGCGTGCTGGACCATGCCTGCTTAGTGTGTTGAAACGGCCACTTATAATCTTCATAGGAAGCCTGTGGGACAGGGTGACAACTTCAATGCACGCGTGGTAGTCAGGGACAGAGAATTGTCACCCTATAACAGGAAGAGCCTGGTATTTTTTTGGGTTGGGTCCAGGTGGTAACAACAGCGGACCATGCCTGCATAGTATATTGACAAGGCCTCATGTAGTAGGTTCATGCCCTATGAACATATTGTCCACTATTTATCTTCGTGTTGTCACCCTACTACAGAAAGTTGCCATTTTTCGGGATGGGTTTCCAGATGGTGACAACAGCCAACCATGCCTGCACAGTGTGTTGAGAAGGCCTCTTGTAGTCTCCACAGAAAGACTGTACTATGGGATGACAACTTGGGTACACAGCTTGTAGATAGGGACAGAACATTGTCACTCTCTAACAAGAAGTGCTTGGTGTTTTTAGGCTGGGTTTCCAGATGGTGACAACAGTGGACCATGTCTGCATAGTGTGTAGAGAAGGCCTCTTGTGGGCTCCATAAAAAGCCTTGGTATAGGGTGACAACTTAGGTGCACAGTTGGTAGACAAAGGCAGAGCATTGTCACCCTCTAACAGGAAGTACCTGGCATTTTTAGGGAGATTTCCAAATGGTGACAACAGTGTTCCATGCCTGCATAGTGTGTTGAGAAGACCTCTTGTAGTCTCCATAAAAAGCCTTGTTTTTGGGTGACAACTTAGGTGCACAGCTGGTAGACAAAGACAGAGCGTTGTCACTCTCTAACAAGAAGTGTTTGGTGTTTTTTAGGCTGGGTTTCCAGATGGTGACAAGAGTAGACCATTTCTGCATAGTATATTTACAAAACCTCTTGTAGTAGTTTCATGCCCTATGATCACATTGAAGGTTCAGAGATGTCTACAAATATCATCCATTATTTATCTTTGTGTTGTTACCCTACAACAAAAATTTGCTATTTTTCGGGGTGGGTTTCCAGATGGTGACAACAGCCAAACATGTCTGCATAGTGTGTTGAGAAGGCCTCTTGTGGTCTCCATAAAAAGCCTTGTTGTAGGGTGACAACTTAGGTGCACAGTTGGTAGACAAAGACAGAGCATTGTCACCCTCTAACAGGAAGAGCTTGGCATTTTTCGGGTGGGTTTGCAGAGGGGGACCACAGTGGACCATGCCTGCATAGTGTGTAGAAAAGGCCTCTTGTGGTCTCCATAAAAAGCCTTGTTGTAGGGTGACAACTAAGGTGCACAGTTGATAGGCAAAGACAGAGCGTTGTCACCCTCTAACAGGAAGAGCTTGGCATTTTTCGGGTGGGTTTCCAGAGGATGACAACAGTGGACCATGCCTGCTTAGTGCGTTGAGAAGGTAACTTGTGATCTCCATAGAAAGCCTATGTGATAGGGTGACAACTAAGGTGCACAGTTGATAGGCAGAGACAATGCGTTGTCACCCTACAACAGAAACGCTACACAAGGACCTTTATGGCAGGATCACCAGGGATTGTTTCCATAAAGGCCTCTTGTCGTAGTTTCATGCCCTATGATCACATTGCAGGTTCGGAGATGTCTACAAATATCATCCATTATTTATCTTTGTGTTGTTACCCTACAACAAAAATTTGCTATTTTTCGGGGTGGGTTTCCAGATGGTGACAACAGCCAACCATGTCTGCATAGCGTGTTGAGAAGGCCTCTTGTGGTCTCCATAAAAAGCCTTGTTGTAGGGTGACAACTTAGGTGCACAGTTGGTAGAGAAAGACAGAATGTTGTCACCCTCTAACAGGAAGAGCTTGGCATTTTTCGGGTGGGTTTCCAGAGGGTGACAACAGTGGACCATGCCTGCTTAGTGCGTTGAGAAGGCCATTTGTGATCTCCATAGAAAGCCTATGTGATAGGGTGACAACTAAGGTGCACAGTTGATAGGCGGGGACAATGCGTTGTCACCCTACAACAGAAACTCTACACAAGGACCTTTATGGCAGGATCACTAGGGATTGTTTTCACAAAGGCTGCATATTTGAAAAGCACCTTGGGTACACAGTTGGTAGAAAGGGACATAGCATTGTCACTCTCTAACAAGAAGTACTTGGTGTTTTTTAGGCTGGGTTTCCAGATGGTGACAACAGTGGACCATGTCTGCATAGCGTGTTGAGAAGGTTTCTTGTGGGCTCCATAAAAAGCCTTGTTGTAGGGTGACAATTTAGGTGCACAGTTGGTAGACAAAGACAGAACATGGTCGCCCTCTAACAGGAAGAGCTTGGCATTTTTCGGGTGGGTTTCCAGAGGATGACAACAGTGGACCATGCCTGCTTAGTGCGTTGAGAAGGCCACTTGTGGTCTCCATAAAAAGCCTGGTTGTAGGGTGACAACTTAGGTGCACAGTTGGTAGACAAAGACAGAACGTTGTCACCCTCTAACAGGAAGAGCTTGGCATTTTTCGGGTGGGTTTCCAGAGGATGACAACAGTGGACCATGCCTGCTTAGTGCGTTGAGAAGGCCACTTGTGATCGCCATAGAAAGCCTATGTGATAGGGTGACAACTAAGGTGCACAGTTGATAGGCAGAGACAATGCGTTGGCACCATACAACAGAAACTCTACACAAGGACCTTCATGACAAGATCACCAGGGATTGTTTCCATAAAGGCCTCTTGTAGTAGTTTCATGCCCTATGATCACATTGAAGGTTCGGAGATGTCTACAAATATCATCCATTATTTATCTTGTGTTGTTACCCTACAACAAAAATTTGCTATATTTCGTGGTGGGTTTCCAGATGGTGACAACAGCCAACCATGTCTGCATAGTGCGTTAAGAAGGCCTCTTGTGGTCTCCATAAAAAGCCTTGTTGTAGGGTGACAACTAAGGTGCACAGTTGATAGGCAAAGACAGAGGGTGATAACAGTGGACCATGCCTGCTTAGTGCGTTGAGAAGGCCATTTGTGATCTCCATAGAAAGCCTATGTGATAGGGTGACAACTAAGGTGCACAGTTGATAGGCGGGGACAATGCGTTGTCACCCTACAACAGAAACTCTACACAAGGACCTTTATGGCAGGATCAATAGGGATTGTTTTCACAAAGGCTGCATATTTGAAAAGCACCTTGGGTACACAGTTGGTAGAAAGGGACATAGCATTGTCACTCTCTAACAAGAAGTGCTTGGTGTTTTTTAGGCTGGGTTTCCAGATGGTGACAACAGTGGACCATGTCTGCATAGTGTGTTGAGAAGGTTTCTTGTGGGCTCCATAAAAAGCCTTGTTGTAGGGTGACAATTTAGGTGCACAGTTGGTAGACAAAGACAGAACATGGTCGCCCTCTAACAGGAAGAGCTTGGCATTTTTCGGGTGGGTTTCCAGAGGATGACAACAGTGGACCATGCCTGCTTAGTGCGTTGAGAAGGCCACTTGTGGTCTCCATAAAAAGCCTGGTTGTAGGGTGACAACTTAGGTGCACAGTTGGTAGACAAAGACAGAACGTTGTCACCCTCTAACAGGAAGAGCTTGGCATTTTTCGGGTGGGTTTCCAGAGGATGACAACAGTGGACCATGCCTGCTTAGTGCGTTGAGAAGGCCACTTGTGATCGCCATAGAAAGCCTATGTGATAGGGTGACAACTAAGGTGCACAGTTGATAGGCAGAGACAATGCGTTGGCACCATACAACAGAAACTCTACACAAGGACCTTCATGACAAGATCACCAGGGATTGTTTCCATAAAGGCCTCTTGTAGTAGTTTCATGCCCTATGATCACATTGAAGGTTCGGAGATGTCTACAAATATCATCCATTATTTATCTTGTGTTGTTACCCTACAACAAAAATTTGCTATATTTCGTGGTGGGTTTCCAGATGGTGACAACAGCCAACCATGTCTGCATAGTGCGTTAAGAAGGCCTCTTGTGGTCTCCATAAAAAGCCTTGTTGTAGGGTGACAACTAAGGTGCACAGTTGATAGGCAAAGACAGAGGGTGATAACAGTGGACCATGCCTGCTTAGTGCGTTGAGAAGGCCATTTGTGATCTCCATAGAAAGCCTATGTGATAGGGTGACAACTAAGGTGCACAGTTGATAGGCGGGGACAATGCGTTGTCACCCTACAACAGAAACTCTACACAAGGACCTTTATGGCAGGATCAATAGGGATTGTTTTCACAAAGGCTGCATATTTGAAAAGCACCTTGGGTACACAGTTGGTAGAAAGGGACATAGCATTGTCACTCTCTAACAAGAAGTGCTTGGTGTTTTTTAGGCTGGGTTTCCAGATGGTGACAACAGTGGACCATGTCTGCATAGTGTGTTGAGAAGGTTTCTTGTGGGCTCCATAAAAAGCCTTGTTGTAGGGTGACAATTTAGGTGCACAGTTGGTAGACAAAGACAGAACATGGTCGCCCTCTAACAGGAAGAGCTTGGCATTTTTCGGGTGTGTGTGCAGAGGGTGACCACAGTGGACCATGCCTGCATTGTGTGTAGAGAAGGCCTCTTGTGGTCTCCATAAAAAGCCTTGTTGTAGGGTGACAACTTAGGTGCACTGTTGGTAGACAAAGACAGAACGTTGTCACCCTCTAACAGGAAGAGCTTGGCATTTTTTGGGTGGGTTTCTAGAGGATGACAACAGTGGACCATGCCTACTTTGTGTGTTGTGAAGGCCATTTGTGATCTCCATAGAAAGCCTATGTGATAGGATGACAACTAAGGTGCACAGTTGATAGACGGGGACAATGCGTTGTCACCCTACAACAGAAACTCTACACAAGGACCTTCATGGCAGGATCACCAGGGCCTGTTTCCATAAAGGCTGCATATTTGAAAAGCACCTGTTGGTCAAAGTTGGCGATCCTGGCGCTGGGCCGATGCCTTCACAGGACGGAGAAGACTAGATAGACTTTGTTTCATTCTTTGCTTTTTTTCCTCTATATTCCGGAGTTGAATGCGGTTCCTTTTCTCACTTCTTTAGATCCAAAATAAACAGATCTGTAATTAGCACCTAAACCCCGAACAATCGCGTGACTCGAAAATTACACCGCCTTCGAACTGTAGCTACAGAGCTGAGAATTTGTAATTGTGTTAATTGCCCTGTAATCAGCTGCTCCGCTGCAAATTGGAAATCGTTCATTACACAAATAAAGTGAGAAAAGATTCCTTCGGTATATACATTAAAATTAGACGCCGAGCGCGCCGGCGGAGGGAATGGAGACGGAGCGGGGGGGGTGCTGTGCTAGAAGAGGGAGGTGTGAGGGGAGCGCAGGAAACGAGCTGAAGAAACAAACGAGAGAAATAAAAGAGAGGACAGAAGTCTTGAAAGGTGAAAGAGCTGGTGCAGGTGCAGGGGTGTAATTACAGATCATGGGGCCCCCTCCCACACCCGGGCCCCATAGAAGCCGTGTGGACTGGTATGGCTATTGTTATGCCATTGGGGAGAGGACAAGACAGACGAAGACCACAAAAGAGAATTGAAAGGATAGAAAAGGTCCAACACTCAAGGCCGGGACAAGGGGTGGGCAGGAGGGGAGGGGGCCTAATTACAGATCATGGGGCCCCCTTCCACCCTTGGGCCCCATAGAAGTCATGTGAACTGGTATGGCTGTTGTTATGCCATTGGGGAGAAGACAAGACAGACGAAGACCACAGAAGAGAAGTAAAAGGAAAGAAAAGGTCCAACACTCAAGGCCTGGACAAGGGGTGGGCAGGAGGGGAGGGGACCTAATTACAGATCATGGGGCCCCCTTCCACCCGTAGGTCTCAAAGAAGTCATGTGAACTGCTATGGCTATTGTAAGGCCATTGGGGGTGGACAATGCAAGAGAAGACTACAGAAGAGCAGTGAAAGTAAAGAAGAGGTCCAACACTCAGGGCTGGGAGAAGGGGCGGGAAGGAGGAGCAGCTGCCCCGGGCACAGCAGTGGGAGGAAACCCCCTCACCGCATGCATGCTCCAAAACAGTGGCTGGCAACCACCAGGCAGGCCGCAGCTTCATGTCTACGCTGACAGCTACAGCTCTCATGACAAAACCTCGTACGTACGCCACTCCCCCAAAGGAGGGTGACGACACGGGCCCCGTCGACGAGGAGGAAGGGCGGGGAAGAGGGTCGGGACTCACAACCTGGAGAAGAAATGAAAGTGACGAGAAGACATCAGAAGAGAACGTAACAGGTGGGGGTTACCGGAATGTTATCGGTATCGTCAAGTGTACTGAAGAAACTCTGGATGCCCACCTTCCCCCGGGGTACTAGACATTAATCCAGGGGAGGGGAGGACGGGTGGGGAACAGGTCCGGAACTCACAACCTGGAAAAGAAAGGAAAATGAAG
>BLSH010383270.1:52658-73441 GCA_018402905.1 Glandirana rugosa | reverse complement strand
CCGAACCCGAACGATTTTTGAAATGTCCGGGTCCGGGTCCGTGCCACGGACACCCAAAAGTTCGGTACGGACCCGAACGTTACAGTCCGGGTTCGCTCAACACTACTAACCATGAGTCTAAGAAAAGTTTTTGTGTTATCATTCATATTCTCTGAAAAATTACCAAGAAATCATAAATTCTGCCAGGGTATGTAAACTTATAAGCACAACTTTATTTCAGTGTGTTAGTGCACATTTAACATAGTATATTTCTGTGCATTACTGCACGTTTGATGCAGTATATTGCAGCATATTATAGTGTATCCATGGAGTGTATCTGTGTAGTGAGTACTCAAATTAAAGTGCACCAAACACCACTTTCCAACAAGGACAACAAGGAGAGGCAGACATTCCCATGACACTGTAAGATTCCAGCACAGAATGTGTCCACAGGCAAAGGTGGACGTGGTCAGTCCTCAAGCAGGGCATCATTGCCCCTGTTTAGTGATGTTTCCTGTGCTATCCAGCCACAGCATGCAGAAGGGGTGGTGGAATGGCTTACTAAACCGTCCTCATCCTCCTCATCCTCCATCACCCAAGCAGAGAATAGTGCTCAGTCCCCTGCAGCTGCCAGAGTGGCTAAACATGCCTCCATATCCACAGCTACTCCTGCCATAGCCCCAGCATCAGCCATGGAGGAGTCAACTGAGTTATTTGAACACAGCATCAGCCACTTGCTCCTTGACGATGCATAACCATTACTTGATTCAGATGCTGGTTCTGAGTTTGAGAAAGGCAGGAACATGAGCCTACAGAGAGGGGAGAACATTAGTACACAAATTGACATTCATGTTCTCCCAGCCGCAACGTATTGCCAAGTTGTCTCCAGTGGTAATGAGGAGGAGATGATGATGATGAGGTCACTGATGCGACTTGGGTGCCAGATAGAGTAGAGGAGGAAAGTGAGGGTGAGGCACAAACTTGCAAACTTTGTGTCAAGTACATCAAGCATGGCAAAAACACCAGCGATTAGGGTACCACATGCGTGACAAGGCATTTAACCTCCCACCACTCAACCCGTTAGCAAGAGCACCTAAAAGCCACACAAAAGGAGCACAAATCTGTCCCTCCTCTTTACTCACCTCAATCTGCCCCTGCTATATCTCATGACTTCTCAGCAGCCTCCACCGACAGGGATGATGGTATAGCGCAGGATGACCCAGGTCCTTGCAGCACATCTGCCAGCAGTACATCACCAGCTGTAGACTATAGCTGGAAAATTTCACTGCCCCATCTGCTGCAGTGGAAAAAAAAAACACAGTCACTGCCACTCCCATGCCCGGCGTCTAAATGTAAGCTTCTCAAAGTTGTTGGCTTTACAACTTCTGCCTTTCTGTCTGGTGGACTCTGCCCCCTTCCCATGCAAAGTCAGCGTTACTGCTGACAATTGGTCCAGCAAGCATGGGCAGGGACGATATATTTTGTTCACAGCGCACTGGGTAACTCTGCTTGCAACTCGGAAGGATGCAGGACATGGCTCAGTGCTGCAGCTTCTTGTGCCACCGCATCTCCATACAGCTGGTGATGATGCGAGATTTGTCAGCTCTCCCCCCTCCTCCTTCTCTTCCTCCTTCATGCCCTCCTCTGCTGAATTGTCCTATGAACCTAAAGTACCCCTAAGCATTCAAAGGGCTATTCAATGAGTCAGGCTAAAAGGTGCCATGCAGTGCTTCAGCTGGTGTGTCCAGGGGACAGAAACCACACTTGCAGCTCTGCAGGGACAGGCCCAGATGTGGTTCATGCCATGCCAGCTGGAGCCAGGAATGATGGTGTGTGATAATGGCACAAACCTACTGTCCGCCCTTAGACACGGAAAGGTGACATATGTGCCATGCCTGGCACATGTCCTCAATTTGGTGGTGCAGCGTTTCCTAATTAGGTACCCAGGGTTGGAAGATCTGCAGACCAGAAGAGTCTGTAGCCATTTTAGGAGGTCATACATAGCCATTGTTTGGTTGGCTGAAATTCAGTGGGAATTCCACCTGCATGTAAACCGGATGATTTGTGACATGCCCACCAGGTTTAACTCAACATTGGCAATGCTGCAGCAGCTGCACATGCAACAGAGGTCCGTCAATGAGTACCTGTGTGAGTATGGCCCAATGACAGGCTCAGGCTGGCTAGGCTTTTCCCCACACCAATGGCTGCTCATAAAAGATGCATGCACTGTACTGTCACCATTTGAGGAGGCCACAAGGATGGTGAGCCGTGACAATTCATTCATCAGTGACACAATCCCTATTGTGTTCCTGCTGGAGCGGACTCTTGACTTGGACTGGGCACTTGAGCCAGAGAAGCGGGAGGAAGAGGAGGACTTCCTTTCCTCTCAAGGCCTACTTTATACAGACACCATTTTTCCTATGCCACAGAACACACAAGAGGAGAGAGGAGGAGGATTCTGGAAGTTTTGTAGGCATTGACGCAGAGGAAGACATACATCAAATAGAAAGAGATGGTTTTCCATTCCCAGAACCATTGGGAATAGTACGTGGCTAGGAGGAGGCAGTTCCAGATACTGTAATCCTGAGTGACCCAGAGGAGTCTGCTTCTCATGCCTCATCAAATTTGCTGTGCATGGACTCCCTCATGCTTCAAAGCCTGCAAAAGGACCCAAAAATGATCACTATTGGTTGGCAACCCTCCTTGACCACCGTTACAAGGGGAAAGTGTCAGAACTCATCCCGTCCCCCCAGGGAGTGCAAAAGATGAAATCTCTTGAGGACACATTAAAGAAGAGTTTATCATACGCTTTTCTTGACTCTGGTAGGCTACAGTGTAGTGGAAAACTTGTTTTGAGGCTTCTGTTGGTCAAGAGAGGAGCTATGGAAAAGGTGGCTGCCTAAGTGATGCATTTTTAATTTTTTTTAGTCCTTGCCACCCAGGGCTGTCAGCTTCTACATCCCATCAGCAGCATCTGCATCACATGGTGGATGATCATCTAGGGTCGAAAACAGATGGAGAGCTTTCCAGTCGATGATCCACTGGCTTACTGGGTCATGAGAATAGACCAGTGCCCAGAACTTTCCCAGTATGCAATTGAGCTGCTGGGCTGCCCTGCATCCAGCATGCTTTCTGAACGGGCATTCATTGCTGCTGGAGGTTTTGTTACTAATAATAGAATGCGTCTGTCCACAGACTCTGTGGACCGTCTGACTTTTATCAAAATGAATCAATCCTGGATTACCTGCAGCTATGAAGCCCCTGATGCCGATGTCGCCAATTAAGTGTTTTTTGGATGTGGAATCTCTTTAGGACTTTTAGGCTGCCTAGCGTTGTGAGTGTTGATTGTATCTGGAAGAATGTTTTTGGTGTAGGTTTCATCGGCACAATTAACACCCAAAGACCAATTTTTACGCACCTGTTTGACGGCTGCATATCATTTCAGTGTTTTACAGCAAGGCCAATTTTTGCTTTCACCAAGAGTACCTCAGTAGGGTTATGGTGTGAAGGTGCCACCATCACCCAAAGACCAATTTTTCCACACCCCTTACTTCTGTTTGAAGAGACACCAGCATTTATCCAAAAAAATCTCTAATCTTGTTCCCAGTGCTTTTGATTTTTCACGTTCCGGTCCCATAGACTTCAGTGGGGTTGGTTATTCGGTTCTGAACTTCACAATGTTCGAAAGTTCTGGTGCGAACTCAACAGAGGGTCATTCGGCCATCCCTACGAGTAATGATAATAACGGCAGTTATAAGCATTGAATATATATAACGTGTGCAGTTTACACCTAGTAAAGCATAAACTCGAACAAGAAAAACTCCAGGTGCAAATAAAGAGCTTGTGAAACTGGAAAATGGACCCTCTGCTTAAAGCGTGTGTTAACCAAAAAAAAAAAAAAATGCTGCACCTGTCTCTTTAATGTGCAATTAGCAGCATGGTGCTTTTGCTTTTTAAATTATCCCTCTGTATCCCCTAAAATATCTGTTTGATAATGCCAGGTCATGACTTCCTCCCTGAGTGCTGACTCCCCTTGTATACTGCTTATCCTGAGAGCCCCGTGGTCTATGCAGGCTATGTCACTCCCAGCTCTCCTATCTCCTGTGTGCCTGTCTTCAACTCCCCCCTCCTCCCCCATCCCTCTTACTCTCGTAGCTTCTCCTCTCTGCTCTCATAATTAACTCTAAAAGCTCCTATTTCCTCTGTATTAGAAGAAGAAGTTCCCTGTGTCAGTGCTATATCAGAAATATTCTTATCTATATAGATAACACAGCACAGCTCCATCTCTCCAGCTGACATCAGCAGCAGTGCTCAGCCCCACCCTCAGGAACTCTGAGCTGAGAGAGAAAAGCACAAGAACAACAACTGTTCCTAGTAAGAAGGTGTGTTATCTATACAGAGAGGTTATAACACAGACACAGGGTAACTTCTTCTTCTAATACAGAGCAGATGGGAACTTTTTATAAAGTGGCTTAACAAACACTTTAAATGCTCAAAAAGATCCATGCATACAATGGACATCCATCACCACTTAAAGAAATTCAAGCCTTGACACCACCACCTCTTATGGGAAGAATGCAAGCTTACCAGCTACATAGGACCCTCTAATTAAAGAAAGGTCAGCAGAGCATGTGGCCAAACGCCTGGCCATGGTCTTCCAGGAGCCTTTCTGAAGGATCCCCTCAGAGGCAGAATGTTGGACAATGATGATTATCTCAGCATCATCCCAAAAGGCTCAGCCCCAGAACATAGCAGAAAATGCTGCAAATTGTGTAAAACCTATTTAGTAGATTTATTAAGTCGATTTATTAAATTTAAAATTGTACTTACATTGATGAACAATAAATAGCGATTTATTATCTGTTTTTTAATCCTGATAAAGAGGACGTGTTCAGCCCACGAAATGCTTTTGCTGTTGCAAAATAAAATCTTTTAATGGACTATATAAACTTATGTGGCACTCCCATTCTTTCAAAAATGTCAAATAGGAAAGAAAAAATAATTTGTTAGTGCAACAATATTATAAAGAACAGTCTGTGTATTAAAGTTTCATTAAACCCAGGCTATGAAAAACTCTCATTACATGCAATATAACAGAGTGTTCATACTCACAAAGCCACTAAAGCATTTGTTTTGTGTAGAGTGAAGTATACCAGTTTGATCCTACCTTCAGCTGTCCCTCTCATCTTCTGTTTCCCCACTGCAGGCTGAGATTGTGTAGACCAGCTGGTGTCCTCTACAGAGCATGCTTGATTTTAGTTCCCTTCTAAGCTCTTCATTTCCTCCTTTTTCGTATCTGTGCAGCCCGCTTCACTATAAAGTCACACATGTGGGCGCATGCTAGTGTCAATCATCTTTGACTCCACCTACACCATATTAAGGCACAAAACAAATCACAAATTGATGTTCAATAAAGATGTATTAGGAGCTATACAACATTTTCTTGATATTTATAATCTAATTTGAATTGTTTCTCAAATTGTTTTTTTTTTCATGCAACTTAAACAACACCAATCAGGGCTGACCAGACATAGACATACACATAGAGAGCATACATCAGCCCCTCACCCCTTCCAATGATCTTTCCCTGCAGATGCCAAAGAACAGGGAAATATCATGTGACCACACTACAGTGCTGCAGGAATGAGGTACCGGTACTTAGAGGATTAAAAAAAAAAAGAACAAAATACAGTGGCATGATATATATGATTTATGTGAATGTATTATGGCAATTAGCACATCTCTGTTTAGTATCACTTTACATTATCACCCTAACGTAGCTTATGAGATACTGTACATCCAAATACACTATATTGTCAAAAGTATTGTGACGTCCTGCTTTTACACAAACATGAAATTTAACCTCCCTGGCGGTATGACTGAGTCTGGAATTTATTGCTGAAAGCGGTAATGGTTTTCTGCATGGAGATATGGCGTTATGTACTATAGGCCTGCAATGGTTAGTATCCCTGGCGGTATGATTATGTCTGATTTTTGGTGCTGAAAGCGGTACAATTATTTTGCATTTATTCAATAATGTAATCGAACCAAAGACGCAGAAATTTGCTCAGTTGCAGAATTGTCGCTGTCATCACTTTCAGTTTCTGATGATAAATTTCCCCAAAAATCAGTATCACTCAATTCTGCAAATGATTCTTATTTACTATCGCTGTTTTCTAGTTGATCAAAAACCACTTTTGACGCAAAGGGACACTTTTTGGTTGCTGTGGACATTCTCATGTTTCCAGGCAGAAAGAATGACATTTATTATATAAAAGTGCATGCAGGGCTCTGGGCAAACCACTAGGGACAAAGGGGATGTGAAATGTTTTCATACAGTAATGTAATCTGAAAGATTACAGTGTACTGTATGTACTGTGTGTGTTTCACTTTTTGAATTTCCCGCCGGTCTCCGCCCCCGTGCGACGCGACGCTCGCAGGGAACGGAGCCCGAGGCACACAGAGGCATCGGAGCAGCGGACACAGCCCGCAGACACGCTGACACCGAGGGAGGACATCGCTGGATCCAGGGGACAAGGTGAGTAGCGCTGCCTGGATCCAGCGATGCAATCCCGAGTGTGGCTCGGGGTTACCGCTCTTGGTACTGAAAATCCACCCCGAGCCACACTCGGGAATACCGCTAGGAAGGTTAACGGCATCCCAGTCAAAGTCCGTAGGGTTCAATATTGAGTTGGCCCACCCTTTGCAGCTATAACAGCTTCAAATCTTCTGGGGAGGATGTCCACAAGGTTTAGGAGTGTGTCTATGGGAATGTTTGACCACTCTTCCAGAAGCACATTTGTGAGGTCAGGCACTGATGTTGGACAAGAAGGCCTGGCTTGCAGTCTCTGCTCTAATTCATTGCAAAGGTGTTCTATCGGGTTGAGGTCAGGAGTCTGTGTAGGCCAGTCAAGTTCCTCAACCCCAAACTCACTTGTCCATGTTTATGGACCTTGCTTTGTGCACTGGTCCAAATCATTTGGTGGAGGTAGGGTTATGGTGCGGGGTTGTTTTTTAGGGGTTGGGCTTGGCCCCTTAGTTCTAGTGAAGGGAATACTTAAGGCGTCAGCATACCAAGATATTTTGGACAATTTCATGCACCCAACTTTGTGGGAACAGTTTGGGGATGGCCCCTTCCTGTTCCAACATGATTGCGCACCATTGCACAAAACAAGGTCCATAAAGACATGGATGGGTGAGTTTGGGGTGGAGAAACTTGACTGTCCTGACCTCAACCCGATAGAACACCTTTGGGATGAATTAGAGCGGAGACTGCGAGCCAGGCCTTCTCATCCACATCAGTGCCTGACCTCACAAATGCGCTTCAGGAAGAATGGTCAAACATTCCCATAGACACTCCTAAATCTTGTGGACAGTCCTCCCAGAAGAGTTGAAGCTGTTATAGCTGCAAAGGGTGTGCCAACTCAATAATCAACCCTATGGACTAATACTGGGATGGCATTAAAGTTCATGTACGTGTAAAGGTAGGTGTCCCAATACTTTGACAATATAGTGTATAAGGACTGGTAGTAGTAAGCCACACTAAACAAGAAAAAATAGTAGATTTCTGTGCTCATATCTTTCAGCCTAGTAAGGATTGGTCTTCAGCAATTTGGTTAATGGTTTAATTTGGTCTAATACTGTAGAAATTGAGTTGACTGTTACTAAATATATGCATAGGGGCACATGGAAGAAAACTGATGGACACATTTCACTTACAAGCTCCTAGCTGGGGACAACAAATTATCCAACCATAGGGATCCCAGATGGTAATGTTGTCAGTCTTTGGTATGATGATCCAAATACTGTATACTGTATATAAACAATGTAGTGCTGCCCCCTTGACGGTGGCTGAAAAATCAATTCCCCCTTGGATCTCCTCAACCAGAGGGTCCTCCACCACACCTGACACTCTGGGTTCACTCATATTGCAAGCTTTATAATCAAAACCTCTATTTTAGTCATGGAGACCACAACACAGGTAGAGTAAGAAAGGTTTACTTTTAACTCCTATATCTGTGAAAAGAATAACAACTGTGTATAGTAAATAGCACAATTCTTCACATTAGTAGTCAACTTGAAGATTTGGGTGAACAAAAGGAGTAAAAGATTGGTACACTTTCACCACTCCCTGTATTCTCCACCAATATCAATAATTGAAAACAATGCAATTGCTCCAATTGAGCTTAAACAATACCTAATGGGTCTTTGCAAAAGAGGTAATTTGATAATGTCTACTGGAGTTTGACAAATTAAATATTACAGTAAATCCTTATCCCAAACTGATGACCCAAAGGATAAATGGGTACCACCCGATGGATTCTGTTTCAACTTGTTCAAAGTATTCTACAATGCAAAAATACACTATATCATTTAGCAATAGATCTACAGTTCAACAAACACACTAATTAACCTTGGACTATATATTATTCCTTCTGTTCTAGAATAAAGAGTTCTTAGGAAGTAAAACAATGCCAAGCAATAGCCCTGAGTATATGAGTGAGGAAAAGATGGGTAGATGCAATTGCAGTTCTCCTGTCGTGTAATATCCAAGCAATCTTTGGCCGGCAATAAGAATTAGGTACCTATGAATAATACTGTGTCCTTCTAATCAGTAAGATGAGGCACAATAAGTGAAATTCCACTGACTTCTTGAATAAGATTAGTCATAACCGCTAAACTGTATTCCAAGAGGTAATAAAGATATGCTGCAAAGACAGTATGTGTACTTTTATGTGTGGTTCCAAGGGACTGTTTGAAGATAAACGATCCAGAGCTCAGTCGATGATGCTGGGAACGCTGGAACCATTAGTTCCTGTAGACTGCTTGCTCCTGGGAGGTGTAAAGCATCCGCTGCACTCCTTGCAGCTCTCCTGATCGACAGATACTATTGTCGCTGTAGCTGATGCAGCTTCCATCCAGATAGAGATGAGCTTTGGATAGTTCTGTTGTTCGCTCACTGTATTGCTGGAGAGCGAATACTAGCTGTACCACCGGCAGATGATTTCAGTCGTCTGGAGCGATTTGCTTAGGCCACAGGCCTTAATCTGACGGCAGCAGCATGAAGGGTTCCTCTCTGCTCAATCACGCTATCCCAAGAGGCCATTGCTAGCTCCTCCTTCCCCTTAAATAAACCTTCTACAATGTATTGCACCTCCCAGAAGTCTTCAGGGCAGCACAGCCTGATGGGAAATGGAGTCCTTCTCAGTAAGAGTCTGTTGACTATTTCCTCGTTCCGCACTACAACTCCCACAAAGCATTATCCTGGCTGCAATTACAATCTTTTCCAAAAGCAAGCACTAGAGGGAGTTCCCATGTTAAGCAATGAACACCATTGTCTGTATGTCAGAGGAATATTTCAGAACTCCTGGCTACAACAAGTTAGATGAGTGGACTTTATACAACATAGCAGTATTTCTAATTTTTGGTATTTCATTTTGAATCATGAACTTTAACACTGTTAAAATCTTCTTGCACTCCTTTCACAGTATCTGTTGACTGGAACAGCAGACCGACCAAAAACATGGGACATTTAATAAAAGATTCTATGACCCAATCAAAGGGGCATCTGATGAGAGATCACATGACACTTTTCATTTCTTGCTTCTATATCACCACAGGTTGCCACAGATCAGCAGCTGAGAGTGGGGTATAGCTGGAATTTGAATGATTTTGGTTACTTGGAAATTATGATTTATTCTTTTTCTATTTTTATCAGTAGAAATTAAATACTGCATTTATTTACCCAGCTTTCCGCACATTCCTTGGAAGAAAGGATGTTTCTCAAGATATAGAAGATGTATTGGCAGAAACACGGATACAAAGAAACATCCGCATGGTTTCAGTCATCAAACTTATCAAGACGCGTTCTGTTAGATGGCAAATTATAACCGTTATTACCACTATGGCCTGTTATCAGCTGTGCGGCCTCAATGCTGTAAGTAACATAATGAGTAAAGAGTAAATACAGATGCCCTCGTGTGCTCTCTTTAGAAGGATCTGAGGTCATTGTGTTGTTGTAAGGGTGCTTTTGTGGAAATGTCAATTACTTGAACTAGGTTTTCTAATAGGATTGGGCTAAAGGACTCACACTGTCCTATTGATAAGTAGCCTACAGCCACAATTTTCATCAATCATGATAGAGTAATTAAGGAGCTCTGGACAGCTCAGTTACCAGTTGCCTCTTTAGTGTATTTAGAGGTAAAATCCACCACTTAGAGTTCTTTGGAGAATTCAGGATTAAGTCTAAAAGTCAGTAAAATTAAGCAATAACTGTAAATACATGTACAAAGCACATTGCGCTATATTATTTTTTTCCCAACATTTGTTTTTATTATACTTTACAATTTTTGTAGCTACTGTTAACCCACAGAAGAGGATATACCAGTTTTTAATGCATGGCAGATCTATCACAAATCCAACTTTCATTGCTTCATAGGCTCAGTTGTTTTGCTAGACCAACACATGAAAATAATGCCAGGATGGAGGATTATATCTGTAATCTCATTACTGCAGGCACTGAGCTTGGCATTAGAGACGTGTCTATGAATTCGCTTAGATCAACATACCGAAGGACTTACTAAAAGGTAGTGCCATGCTTTCCTAACTTTATAGACCTGCCAGGAGAGTAAGTTATGCTACAATAACACTGCCCAACACAAAGACAGAAAATGTCCGTGCATGGCTCTGCAGTCATTTCCCTGTCTCTTGACCATAACTGAACTACAGAGATTTTGTACTACAATGATCTTGTGCTTTGTACAGTCAGGACACAGCAAAAGCTTCACATAACTCCTGCACTCTGCTACTGCTACACATCTTTCTTATTTATTTCAGGTACTTATATAGCGATGTCAATTTATGCAGCGCTTTGCATATAGATTGTACATTCACATCAGTCCCTACCCACAAGGAGCTTACAATCTAAAGTCCCTAACTCACATCATACATACACATAGGGCCAATTTAGACAGGAGCCAATTAACCTACCAGCATGTCTTTGGGGTGTGAGAGGAAACCGGAGTACCCGGAGGAAACCCACGCAGGCACAGGGAGAACATGCAAACTCCAGGCAGGTAGTGTCCTGGTTGGGATTCGAACCAGTGACCCCTTTGCTGACAGGCGAAAGTGCTATCCACTACACCACTTTCTTCCACTCTCCTGCCACTCTATTCAGCCTCTAGAATTTAACTGTGACTATCTCCAGCCACACATGCTAATTTTTTTATTCCCCACTGCATTGTTTAGCCATGAAAAGTAAAGAGAAATACCCAGCACTTCCAACCCTCCCAAGCAGAACATACTCACCATTTCCTTTTCTTCCTTACTGCATTGTTCAGCCACGAGGAACACAGAGAAATACCAAGCACTTGCAATCCTCCCCAACAGCATATACTCATCCTTTCCTTTCCCCATCCCCAGCCACACGTACTCAATTTTTCCTACCCCACTGCATTGTTTAGCCATGAAAATTAAAGAGAAATACCCAGCACGTCCAACCCTCCCGAGCAGCACATACTCACATTTTCCTTTGCTTCTCCACTAGAGTTGAGCGAACCCGAACTGTAAAGTTTGGGTTCGTACCGGACTTTACTGTGTCCGTGTACTGAACCCGAACCCGAACATTTGAGAAAAAGTCGGGGTTCGGGTATTTTTTCGTGCCTTTTGAATAGCTGCAGGGCAGCCAATCAACAAGTGTTTCACTCATTTGCCCTTAGAAGCCATCACAGCCATGCCTACTAATGGCATGGCTGTGATTGGCCAGTGCATCATGTGACCCAGCCTCCATATAAGCTGGAGTCACGTAGTGCTGCATGTCACATCATCTCATACTAGTGTAGGGAGAGAATCCTGCTGCTGGTGTGAGGGACAGATTAGCTTTAGAAAATCTGTTAAAAACAGCAATTTATTGGTGGGTGGGTGCTAGAGGAGATTTTTGTTTGCTAGAGTACATTTTGTTTGCTAAGCAAAGTGCCTCATATAAAACCTAAGCAGTTTTTCTGTTTGTTAGGTGGGCGTTTGCAGCCATTTTTGCAAGTGCAGTGCACTTGCAACTGCTTGTGTGTCAGGGACACTACTTTAATCGTGTTCTGTTATTTCAGTTGGCAACATTTTGGCATATTTAAATACTGCTTTTACATTGCAGTTAGACAAATTCATTTTTTTTTTTTTTGTGCAAAATATTACATTTGCGGCCAGCGGGGCATTTCTTGCACAAAAATAAAAAGTGCGTCTACATTGCTGGTTTAAAAAAAAAAATATTCTAAATACTACATTTGCGGCCAGCGGTGCATTTCTTGCACAAAAATAAAAAGTGCGTCTACATTGCTGGTTTAAAAAAAAAAGACTAATAATTTATTATTCTTTTTTCTAATTATTAATAAATAGTGCTGCATAGTACATTTGCCCCTTTGTTGTGCATTTCTTGTACAAAAATAAAAAGTGCATCTACATTGCTGGTTTAAAAAAAAAAGACTAATAATTTATTATTCTTTTTTTTTATTATTACTAAATAGTGGTACATAGTACATTTGCACCTTGCTGTGCATTTCTTGCACAAAAATAAAAAGTGCATCTACATTGCTGGTTTAAAAAATATATATGTATATATATTCTAAATACCACATTTGCAGCCAGCGGGGTATTTTTTGCACAAAATTAAAAAGTGCGTCTACATTGCTGGTTTAAAAAAAAAAAAATTCTAAAGACTACATTTGCGGCCAGCGGTGCATTTCTTGCACAAAAATAAAAAGTGCGTCTAAATTGTTGGTTTAAAAAAAAAGAATAATCATTTATTATTCTTTTTTTTTTATTATTATTAATAAATAGTGCTACATAGTACATAGCACCTTGCTGTGCATTTCTTGCACAAAATTGCACATTGCCGGTTTAAAAAAATAATAAAAACTTGTGTTAAATACTACATTTGCGTCCAGAATGAGGAGAGCGTCAAACAAGGGACGTGGTCGTGGTGCTGCTGGTGTTGCTGGTGTTGGTGGTGTTGGTGAAGCTCCTGTTGCAAGGAGAGGACGTGGTCAATCTGTGCCAGCTACACGCACAAGTGAAACACCTTCCTCAGGTGCGAGGAGCCGACAGAACCTTCAATGTTATATGGTAGGCCCGAATGCCATTCAACGAATGGTGAGGCCAGAACTAGTACAGGCGATAATAGATTGGGTGGCTGACAATGCCTCCAGTTCCTTCACATTGTCTCCCACCTGGTCCCTTGCTGAAAGCTCAGAGTTGGCACCTGAACCCCATAGCCATCTGTCTTTCACCTCAGCCCCTTGTAAATCAGCCAAGCAGCCTGAGCCCCAAGTCATGCAGCAGTCTCTTCTGCTTTTTGATGACTCTGCTGGTGTGCTTTCCGTGGGCCATTCACATAGCGCTGCCCCAGAAGTGGAAGACATTGAGTGCACCGATGCCCAACCGCTTCTGTTTCAGGATGAGGACATGGAAACACCACCGCAGCATGTCTCTGATGATGACTAAACACAGGTGCCAACTGCTGCAGCTTTCCACAGTGTGCAGACTGACAAGGAGGGCAGTGGTGAAGAGTGGGTGAAAGATGATGGGGAGGATGATGAGGTCCTAGACCCCACATGGAATGAAGGTCATGCGAGTGACGTGTGCAGTTTGGAGGAAGAGGTGGTGGTCGCACAGAGGCACCAGCACAGCAAAAGAGGAAGCAGGTTGCAAAAGCAGAGCGACCGTCCCCTAGACAGTACGCCTGCTACTACCCACTGCACTCAGGGACCTAGCACACCAAAAGCAGCTCAAAGGAGTTCCCTGGCATGGCAGTTCTTCAGACAATGTGCTGATGACAAGACACGAGTGGTTTGCACGCTGTGCAATCAGAGCCTGAAGCGAGGCATAAATGTTCTAAACCTGAGCACAACCTGCATGACCAGGCATCTACATGCAAAGCACGAGCTGCAATGGAATAAGCAGCTGCTGCTGCCTCAGCCTTCCTCCACCTCTATAGTGCCAGTGTCACCTGCCACCCAGCAAACAGACGATGTGACAGCAATGCCACCATGTCCGCAACCGTCCCCAAGCATTTCCACACTATGGTCCCATGGAAGCTTACAGCTGTCCATCTCCCAAACACTGGAGAGAAAGAGGAAGTACCCCCCTACCCACTCACGATCCCTGGCCCTGAATGCCAGCATTTCAAAATTCCTGGCCTTTGAAATGCTGTCATTCCGCCTGGTGGACAAGGACAGTTTTAAAAACCTGATGGAGGTGGCTGTCCCACAGTACATGGTTCCCAGCCGCCACTACTTTTCCAGGCGAGCCATCCCTTCCCTGCACAAACAAGTTGGGGACAAGATCAAGTGTGCACTGCGCAACGCCATCTGTGCAAGGTCCACATAACCACTAATACGTGGACCAGTAAGCACGGGCAGGGACGCTATATCTCGCTAACTGCACACTGGGCAAATGTAGTGGGGGTGGGCCTGAGGCGGATAACAGTTTGGCGCATGTCCTTCTGCCACCAAGGATTGCAGGGCATTTCTCTTTGCCTCCTTTTGCCTCCTCCTCCTACTCTGCTTCCTCCTCCGCTACCACCTCCTCATCTGGTCAGCGTAACACCTTCACCACCAACTTCAGCACATCCAGGGGGAAATGACAGCAGGCTGTTTTAAAACTGATATGTTTGGGGGGTAAACCCCACACTGCGCAGGAGCTGTGGACAGGCATTGAACAACAGACCGATGAGTGGTTGTTGCCACTGAGCCTCAAACCCGGCCTGGTGGTGTGCGATAATGGGCGAAATCTTGTAGCAGCGCTGGGCCTAGCCGGCTTGACGTACATCCCTTGCCTGGTGCATGTGCTGAATTTGGTGGTGCAGATATTTCTAAAAAACTACCCGGATATGTCAGAGCTGCTGCAGAAAGTGCGGGCCATCTATGCGCGCTTTCGGCGTTCTCACCCTGCTGCTGCTCGCCTGTTTGCGCTGCAGCGGAACTTCGGCCTTCCCTCTCACCGCCTCCTATGGAACTCCACCTTGCACATGCTGGAGAGACTGTGCGAGCAGCAGCAGGCAATAGTGGAGTTTCAGCTGCAGCATGCACGGGTCAGTCACTCTGCGGAACAGCACCACTTCACCACCAACGAGTGGGCCTCCATGCGAGACCTGTGTACCATATTGCGGTGTTTCGAGTACTCCACCAACATGGCCAGTGCCGATGACGCTGTTCTCAGTGTTACTATCCCACTTCTATGTCTCCTTGAAAAAACACTTCAGGCGATGATGGAAGAGGATGTGGCACAGGAGGAAGAGGAGGAGGAAGAGGGGTCATTTCCACGGTTATCAGGCCAGTCATTCACAAGTGGCACGGAGGGTGGGTTCCTGCACCAGCATAGGCCAGGTAAAAAATTTTCAAGCCAGGGCACAGTTCTGGAGGATGAGGAGGACAAGGATGATGATGATGATGAGGAGGAACCATGTTCACAGCAGGGTGGCACCCAACGCAGCTCGTGGGCATCACTGGAGCGTGGCTAGGGGGATACGGAGGACACAGATGATACACATCCCACAGAGGACAGCTTGTCTTTGCCTCTGGGCAGCCTGGCACACATGAGTGACTACATGCTGCAGTGCCTGCTCAACGACAACCGAGTTGCCCACATTGTAACTTGTGCTGATTACTGGGTGGCCACCCTGGTTGGATCCCCATTACAAGGACAACGTGCCATCCTCAATTCCCTCACTGGAGCGTGATCGGAAGATGCGCGACTACAAGCGCACGCTGGTAGACGCACTGCTGAGGGCATTCTCAAATGACACCGAGTGCTCAGTGAAAGCACAAGGCGAAGGCAGAGGAGGAGGAAGAGGTCGCCAACGTAGCTGTGGCACCGCCAGCACCTCAGAAGGCAGGATTAGCATGGCCAAAATGTGGAAAAGCTTTGTCAGCAGCATACCACAACAAAGAGCACCACCAGCTGATAGGCAACGTCTTAGCAGGAGGCAGCATTTCAGCAACATGGTGGAACAGTATGTGTGCACACGCCTACACGTACTGACTGATGGGTCTGCCCCATTCAACTTCTGGGTCTTCAAATTGGGCGCATGGCCTGAGCTTGCCCTTTATGCCTTGGAGGTGCTGGCCTGCCCTGCAGCCAGTGTATTGTCTGAACGTGTGTTTAGCATGGCAGGGGGCGTTATCACAGACAAGCACAGCTGCCTGTCCACAGCCAACGTGGACAAGCTAACGTTTATTAAAATAAAGCAGGCATGGATCCCACGTGACTTGTCTGTACCTTGTGCAGAATAGACATTTATACCGGCCTCACACAGCCATTGGTATACTTAAGTGAACTTATTCTTTTTTTGAGGCCTCCTCAACCTCCTACTCCACATCCACCTCCTCCTCCATTTTTTTTTTTTTATTTGATTTTAAGTTATTTCCCTATCCGCATTTGTTTGCAGGGCACTTGTCCTACTCTTACCCCCATTTTGCTTCCTTTTGCTTTTCAATGGGGTTCGGGGGGTTCAAGGTCAAGTTCAGGTCAAGTTCGGGGCCGAACTCAAACTTTTTCGTGAAATTCGGCCAAACCCGCTGAACCCGAACATCCAGGTGTCCGCTCAACTCTATTCTCCACTGCATTGTTCAGCCATGAAGAGTAAAGAGAAATACCAAGCACTTGCACTCCTCCCCAACAGAACATACTCACCCTTTCCTTTCCTTCCCCACTGCATTGTTTAGCCATGAAGAGTACAGAGAAATACTCAACACTTCCAACCCTCCCGAGCAGAACATACTCACCTTTTCCTTTGCATTCCCACTGCATTGTTCAGCCATGAAGAGTACAGAGACATACCAAGCACTTGCAATCCTCACCAACAGCACATACTCACCTTTTCCTTTCCCCATCCCCAGCCACACATACTGAATTTTCCTTCCCCACTGCATTGTTCAGCCACGAAAATTAAAGAGAAATACCCAGCATTGCAACCCTTCCTGGTAGCACATACTCACCTTTTCTTCTGCTTCTCCAGTGCATTGTTCAGCCATGAAGAGTAAAGAGAAACACCAAGCACTTGCAATCCTCCCCAACAGCACATACCCTTTCATTTCCTTCCCCACTGCATTGTTTAGCCATGAAAAGTAAAGAGAAATACCCAGCACTTCCAACCCTCCCAAGCAGAACATACTCACCTTTTCTTTTGCTTTTTTATTGCATTGTTCAGCCATGAAGAGTAAAGAGAAATACCAAGTACTTTAAGGGCCAGGGGCATTTGACTTAATCCCTGTCCACCCACGAGACTACCCTGATGCGTGGGAACTTCCCAATAAGGTACCCAGTGCTCTTACATAGGGAAAGAGATTCCTCTAGCCACATCTGCTCTGGTCCAGTCAAATAATCCTCGGTGTCAGTGAGAGTGTCACGTACCTGGTGGTGGAGTCTGACTGATGCAGGGGTAACCTCCCTTGCAACCCTGATTCGTGAGCCCCTGATAGAGCAAACAAGAGGTCCAGCAGTGAGGATGGCACGAGGGTTGAGGTGGTCACTGGTGACAGTTGTAGTAGCTCTTCCAGTCTCGTGCGGGTTTGAAGAATGGTGGTACAGGCTGGGGCGGCAACTGGCTGGCGGTGCAGTACAGGGGAGCAGGCAAAAGAATGGTCGGGTACAGGCAGAGTTCATTAACAGGCTGGCAGCAGAGGTACAAGGGAGCAGGCAGAAGAGTGGTCGTGGAAGCCGAGGTCAGGGCAGGCGGAGATCAGAACAGGGTCAAAACAAGCTGGGTCGCAGGAACAGATAAACAAATAAGCAGGTTGCTTCAGGAACACACACAAATGCTGTAGATCGGACAGCACTGGTTGCTGGGCATTGTCAGCCTAAATAGAGCCGTTTGGCGCTGTTTCCGGCGGGAGCGTACCCGCGCACTGGCGCACTCACGAAGCGCCGATTCATTCCTGAAAGAGATGCAGCTGCAGGGGGAAAGGAGGGAGTGCTCGATAAAGACAGGAATGGTGATGTCACCTGTAGGCTCCCATGTCCTGTTGTTGATGCTCCCTCCTCTCCCCTGCAGCTGCTAATCACTGAAACAGGGGGGCCAGAGCTGCAGGATCATGTGATTGGACCAAAACAGAATAAAAAAAAAGGTAACTATACAGATTTTTTTTACACTGGGAAAGCAGGATAGGGAGCAGGAGGTGGGAGGGAACAATTTTAGGAATAGTTAGTATTAGGCTGGAATTCTACTTAAGGACCAGTTTTGTGACTGGTAATTAGTGATGGTCTACCTCTTGTGCCTATTAGACTGCACAACTGCTTTAACCACTTGACCTCCAGAATATTTACCCCCCTTCATGACCAGGCCATTGTTTGCGATACGGCACTATGTTACTTTAACTGACAATTGCGCAGTCATGCAACACTGTACCCAAATTAAATGTATGTAATTTTTTTTGCCACAAATAGAGCTTTCTTTTGGTGCCATTTGATTTATTTTTTTGCACTATAAACCAAAAAGAACCGACAATTTTGAAAAAGAAAACTCTATTTTTTACTTTCCGCTATAAAACACATACAATAAAAAAAAATAATAATAAAAATCAAACATCTTTATAAATTTATGCTAATATGTATTCTGCTACATATTTTTAGTAAAAAAAAATTCCAATAAGCGTATATTGATTGGTTTAGGCAAATGTTAAAGCGTCTACAAACTATGGGATATATTTATGTAATTTGTATTTGTTTCTTTTTTTCATACTAGTAATGGCTGCAATCAGTGACATATAGCAGGACTGTCATATTGCTGTGGACTATCGGACTCTAACTGACACTTTTGACACTTTGTGGGAACCAGTGACACTAATACAGTGATCAGCGCTAAAAAAATACACTGTCACTGTACTAATGACACTGGCTGGGAAGGGGTTAAAAATCTAGGGAGATTAAAGGTTTAACTGTGTGCCTAGCCAGTGTTTTTGTGTACACAGTGTGCTGCTTTCACTAAGAGAAGAGATGGATTCTAGTCACTGCTTTGCAGAGACACAGGATCGGTTCCTTCCCCCCTCTTTAAACTGAGATAAGCCTTGTTTGCATTTCTCAATTCTCTGTGTTTTACTAATGATCAGCGGGTGCGGGAGAACATCAAGTCCCGGGGACCCACAGATCGGCTTCTGCTGTGAATTATGACAGCAAAAGTGGCCCGCTAATGTGCACGCGCCCCCTGCAGGTGAGAGTGAAGTGTCATGTGTATATACTGTATGAGTGATCCAGCACACAGCTGCCGCCCTGTAGCAGTAAGAGTGCTATAGGGCAGTCAGCAAGTGGTTGAGTGGAGGCAAGACTTTAAAAATGGAAGTTGTTAACATATTGTCTATTAAACTTCACTTGAGATTTAATACAGATTTATTGGGGTTGATTTACCAAAGTCAAATAAACTGTGCACTTTTGCATGTGCACCTGCTCCAGAGCTTAGTAAGTGAGATAAAGTTCACTTTACAAAGAACACCCAATCACATGCAAGGAAAATTAAAAAAGCAGCATGTTTGCTTGCACGTGATTGGATGATGGAAGTCAGCAGAGCTCCCATTCATTTACTAAGCTCTGAAGCAACTGCCTTTAGGAAATCAACCCCATTGTTTTAAACTTTTTATGGGGACAAATTGAAGTCCCATACTTTAAATATTTCTTTTAAACAAATAAAATAAAATGCAGTTTACTAAACTTTCTTTGTTCCTAACTTATTTTTTTTTTCACCTGCCTACTTTATTTAATTCTAGATATGGTTCTACACAAACAGCATATTTGGAGCATCCGGTATTCAGAGTGCTACAATTCCATATATTACTCTCTCCACAGGGGGCATAGAAATTTTGGCTGCTGTTTTATCCGTAAGTAATGTCAAATTCCCAAATGTCTCCATGTTATTGCCAATCATCTGAGGTTCTTCATAAAATAAAAATAGTAATTAATTGATAGTGTTGAGCGAACACGAACTGTAAAGTTCGGGTCTGTACCGAACTTTTGGGTGTCCGGGACCCGGGTTCTGGTTATTTTACTAAAAGTTCTGAAAAGTGCTGTAAAAAAGTCCTGGAAAGTCCTAGAGGTCTGCAAATGGAAGGAAAATGGGGGTAAGGGTCGGACAAGTGCCTTACAAAGAAATGGGGATAGGGAAATAACTTAAAATATTTTTAAAAATATAAAAACATAAAAAAATCAAAAATGGAGGTGGATGTGGACTATATAAAACTGTGTGAGAAAAGTATAAATTAGCGGGGAGAAGCCATATCACTGTTCTAAGAACAGTGATATGGCTTCTCCCAGGTAATTTATACTTTTATCACACAGTTTTAAGATGATTGTACATTCTGCAATCATCTTAAAACTCTGTGAGAAAAGTATACATTACCCAGGAGAAGCCATATCCCTGTTCTTAGAACATCTGCAAACTGTGTGTGAAAACTATCAATTAGCGGGGAGAAGCCAGATCACTGTTCTAAGAACAGTGATCTGGCTTCTCTTCTTGTCCCTATACCGAAGAGGACCCATTACATATGAAAAGAGTGTCTCAAAATTCTACTAACGTCTTACATGTTAGTAGAATTTTGACACACTATTTTCATATTTAATGGACCCTCTTCGGTATAGTGACAAGAATCTTGTCACTATACCGAAGAGGGGCGATTAAATATGAAAAGAGTGTGTCAAAATATATCAGGTGTAGGTGGAGGTAAAAACTAAAAAAATACAAAAATATAAAAATTTTTATAAAATTCAATAAAGGGATAGGGGTAAAGAAACATTCCGTGAACAGGCTGGGAATGGGGGTAAAAGGAAGG
>BLSH010383270.1:25354-52648 GCA_018402905.1 Glandirana rugosa | reverse complement strand
ATCTGGCTTCTCCACCGCTAATTGATAGTTTTCACACACAGTTAGAAGATAATTGTAGAACAGTGATATCTCATATCACTGTTCTTAGAACAGTGATCTGGCTTCTCCACCGCTAATTGATAGTTTAGAGTAGAATGTACAATCATCTTAAAACTGTGTGATAAAAGTATAAATTAGCTGGGAGAAGCCATATCACTGTTCTTAGAACAGTGATATGGCTTCTCCCCGCTAATTTATACTTTTCTCACACAGTTTTAAGATAGTCCACATCCACCTCCATTTTTGATTTTTTTTATGTTATTTTTTTTTTTTTATATATTTTAAGTTATTTCCCTATCCCCATTTCTTTGTAGTGCACCTGTCCGACCCTTGCCCCCATTTTCCTTCCTTTTGCAGACCTCTACGACTTTCCAGGACTGTCTTACAGCCATTTTTGTGCCTAAAAGTTTGGGTCCCCATTGATTTCAATGGGGTTCGGGGTCCAGGTCAAAGTTCGGGTTCTGTCCGGACCCGAACCCGGACTTTGTCCCGAAGTTCGGCCGAACCAGCAGAACCCGAACTTCTAGAAGTTCCCTCAACTCTATTAATTGACATTATAAATGATGATCACTGGGATGTTTACAGGTTGTCTAGAGCTCACTGAAAGGGAGTATAATTATGTAACTGTAATATATTTTTTATATAAATAGAATTACCCTGATCTTTTGAATCAAAGGAGAAATCTGGATTATCAAAACTTTCAATGGAGTAGTTGCTAATTTTAGCTCTGTATATATTTCAGAAACAGACTGATTTTTGTCTTGGTTTCTAAGGCTTCACACAAACTCTGAAAAGCAAACCACATTAACAGCCAATATCAGAGCCCTTTCTTTGCCTAATGGCAATTTACAATGGGGCTAATTCAACTGCAAGTCAAACTGATCCCCATGACTAGGCTCTGGGGGGCGGAGGGAAACATGTTGGGGCGTGGCCTGGTTGGAGTCCAGGCTGAGGTTACCACTCTACTTACCACCGCACCATATCTAGATGTGCGATTTTCAGGGGTCACCCCATTGTTCTTTGAAGTCAAACTGCCCTATTGACTTGAATGGCTTGGTTTGACGGGTTGTGCCGTCTGAATACTTGAAATGGCCGCAGCATGTTATCAACCTCTTCGGGCTGCATTGTAAACTTGTAGGTGTGTGGCCGGGTGGTGGTAAAACCTCAGATCAACCACCTGTATTTACCCATGTAAAAGAGGCCCAAAGATGAAAGGTCTATTATTATACAAATGTATCGATCTTCTAGACCAAACCCCTAGATTTATCCATTGCTTGTGCATGGCAAAGCACAGATTCACTTTAGGGCAGGGCATGCACAAGTTAGGGATTTGCTTGTCCTGATTTGGCTCACCATTGCAACATGATGATTAATACATAGATCATTGAAAGGAAAGCTCCTACTGGTTTATAAGAGCTGAAAGATTTGCAGTAATATTATGGTCAATTATGAATAGCAGGGTTCTTTTTTAATTCTTATGAGACAGGTCTTTTTGAAACTTTGTTTCCATAAGTCAGGACAAAGCAAAAGTTAATGAAAAGTCATTCTTTATTTACTCTTTTGTACAATCTCCATTATGTAATTTATTTTGAGTAGAACATAGTGTGGTCTGTGAACTTTTGCTGTGTCTCCTGGGGGGTAATCCGTTTATAACTATTTTTCACATAAAGGCATTGTGGCCTTTTGTCAAAACTGGATACATTTGTCAAGATTAAGTTGCTTTTGCTACAACTAAGATATTCGAGCTTAGGGAATAAATTTATAGAGATTCATAGCAATTTGATGCACAGAATCATGGGAGATAGTAAATTCAATAAATACAAAGGAGGGCATGATACTGAAGGTGCATAGTTCTCAAATTCTTTTAGAGCTTTTATAAAATAAATATTCACCAGTAATCTATATGCTTTGTTTTGTACCACCTTGCACCGCCAGGGTCCAATGGGCCCTGTACTATAGTTCGGTAAATATAATGAATACATTTTGCATCAAGTTTTAGTAATTATGAATTTGATTATAATTTTAGCTAGTAAATAGTGTTGAGCGAACCCGGACTGTAAAGTTCGGGTCCGTACCGAACTTTGGGGTGTCCGGGACCCGGACCCGAACCCGGACTTTTCAAAAAAAGTCTGGGTTCAGGTCCGGGGTTCTGGTAATTTTACTAAGAGTTCTGAAAATTGCTGTAAAAAAGTCCAGGAAAGTCCTAGAGGTCTGCAAAAGGAAGGAAAATGGGGGTAAGGGTGGGACAGGTGCCCTACAAATAAATGGGGACAGGGAAATAACTAAAAGCATTTTTAAAAAAATAATTTCATAAAAAAATCAAAAATGGAGGTGGATGTGGACCATCTTCAAACTGTGTCTGAAAAGTATTAATTAAAGGTAGAAGCCATATCACTGTTCTAAAATCATCTTCAAACTGTGTCAAAAAAGTATAAATAAGCCAGGAGAACCCATATCACTGTTCTGCAAACATCTGGAAACTGTGTGTAACAATTTAACTGAAAAAGAGAGAAACCATACTATGATATGATATCACTGTTCTAAAATCATCTAAAAACATCTGGAAACTGTGTGTAACACTTTAACTAAAACCGGGAGAAACCATACTACTGTTCTGCAAACATCTGGAAACTGTGTGTAACACTTTAACTAAAACCGGGAGAAACCATACTATGATATGATATCACTGTTCTAAAATCATCTAAAAACTCTATGTGAAACTATAGCAGAGCGAAACCATATCCCTGTTCTTCTCTCTGCTATAGTTTCACACACAGTTTCAAGATGTTTGCAGAACAGTTTGTCCCGGTTTTAGTTAAAGTGTTACACACAGTTTCCAGATGTTTGCAGAACAGTGATATGGGTTTGCCTGGTTTTAGTTTAAGTGTTACACACAGTTTCCAGATGTTTGCAGAACAGTAGTTCAGTTTGTCCCGGTTTTAGTTAACGTGTCACACACAGTTTCCAGATGTTTGCAGAACAGTGATATGGGTTCGCCCGGTTTTAATTAAAGTGATACACACAGTTTCCAGATGTTTGCAGAACAGTAGTTCAGTTTGTCCCGGTTTTAGTTAAAGTGTCATACACAGTTTCCAGATGTTTGCAGAACAGTGATATGGGTTCGCCCGGTTTTAGTTAAAGTGTTAAACACAGTTTCCAGATGTTTGCAGAACAGTTTGTCCCGGTTTTAGTTAAAGTGTGACACACAGTTTCCAGATGTTTTCAGAACAGTAGTTCAGTTTGTCCCGGTTTTAGTTAAAGTGTTACACAGTTTCCAGATGTTTGCAGAACAGTAGTATGGCTTCTCCCAGTTTTAGTTAAAGTGTTACACACAGTTTCCAGATGCTTGCAGAACAGTGATATGGGTTCTCCCAGCTTATTTATACTTTTTTGACACAGTTTGAAGATGATTTTAGAACAGTGATATGGCTTCTACCGTTAATTAATACTATTCAGACACCGTTTGAAGATGGTCCACATCCACCTCCATTTTTGAAATTATTTTTTTAAAAATGCTTTTAGTTATTTCCCTGTCCCCATTTCTTTGTAGGGCACTTGTCCCACCCTTACCCCCATTTTCTTCCTTTTGCAGACCTCTAGGACTTTCCAGGACTTTTTTACAGCCATTTTTGTGCCTAAAAGTGCGGGTCCCCATTGATTTCAATGGGGTTCGGGGTCCGGGACAAAGTTCGGGTTCTGCCCGGACCCGAACCCGAACTTTGTCCCGAAGTTCGGCCGAACCAGCAGAACCCGGACTTCCAGAAGTTCGCTCAACTCTACTAGTAAAATATTGACTAACCATGAAATACTAAGAAATGGTTACTCATTTGTGATTAAGTGTATTCTCCACTTTTAGGAAGAGTATTTTGTCTTATATTATTTTGCACATAAATTCACAGATAACTATAAAAATGATAAAGAAATTGTCAATTGAGAGAAAAATGAAATTTTGATATGTAGAGGTAGGGCATAGGTAGTTAGAAAAGTCATGCTAATATGATGAAAAAGTTTCACTGTCCACAATTTAAACACACCGCTTTCCGATGAACTTGTACAATTTATCTGTACTTAGATTAGATCATCAAGCTCCATATACAGCGGAACCTTCTTTAGTGGTCCATTTACATATGGTTTCAACAAAGGGTTTCCAGAAAAAAAAGCACAAATGATGATTCACTTATGCCTGTCTGTCTTTTTGCATAACGACTGACACCTGGTGTTTCTCGAATGATGTTCACTTACCTCGTTCTGCCTTGTGGATTGTTGATAGGCACAGAATTCCATTTTTCATTCTTATCTTTTGAATAGTAAATAGTTCTATTCCCAGATGAAGATGGAAAATCGGTTTGGGTGATAGGTGCTGTGACGGTGCTATCATCAGAATCCGAGTTGTCTTCTACAAGGATGTCATCTATTTAGTTTTTGTCATCCGATTGCTTGTAATCTAATGCATGTCGATCTTCAGAATCTGAGTTCGACAAACTAAGTATTTCTTTATTACTGAGGCATTTATGAGCCATGATGAAACTACACCACCAAGTCAGGAAAGCATAACGAATCTTCAAAAGCTAAGAAAACAAGTCATAACATGCAGAAACATGTCCTAACTTGCAGACCGAAAATGGCTCACAGAGTGCAGTACAGTAATCATGTGACTTGATGAGTCATAACAGAGAAACCATTGAAGAGCAACATGGGTCAGATGGACCCTACCAGTGTACTATGCTATAATTTGAATTTACTGAAAAAGTGTAAATACAAAAAAAATATGCTTTCAAGTTTATAACTGTCTAATTAGCAGCAAAAAAGTCAAGTTCTTATCAAATAATAATAATAAATTGAAAAACAAAACTGGGCTGCGCTGGACAATGGTGATAACACAAACTGTGAAAGTGAGATTAGGTAAGGACTCTAAAGATTAGGATCCATCTAAATAAACCCTATGGGTAAAGGTCCATGCAAACTGCATAAATACACATTATCACTTGTGAAGTGTTATACATGAATGATACAAATGAAACAGGTAAGTGAAAGTCCATAAAAATATAAAGTGCTCAGATGTAAACAACTGCTTGAAATGGCAATAGTAGTTTGAGGTTAGACGTCAAACAGAGCTATAGACCGACTCAAAACCCCAGTACCTTATAGTCTAATTACTCAAATCTGCGCTTCGTATGCTATTACCAATGATAAAACAATTGTATAAGAATATATGTTATAAAACAGAAAATGACAGCAGCTGCTTAAAATAAAGTCCAATGTCTAAAATAGCAGACATGTGATCACATGTAGAGTGTACGGAGACCGAGAGGAGCGGGGAGAGCGGCACTCAGGTTGCAATTTTTATGGATTACCAACCATGTCTGTACACACCTTGACATTGACAGACTACAACACAAAGAGAGTTAAGACCTGTAAAAGTGTGGCACAGGTAATCCCGCACGGTAATTATCGGTTGGTTCCCATACACCTAAAGACGATCTGAAACCGAAGTGGACCCGATTGCAGTGTATTCACCTAAGGCGCTGATTTGACTTACCTCTGGTGAGTTTTTCCACATTGGGGGGATTCTACCTCCCTGTCTATTTCACGAGGTGTGGTGAAGGACTAAGTCTTTGAAGTGATCCTGTTCCCCAGCATAGAGACACTTAATGGACAAATTTTTATGACATTGAGAGAACTATCTTAATCAATAGAAAGACTGTGTTTTCTTACAAGTCATTTATGAGCGCTGCTGGGACCATTTACTCTGGGGTCATTTGACTTTTTGATTTCAGGGTGCTATTTTAGACATTAGTAGTTTGAGGTTATCGCCCAGTGTTTCACACACAAAACTCTATTAAAAACTGAAGTAAATAGGTGAATAAAGTCCATAAATATATAAGGTGCTCAGATGTAAACAGTCGTTGGAGGTAGTAATAGTGATTTCAGGTTATCACCCAGTGCTTCACACACATCTAAGTGCCTCCACTTTATAAGATATCTGCTTACCAGAGGCAAGCTGGATAGGGGCTTGTGACTTAACCCCCGTCAGGATCCCGCCAGGGGAAAAGCTTGTAAAGGTAGTCACTAGTGTCCTCCAGTCATAAATGGGTGATTGTCCTGGGGACTCCAGAGTTTTCTCCCACAATGGTGCCAAGAAAGAAAGCTCACAATAGCGTAATATTATTAAGCTAATTTATTAGATAAAAATGTATTGCACTTACATATAGATGAGTGTAAACAAGCATAAATAGATGGCCAGCTAAAAGGATCACAATGCAACAGACAGCGGTGATGTCAGCACGCCTTTCATCCAACGTGGCTTTTCGTTGTAATAGACTTTGTCACAGGGTATAGGCATGCTGCTGACTCACCGCTCTATATAAAAGCCCAGCCTCATTCTGGGCTCATTGTCATCAGTCCTCCAGCGCCATCTTAAGTGTGGGCAAACATGCCCAAACTGAAGATCATGTGCCGAGAGCATTATACAGTACTGCTGACAGAATGACCGGTCCTCGGACACCATTTTAGGTATACAAAGTGCTAGGTGCCCAAAGAAATGTACGTAAAAACACTAATCGATCCTTAGGACAGTGTCACCCATGCTCCGGCACCATCTTAGGTGAGGGCAATTGCCAGAACCCATATAGATGAGCCGAGAACCCTTCCAACATTATCGTCCTCTTGCACCAACATGGTTACAGGCAAAACTGCCAAAACACAAGTTAATGTACCGAGAACTCACCTTCAAATCCTATGTGGGACTACCGCACAAAAAGGATGAATTGAAAAATATAGACTCAAAAAAAGGGGAGAAGACTATAGCACCTGATATTCCCAGGCAGTCTCACATTCAGTTACTAACCAGGCTCGACCCTGCTTAGCTTCCGAGATTGGACGAGATTGGCACATTCAGGGTGATGTGGCTATAGGCAAAATTAAAAATATATAATGTTACATCACAAAAAGAGTGGTTATGTGAACTTGGTAATCTATATTTCAATAGTATTTATTGAGAATGTAAATTATACAGCGAAAACAGTAAGACAAAGAAAATATCATCAAGATTATAAAAGAGACAGAGAATCCAACAAACATTAACCCTATGAGATAGGACCTGAAGGGACTAGCGAAGGGATCATAAACCTAAGGAAGCAGGCTAGACCTCGGGTCACCCCTAGTGGGGACAAGCTGTGACCCTGGTCAGCCAAACCTCGTTCTCCTCGATCCCTCTGCCCTCCTCCAGGAACTACGCTTTACTTATATGAATCAAATACCAGGGGCTGCTCCAAACCAGGGCCGCAGAGATCCTTACCCCTCAACCACCTAGCTGGGAGAGTTCTTATGATGTGGAGTAGTGCCACAGGTCAAATGACCACCTGGCCAAACAAGGTTAATGCAGGTGCCATCTGACCAGTAATGATTTAAGAAGCTAGAATATAATACGGGAGGGTTGCAAGGTCCTTCCACCTAATCCAGCAAATAAATATATAAATCCAAGACTGGGAGAGAATGGAGCTCACCCATGGAGTCAAAGATCTCTCACAGTCCTGTGCTAGACCAGCCCCTGGCAACAAAACAACACATAATAAATAATTGCAAACCTTAAGTGTCTCTGGAGGTCAATTTCAGGCAAACAGAAACTAATGTTACAGTCACACAAGACGAGAGAGAAGAGAGCAACGTAAAAAAAGAAAAGAAAAAGGAATGGTAAAAGAGAGGAAAAGAAAAACAAAAGGGGGTGCAGGCTCCCTCGTAGGTTCCCTGCGCAGGGGCAGAGTGGCCCAGGGGAAGTTAGGAATCAATGGGCCTGGACTAATTGGAGAAAAATAAAATACTACCCGTTACCAAATATTGATACCCCTATGTATCGGGCAGATTTTATCAAATTGTGGTGAGGTGTTCAGGATCTTGGGAAAGGGAAATTTTTTCTTGGGTCATGATCCAGGAAATCTTTCATTTTCCTTGGTGGAATGAGACCATAGGAGTCTTCCACGCCTTTGAGATTGTTATTTTAGCCCCTATGAGGTTGAAGAGAATAAGAGAACGGGAAGCTTTATTGCAGTCAGGAACCAGTTGGTTCAGGAGGGCTATTGCAGGGTCTTGCGAGACCGAGACACCTGTAACTTTGCGGATCATATGGAATATTTTATTCCAGTAGGACCGAATCTTGGGACAGGTCCAAAAGATATGGAGAATGGTCCCCAAGTTTTCGCACCCCCTGAAGCAGAGGGGGGACGATTGGGGAAAGTACTTAGAGAGGCAAGTAGGTACCAAATACCACCGGGTCAAAACCTTTAGATTGGGCTCCCTAAGTATTGTATTGTGGACTCCTTTACAAGATCTTCCGGGGTTATGGTGCTAGGTGTCCATGTCCCACTCAATATCGAGGTCATGCTCCCAGCTTAGCATAAACTGAGCTTTTTCAGTCAGTTCTGCGAGTGAGGAATAGATTAGGGAAATGCCTCCTCTCCTGTCCCTGGCTGAGGAACACCATTGTTCACAGGGTGTAATGGTGAGAGGGTTTGGTGAGGTTGCCTTAATAGAATGTAGGAAATGGAGAATCTGGTAGTAGCGAAACCGCTCTTCGGGAGGCATCTCAAGCTCCCTCAAACAGTGCTGAAGTGAAAGGGGACCACTTGCATTGAAAAAGTCTCTGATGCGATACAGTCCTTTCTGAACCCACCACTTAAAGGCTGCTATATTCATGGCTGCTATATTCATACCTGGAGGGAAAAGAGGGTTGTGAAAAAGATGGGAAAGGGGGAGCCAGGGCGATATCAAGTTATTTGTTTTACGTAAGGAATCGCATAAAGCCATGGAATGGGAAAGTGTAGGCGACATAATTGCCGGTCTAGATTTGGGGGGCCTCCATATCAGAAAATCTATGGTATTATTGGGGATTGATTGCCTCTCCATACTTATCCAGTCGGCCTTATCTCCTAGGGTGTATATAGTGGAAATCTGTGCTAGCTGGACCGCTTGGTAATAATGCCAAAGGTTAGGATTTGGGGCGATAAAGAGTGTGTTTAGAGAAGCGATAACCAGATTTCCCCCATACAAACTGGTTAACTCTGGCTTGTAACTTGGCTAATTGGCTTTTCAGCACAGGGATGGGTAATGAGCGGAACAGGTATAAAATGCGAGGCAGAAGTGTCATCTTAATAGCGTTAATTCGGCCTAGCCAGGACATTTTGTGTTGGGCCCAATGGAACAGATTTAAAGTAAGTTTCCTAAATAGAGTAAGATAATTATATTTGTACAGCAGATCAATTGAAGAGGCAAGCTGGATACCCAAATAAGGGATGGAAGTTGTCTTCCAGCTAAATGAAAAGCGCTCCTTCAGAAGATCTACTTCCCTCTGTGGGGTAGATATGTTGAGAGCTAATGTTTTGGACATGTTGACCTGGAGACCAGAAACATCCCCGAACTCTGAAAGGAGGCTGAATACATTAGGGGTGGATACCAGGGGGTTAGTTATAAATAGAAGGACATCGTCCACAAAGAGTGAACACTTATGAGCCGAAGGGCCGCAGCTCACTCCGTGTATGTTTGGGTTGTTCCGAATCCCCATCACCAGGATCTCAATGACTAATTCAAAAAGTAATGGGGATACTGGACATCCCTATCTTTTTCCTATTACTATGGGGAAGGGTTCAGTGTAGTGTCCACATAATTTGATCCTGGCCATCAGGAGGGAATATAGCGATTTCAAGGTGTTAAGGAAATTGGGTTCAAAGCCCCATTTTTCAATGACCGCAAATAGGAAAGACCATGATATGGTGTCAAAGCCTTTCTGCAGGTCCAAGGAAAGCAGGAAGCCCTCTTGGGGGGTCCCACCGTCTCAACCTCATCTTAAAAGAAAGATAATATCAATCGCCCTCCAATCGTCTGGTCCCTGCCTTCTCTGGATGAAACCAACCTGATCTTTATGCACATAGGAGCCTATGAAGCTGGCCAGCCTGTTCGAGAGTATTTTGGTCACGATTTTCAAATCCAAGTTAATCAGAGATATTGGTCTATAATTGCTAACTTCACTGTGGTCCTTCTCTGGTTTTGGAATAACTGCGATGAAGGCCAGGTTGGCGTTGGATTCAATAGGCTTCCCATCTCGCAGAGAATTAAAGAACCGGACCAGGTAAGGGGAGAGAACTTCTTTAAAAGTTTTGTAATATGGGGAGGAAAATCCATTTGGCCCCCGGGGCAGAGCCATTGCGTACGTTTTTGATTACCTCTCTGACCTCAGTCTCCGAAAAAGGGGACTCTAAAGCATCCCTGTGTGCTGCAGAAAGGGTAGGGAGGGTAGTCTTTCTGAAGCAAATCTGAGTCCTTCTTAGAGTAAAGGTGCTTATATAACTCAAGAAAAGAGTCTAAAATCTTTTTGGGGTTCTGAGATAGGTGTCCTGAGGGGGTATTAATTTTAGGCATGGAGTATGAGCGTACCCTAGGGGACAATTTATGAGCAAGGGAGGGGCCAATTTGATCATAAGATAAGTAATTACGACCTCTTGCCCATGTTGCCTGCTTCTCAGAGTTTGAGGAAAGGGCCAGGTTTAAAGCTAGTCTGGCTGAATCCAACTAAGCCAAGGAGAGGGTGGTAGGATTTCTTTTATGCTGTTTGCTGGCAAAGCAAAATTGCTTTTCAAGGTTTAATATTTCTGCTTGGCATTCCCGCTTGAGGCGAGACGACAACTGAATGATCTTCCCTCTCAAAACCGCCTTATGGGCCCCCCACAGAATTCCGGGGGTGGTTCTATCCATATCATTCAGCAAAAAGTATTCACACAGCTCCTTTTCAAGGAGCGTACAGTGGACCGGGTTCGAGAGGATGGATTCATTCAGTCACCATGGCCGCTGGACGGGGGAGCCCCCTCAAAATGCAGCAAGACTAAGGAGTGGTCTGACCACGGGACATCAAGGATATGTGGTCTGTTCTGGCGTGTGTCCCATGTGGCGCAGAGAAGTGAGTATAATCCCTAGTAGATGGATTCAATTCCCTCCAGATATCGATTAAGCCTAGGGAGTGCAATAGCCAAGCTATACGCAGGCTCTGCTTCGGGGGTTTTCTGAACCGTGGGGGCCCCTTGGAGGTTTTGTCCTTAATTTGATCGAACATAATGTTAGAGTCACCTCCCATTATGATCTTCCCTTCAAGATGTGGAGCTAAAAAGTTTAGCATAGACGAGAAGAATGAAGCTTGTCCATGGTTGGGGGCATAATAAGATACTAGGGTGTATAGGGACCCATAGATGTGCCCTTTAACAAGGACAAATCTTCCCTTTTTATCTTTGATGGTCATTGGTCAGGCTATGAATGAAGGGGACCCTTTTGGAGAAAAGGATCGCTACTCCCCTTTTCTTAGCTTCTATAAAGTGGGGTATTTGTGATGAATATGGGGTGGGTCATAACTATTTGGGAAGTGTGTTTCTTGGATAAAAAGAATATCATACCCTCTACGGTTATAAAAGACAAAGGCCTTGCGTCGTTTGCTCAGGGGAGTTCAACCCTTGAACGTTGTGTGAGGCAATCTTAAAGATCGCCATAGAGTGGGTGTCCTCGGCCATGGGAGGGAGGGATGAGCATCACCTTTGGGATAATACGATTTACCTCCTCAGCTGGGAACAAGACCTCGAGTCCGAATGAGTCCTCTGCAACCAGAATTTCGGGGTTCAAGAACCACGGGGGAGCCTGCAACAAAGATGAGATTAGTTTGACAGAAGACAAAGAGAAATGATAGGAAAGAGAAGACAAGGAGATCATGGAGAAGGAAAGGGCCATCGGGATGAAATAGTCCCGAAGACCCCATAGGAAGGGCAGAGCCTGTCTAACCCTTACCCGGGGCTCAAGTCAAACCAGAGCCCTGTAAGTAGGCAGCTCCGATTCGAGCGCCTTGACTGAGTCACCCGGGGCAGTGAGTGCTCCTGGGTTCCTACAGTAGGAGTGCTGGAAAGACTCTCGTATTGAAGTACTGAAGGATAGAGAGTCCATCCGATCGTGATGAGAAGCGTGTCTATAAAATATCCTAGACAAAAAATGCACTGCAGTGACTTTCTTCAACGATAACTATCAACCATATGTAATCATCTAACAAAAATAAACATAACATGGGAGCCCCGTTTGGATACACACGGAAGGTAAAGGGAGGATACCAGTATGATTCCCCCCCACCCCCCATAGGGGGCCAGCTGGCCCGAGTTCGCCGGGGAAGCGAATAATAGGGGCAATTCAGTTGGTAAAAGAGGGACCATAAGTTCTTGAATCTAGTAAGAGATCAGTCAACTTTTAGGAGCAAGGGGGCCATCCTGACAGCGACTTGGCAATTTGTGTCCAGATTTTAAATGAAGTTTCTCTAAGATAAGGGGAAAGTTCTCAAAATGGACACACCCAGTTTAAGTCAAGGGCCCTCTGACCATAAGGTAAGCGAGAGCCAGCTGAGGTGGTAAGGTACACCCTGGAATGTCCAGTAAAACAGTTTGTTTCCCCGGGGATTCCAAAAGGTGGAGATCTTTGATAGGGAGTTCTCCCCCATCTGTCTCAGGATGGGATGGAATCCCGGATCCTCTTCGGTTTTTGTTTTTGCCAAACCGGGTTCAGGGGGCTCCCAGGAGGTGGCCGTTTGGAAGAACTCTGATGGGGGCCAGATTGTTGTGGGGGCAGTTCCTGAGAAATAAGGCCTAAGTGGAGTAAGAGCTTCTCCCCTTCCATCAGATTGGTAAAGTGATGAGTCTTATTTATGTGTTGGAAGGACAGGCGGAATGGGAATGCCCACCAGTATTTTATATTCTTTTGGGCAAGAATCATTAGGAGAGGTTTGAGGGATCACCTTTTCTGGATGGCAGTCCGCGAAATATCTGCGAATATCTGCACAGGGTGACCCTGAATGGCGATAGACTCAGCATTGCGGGACCTTCTCATAATCTCTTCTTTAACCCCATAATGGTGTGGTTTTACGACTATGTCCCTTGACAGACCGTCTTGGCGCGGTGGTTGCAGAGCTCTATGAGCTCTGTCTAATTCAAGTTTTGGGTTTGCAGTGTCCGGTATTAAGCTTTTAATGAACGCTGTAATTGCTCGATTAATATCAGTAACCGACTCTGGGAGGCCTCTAATTCGGAAACTTGCCCTCCGGCTCCTATTCTCCAAGTCGTCAATTTTCACTAGTTGGTCTTGTAAGGTTTGGATGCAGGCAGCATTCTGGATTGCACGGGCTATCGTGTTGTCAACTGCCTGTTCTATAGTGTCCATTCGTGCCCCTAGGCTTTGTAAGTCTGCCTTGATCAAAGAAGTTATTTGTGTGGCTGTAGTGATTGGGTGGAAGCTGGGGATATCAGTTGTTTTGTCACATTACTCACAGGTGGTCCAAGATGGTTCTCCATAGGAGGCTGGGGTGAAGGTGGATCAGCTATGGATTCTTCCAGGGCAATCGCAGTTCATGTAGTGGAGGTTTTTGCCATCTTAGTGGACTCTGGTGGTTGGTCCCCACATAAGAGCTGGCGATGCACCTCTTTTTTTACTTCGGGGCCCAGACAACCAGCGTGTCACCTCAAAATGTCTAAATAATAGGCTTGCAGTTTGGAGGGTGCCCCCTAAAAAAGATGCAATCCGAGGTTTTAGACTGAATATGCTGCCATTCCTGAGTGTCCGGATTGAAATAAAGGCCCCTAAATATTAGTGGGTTCCGTCCTTAGGGCAGCTTAATGAGGCCCAGAGATGTCCCTCTGATTGATGTGACCATTGGTCAGCTTCGTATCTGGGATAAAGTAAATAAAAGTACAGTACTTAGGCCCAAGCCGCGGCCTCTAGTATGGAGCCTATGCCGAGCAAGGGTTATCCGATGGCCCCTGTGCAGATGTATACGAGTGGGGGTAGCTAGATGGATGCTCCCTTTGGATGCGGTACAAGGAGGCCCAGCTAAGCATCCGAGGCTTGTTGATGGGAACAGCTTCTTCCCTAGGGAAGAGAAAAAGTGCCCGGCGAGAGAGCAGCTTGAAGGCCCCAGCCGCAGCCTCGCGTGAGTGGTCCGGGCCGGGAGACGGGAGTGGGACTCGTGGGGATGTAGTCGGGTCCTGGCACTTCCCCAAGATGTCCCCGCAGCTGCCTCAGACCCTGGGGAAGTCTTTGGCCGGGTTTCTCGTCCGCTACGCTCCTTGCTTGGGGCTGACAGACTGAGGAGAGACGGAGCTCTGGATTAAGCTGCCATTCCGGACCCTCCGCACATGCGCACCATGAACTTGGTAATCTAGTGAACACTCAGTCAGTGTGCAATCAAAAAAAGCTCCCTCACAGGGCGCCACATGATTCGCACCACGAGACTAATCTAATAACCATATATGGGATATAAATAAAAAAAATCCCATGGTTATAAATGATAAAGTTAAAAACGCCATCAATTAAAATCAATAAACGTCTAATGGTGTCGATACATAAATAAAAAATATATAAAATATGGCCAAAATCGAGTAGTTCTTGCAGAGAAAAAGTAATTATATTAAACCCTAAAGAATAATAGGAGTTAAATTTGCCCTAATGTAGGGTAGAAATAGATGTGAATCCATCTAAAGAGCATATTATAGGTGCATACTAAGGAAAATAGAAAGGACCTCACACAATGAGCCCAGATCAAGTTTATCTATGAAGGCGTTAACATCAACCTCAATGTTCAATCCATGCAGAACATAAGTTCTAAGCCGATAAATCCACATTTCTAACTGGGATATCCCCCTTATAAGCGAACCCCCTCTCCAGTGTAGTTGAAAGGTATCAATACCTACAAATAGTGTATGAAGGGGTCTCTATTGTGGAAAAGTCTATAATGTTGGGAGACTGAATGGTTTTAAAACCCTTCGTTCAGTCTAACCTGTAGGGGGCACTTAGTTCTTCCCACATACTGCAGCCCACATGGGCATTGAAACATATAAACAACTCCAGTAGTACCACAGGTGATAAAAGGTCTAATAGTATGCTCTACCAATGTACTAGTAGATGTGATGAACTTGTCAGTCCTCCTCCTGGAGTAAACATTGTATGAACACGCCCTACACTTCTTACATATATAGAACCCTGTCATGTCATGAAAAAAACTTAGTCGCTTGGTAGGGAGATTAATGATATTTGGAGCCACCCTATTTCTAAGTGGAGGTCCCCCTCTAAAAACAACATTGGGTTTCTCAGGTAGTACCTTCTTAAGTAAATTGTTGCTACTAAGAATATGCCAATGATTAGAGATTAGGCGTTTTACATTTTTGAATTGCTTGGTAAAGGTGGTAATGAATGAAACCATAGGGGCAGAAGTACCTCTGTCTAGTTTAGGTTTATCTTCAAGCAAGATGGTTCTCTGCATTAAGGAGACTGCCTCTAGAGAAGATCTTTTGGAACTTTTGGGTCAGGAAGTCTGCCTGCAATAGAAACTCTTCAAACTTAGTGTAATTGCGATGGAGTCTCATATATTGGCTTTTAGGGACACACTTCAGCCAAGGGGCATGACAACTGTCGACCAGTATAAACAAATTCCGGTCGGTAGGTTTAAAATATGTGGTCCCTCCTGTAACAGATATGGTAAGGTCCAAAAAATTAATAGATGTTTGACTGGCCTCATAGTCAAAATGTATTCCTCTCTCATTGGTATTAAGGAGGTCCATGAATGTTCTAAGATCAGACAACTCACCATCCAATAGGAGGAGGACGTTGTCTATGTACCTAGCCCAGAGACCACCTGAGGCCCCTGGTAGGCATAGACGACGTCCTTCTCCCACAACGCTATGAAAAGATTAGCAAGACTGGGGGCGAAGTTGGCCCCCATCGCCACCCCTCTGTTCTGGTTATAAAACTTGTGATCAAACCAGAAATAGTTATGGGTGGCGGCAAATTCCAAAAGATCCATCAAAAAAACAATCTGTTCACTAGACAAGTCAGAGTCTCATTGTAGAAAATATTTAACTGCATCCAAACCCATATTATGGGGAATAATGGTGTACAACGAGGCGACATCGGCCGTCACCAGCCACATGCCATCTCTAGGGGTGTAATTAGAAAGTAGGTTTATGATATACTTGGAATCCCTAACATAGGAGGGCATATTGCGTACCAAGGGCTGTAGAAAAAAATCTATATATCTGTCCACCCGGGATGTCAGGGAATAAATCCCACTGTCAATAGGATGTCCCGGGGGGCAGACAGGATTCTTGTGCACCTTGGGCAAATAATAAATAATTGGGGTATGTGGTGCTTTGGGTACAAGAAAACTGGCCTCTTTTTTGTCAAGTATCCCTGACGAGAGACCTTTATCTATGATGGTTTTTAATTCTTTTAGATATCTCCTCTTAGGGCCAGAGACCAATACCTGATAAGTTGTCTCATACTCCAATATTCTATGCATCTCTGCCATGTAGTCTACACGGCCCAGTACCACAATTCCCCCACCCTTATCGGCAGGGCGTACTACCAAGTCTTTTTCATTACATAAAGAGTCAAATCCTTCCTGGAGATTCTTATTAAGTCTAGTTTTTTTAAATTCCATCTGTTCCCGATCTCACAGAACAACATCTCTAAACACTCTCAGGGTAGGGACCAAGGAGGGGTCTTTGACATTAGCGCAGTATTATATACCTTTTTTTTACTAATAATAAGTTCCGTTAAAAAAACACAACACAAACTACCTACAGGGTCCAATGGACCCTGCCGATAGACCGAGGGTTACAATTCTTGCCCCAGCTCTTGTAGTTTACAAAGTTTAATGCTGTTGGCTCCTACTCTCTACTTGCTGCTTCTCTGAACTTCTAGCCTTTACATAAATAGTTAACAGTGGACAGTGCAGTCTCAAACCAGTCTCTTAGTTTGGAGGAAGGAGGAGCAGAGGAGGTGCCTTGCCATCCTAGGCTATGGGGCTAGGAACTTGATTTACTATAACTGGAGAGGGCAAAATCTGGTGCAGCTCCAATCAGCTTCCAGGTTTTTTTTTTTGTCAAAGCTTAATTGAACAAGCTGAAGTTAGAAGCCGATGAACCATGAACAGCTACACCAGATTTTTTGTTCTCCAGTTTTAGTAAATCGACTCCAGTGTTTCTACTGATGCACACAGTTGTAGGCAGGTGCAGTTAGCTTGCCTGCCACTAGATGGCTCTGTTGCCATTATGGCATTGTAAAGGGAAGATCAGGTTTTGGCTTCCTTTTTAGAAAAACCACTTCGGTAAAAATGTAATGGGTGGAGATAATGTCCCTATTTAAGTTATCTTTGGGTGGGGTCCTGGTCTCCTGGGGTATGGGAACAGGACACCACAGATCTGCAAAGATATAATCATATGCTGAGCTCATCTAAAGAGCCCTGCGCAAGGATGAATTCCCTGGGAGAGTGACACAGAGCATCTTAGAACTGGCTAAAGTTGCCCTGTCTACCCCCTTTTTTCTACTGCAAGTCTTGTAGCTTGGTACATATGATGTTGGGGGCAATGACAGAGTCCACTAATGTGCGTGACAGCAAAAACCTGGGAATACTTAACATCAGGGAGCATGTCTGGCTCGGCAAAGCTACAGAAGGGACATTTGTAAGAGAGTTGCAGTATAGTATTAGAAGGATCTTGTCACCCTTGACCCCCAGGTCTGGGTCCTGTGGCTGGATGGTGGATAGCCTAAGGTGTAAAGACTTTGTAATCATTGGGAAACTGTCCCAAACCTGGGGTGCTCCCAAGGAGAGGAAAGAAGCTTAGTTAGCTAAATATGTGAATAGTAGTTGAGGAGATAGGTGGCATGCCATATTTACATAATGAAATGTTCACATTGGCATCATCCCTAAAGTAATTGCAAATCATGATAGAGTAACCTGAGGTGGGACTTTAAATATGCCAAATGAGAACATAAGACTGCAAAAATTTGTAAAATATCATATAAATTTTATTGTAGTTTAATAAATCCATAAAATATGTTGAAAACATATAATTAAAAAGGACAAATTAGAGGTCACGAATCGTCACATACACATGTCAGATGGTCTACACGTTACACGGGTTCTCCCGCTTCTTCAGGACCAAGCATGTAAGATACACGTAGGGTGTTGTACTCAGTATCCAACCAATGCGATAGCAGAATCGTCGATACACATGTCAGATGGTCTACACGTTACACGGTTTCTCCCGCTTCTTCGGGACCAAGCATGTAAGATACACGTAGGGTGTTGTACTCAGTATCCAACTAATGCGATAGCAGAGGGGACACTAGACGAAAGCAGAATAATCCATATAGCACACCCAGCGGGAAAAAAAGGGTATCTCAGGGTACAATTGCCCACCGATCTATGAAATGAACAACGGATCTTGTTACAAGCTGGGGATTGAGGAAGAGCTCAAAAAGGAAACGATATGTTAATGGATGAATCAGATGGGTACATAAAGCAAATGAGCCGACCCAGACAAAGAAAGCCTTCCTTTCCCAGCAGGTAAAACTCGCTTAAACTGTGATGGCCATATCAAAGGACAAGCAACATGTAAGACCTCATAGCAGATGCAAGTCCATGTCCCCTCAAGCAAGTAATAGCAAGTAATGGCAACTCTAGTCCCTGTATGCAAGGGTGGCTCCATAGGATGCTACAAGTAAAAGGAGCCACCCCGATATAGGAAACCTGGGGCAGAGTCATGGCACCATCTTCAACTAGAACATAGGCAAGGGTTAAAAATAAATTAGCTGCATACTCAGTAAGTGATTAAATCAGTTGCTGAAAATGCTTACAACTGGTGGTTTAAAATCACTTTAATGTCAAGTTTCCTATATGTCTTAGAGCTTCCAGTGGAAAGCAACAGCACATTTATTATATTACCTTGTAGGAGATGCACGCGGCTTAAATTTGGATTTGCCTAAAAACAGCAAGATGATAGTGGGTTATTCAACCCTCCCTCAAAATACACATAAATCAGAAATACCATTTTGAAGAGCAGTTTTAAAAAATAAGTTTATAGCACCCCCTCCTCAAAAAAAACAGCAGCACAATTTGACTCTAAAAAACCTAAAGCTACACATTAGTGGTTTACAACCATGAGCCTAAATGCTTTTGCCAATTTCAAGCCTAGAGGAATCGAGGGGAAATCTCACTAATATAACCCCAGATAATACTATTACCCAACAAGGATTTTAATCTTTTTCTAAAGCTAAAAAAAATTGTCTGGAAATGATATTAGACCCTTATAGGTTTTTTTAGCACTTTCAGCAGCTGATTTAATCACTTACTGAATATGTAACTTCTTTATCTTTCATACTTTCCTATGCAGCGCTCACTGCCGCTGTATTGTATTGAGTCTCTCCTGCTCTGCACCTGTGATGACCTGCTGTTACCTTGACCCAAGAGCACCAATACACCTTACAATTTTAAATGGACTTTATTTAAAGGCAAAGCCCAAGAAAGGAATGTAATAAATAGACAATATTGCTGCAATGCAGAAACGTTTTGTGCAGGATGCCAGGGATGGGTCCTGGATGACAGGTATATTTCTCCTCTATTTGGTTTGTGGTCTCTTTAGGGGGACGGTTTGAAGGCAGCTTTGAGTATTCTGGGGTTCTCATCCATGCAGGATGATCGGTTCTGGGGTACTCCAACTGGACTGATTTTCAGTACTCTCTGGGGTGCTAAGTCCTTATTAGTAACATTGGAATTTCTGAGGTTTTTCCAAATGTCCAAACTCAGATCATAGAAAAGTTTGTCCTGAAGGGGTTAACCTAGGAATCCCCCCAAAATCCCAGTGTAGGAACAGTATAGTGGCAGTGAACCATTCATTTTTCCGTTGTACCAGAGTTATGAACTATTTTGTGTTTTTTGTTTTTTTGCTGAAGTTGGCTGTTTTATTTTCTGGATTGTTTCAAAGTTTAATAAAGACTGTCACATTTAAAAGTGGTTGGTGGGGATCACAAGCTCCCATATCACACTTGTTATACATCACAATTTACTGGATGTCACTGTTCATTTACCACATCTGCCTGAGAAGCAACTTATGCAAAAACATGCGCTAGGCGGGTGTGAGAGAGCTTGTTACTGGTTTGTAATGCAGATAAACAATAATCAAGCACATTGCAGCAAATAAATACAAATGGCTTTTGAATTAGCACTACAGCCTACCTACTACAGAAATGATCTACCTCACCATGGGTCAGTGGAACAATGTAGAGAGTCTGCTGATGATGGAGCCCTTATGTCGGAGGGCAGCCGCTTTGTGCCAGATCATGTACCTAGTACATGATCTGACACTTCCGGGTGTGGGGGGCACGCACACCAGCGGCGACCCGCTCCCACTGTGATTGGACACAGCAGGAGCCAATCAGTCCGGGACCCACTGATGGTTTGTGAGAAAGGCAGAACGGCGGTCTGCCTATGCAAACAAGGTAAGCCATTCTGTGAGAAGGGAATGTGCTTTACCTTCCCCCAGTCAAAGAACATCCTCCATAGCTAGTAGTCACTCCTAGGGAACACATTTAACCCTTTGATCACCCCTGATCCGATTTGTCCGCCACAATTTCTCAGTCCTGCTATAAGTTGCTGATCGCTGCCCAATACTAGTAAAAAAATTACCAAAAAAGTGTGTGTATATATATATATATATATATATATATATATACAGTCAAGTCCATAAATATTGGGACATCGACACAATTCTAATCTTTTCGGCTCTATACACCACCACAATGGATTTGAAATGAAACGAACAAGATGTGCTTTAACTGCAAACTTTCAGCTTTAATTTGAGGGTATTTACATCCAAATCGACAGTGAACGGTGTAGGAATTATAACAGTTTGTATATGTACCTCCCACTTTTTAAGGGACCAAAAGTAATGGGACAGAGTAACAATCATAAATCAAACTTTCACTTTTTAATACTTGGTTGCAAATCCTTTCCAGTCAATTACAGCCTGAAGTCTGGAATGCATAGACATCACCAGAAGCTGGGTTTCATCCCTGGTGATGCTCTGCCAGGCTTCTACTGCAACTGTCTTCTGTTCTTGCTTGTTCTTGGGGCATTTTCCCTTCAGTTTTGTCTTCAGCAAGTGAAATGCATGCTCAATCGCATTCAAGTCAGGTGATTGACTTGGCCATTGCATAACATTCCACTTCTTTCCCTTAAAAAAGGGAAAATACTGCTTTCGCAGTATGCTTTGGGCCATTGTCCATCTGCACTGTGAAGTGCCGTCCAATGAGTTCTGAAGCATTAGGCTGAATATGAGTAGATAATATTGCCTGAAACACTTCAGAACTCATCCTGCTGCTTTTGTCAGCAGTCACATCATCAATAAATACAAGAGAACCAGTTCCATTGGCAGCCATACATGCCCACGCCATGACACTACCACCATCATGCTTCACTGATGAGGTGGTATGGTTTGGATCATGAGCAGTTCCTTTCCCTCTCCATACTCTTCTCTTCCCATCACTCTGGTACAAGTTAATCTTGGTCTCATCTGTCCATAGGATGTTGTTCCAGAACTGTGAAGGCTTTTTTAGATGTTGTTTGGCAAACTCTAATCTGGCCTTCCTGTTTTTGAGGCTCACCAATGGTTTACATCTTGTGGTGAACCCTCTTTATTCACTCTGGTGAAGTCTTCTCTTGATTGTTGACATTCACACACATACACCTACCTCCTGGAGAGTTTTGCTTGCTTCACTGATAGTGACAGCTCTTTGGATCTCATATTGAGAGTTGACAGCAACAGATATCAAATGCAAATAGCACACTTGAAATGAACTCTGGACCTTTTATCTGCTCCTTTTGAATGGGATAATGAGGGAATAACACACACCTGGCCATGGAACAGCTGAGCAGCCAATTGTCCCATTACTTTTGGTCCCTTAAAAAGTGGGAGGCACATATACAAACTGTTGTAATTCCTACACCGTTCACCTGATTTGGATGTAAATACCATCAAATTTAAGCTGAAAGTCTGCAGTTAAAGCACATCTTGCTCGTTTCATTTCAAATCCATTGTGGTGGTGTATAGAGCCAAAAAGATTAGAATTGTGTCGATGTCCCAATATTTATGGACCTGAATGAATATATATATATATATATATATATACACACCATAGTTTGTAGACGCTATACATTTTGCGCAAAACAATCAATATACACATATTGTTTTGTTTTTTTTTTACCAAAAATATGTAGCAGAATACATATTGGCCTAAATTGATTAAAAAAAAAAAATATTGGGAATGTTTTGTAGCAGAAAGTAAAAGATGTTTTTTTCAAAATTGTCAGTTTTGTTGTATATGGCGCAAAAAATAAAAAAAACGCAGAGGTGATCAAATACCACCAAAAGAAAGCTCTATTTCTGGAAAAAGAAACATAAATTTTATTTTGGTACAGTGTCGCATGCCCATGCAATTGTCAGTTAAAGTAACGCAGTGCTGTATCGCAAAAAATGCCCTGGTCATGAAGGGGGGAGCTGAAGTGGTTAATTAGATAAACACGATGGTGGCCAGAGGTGTCTCACCAAAGATGACTTTAGTGCTGGCCCTAAGAAGTCCCTCATTGGCTGGCGTAAGGGTGCTTCCTCTCAAGCCAGCATTCTGCAACTGGAGCAAGAGGTGGTCGCTTGAACACGTGGCTACTCTGGTTAACTGGAACACATTGGAACGATAGCACAGTCTCTTCTCCACTGCAGACAGCAGCTCTCAGCACAGCAGCCCCAAACCTGGTCCCTACACACAGTTTGACATGTTCAGGTACAGCACACCAGGGGCGTTGCTAGGGGGTGGCTATTGGGGCTATAGCCCAGAGTCTGGGGCCCATAGCCCCGAGTCTCTTACCGGGTGGGTGCAGTTCTGCAATTAGCAGGTATGTCCCAGTCCGGAATGCAGAAGGCAGGGGCAGACTGAGCCGCTGTAGCAGTGGCTCTGGCACCGCCCTCACCTACACCTGACTCCTGGTCACTGGTTGCTAGTGTTGCCTAGTGTCTAGCAAGCAGTGATGTCACAGCCACAACTCCTTCCCTGCCCAGCATTCAAAGCGGAGGATCTCTGGGGACCCTGATGTAAGTGGGGGGCTCTCTGGAGACCCTGATGTAAGGGGGATCCGCACTCAGATATGTAACAATATTTATATTTATACATATATATATATACTCAAGCATATTACTTTCTTTACTTCGCTGCTATGGGCTCTAGCCCCAGATCTTTTGGAGACCTAGCAACGCCCCTGCAGCACACCTCTCCTGGCAGAACAGATCCTCTAGCAGCAGCATGTGGTCAGTAGCTCACAACAATAAACAGCCATGTACACAGGCTAACACAACCAAAAAATGAAGTGCAGCGCACACAGCACTGGATGTACACAGACTACCAGGCTAAACACTCTCTTGACCCACACAACACAAAGCACAGATCAGATTGCAGGCACTGTAGCAGCAGGGACAGAAAGCCCTCAGTCCTATTCAGAGCCGATAGTGCCCTTCAGGGCCAGGCAGAGCTGACATCCATCCTCACATAGTGGGTCACTGGGCATAATGGGTGCAGATAGAAGAATTGATTTGGGAGCCAGACACTTTGATGATGCAGAACAAAAGAGATTTATTTTTCTCTTCAAGAACTGGGGAGAGAGGGTTAGGGCCAGGACACCCTTTAAGTAGGTGCAACAGCACTTAGCACTCTGAAAAAGGCTCTTAATGTAGCTATAAAGTCCCATAGGCCTTCCAACTGAACTTTGCCTGACTAGAACTATTTCCTTGAGCAATGAACTTGTACTTTGGAATCCCTGTTGTGCAGATCTGGCCTCCATCTCACAGCCTCCCACTGTAGTTTCACGAGTTTACACTCAGTCTCCCAACAAGACTTCTTGAACTCCTACTGCCACTGGGTACCTTGTGCTTCACACAGCCAACCGCTGGATTTCCCAAGTGTCCCCACGCCAACTCGCTGTGTCCCTTCCTCAGCTCTTCAGTCCAATTGCTGAACTTTCTTGCAAGCGTCACCCCCCGCTATCCTGCTGGGCTCCTAGCTTGACTTCTGCTGAGACTTTCCCAACATTTCCACTGTCCCCCAGCTAGTGAAAAAGGCTGCTCTGGTACACTCTCAGACTCCAAAACTGACCTCTGATAACAGAAACACTGTCCCTCATAAGCGACAGCTTTCCCTTTACCTCTAACCTTGGTTTACACTTTGCCTCTGGCGATGGGAACTATTGTTTTACGTTAGAACTTTGTCCCTTCACCTCCGACAAAGAGGGGTTCTCTGGAGGGCAGAATCCATGCAATTTGGTTAGGCTACCGGCATGAAGCCCCAACCCTGCTCTGCTGCTTCTTGTCCTGAGTAGGCCTCAGACTGTCTAGCATCCAGGAACTCCCAGATAGGCCACGACTTCTGGCCTAGCAGCCGGGAGCTTTTAACACATGTCCACTCAGACAGCCGCCCAGGCAGGGGCGGATCCAGGGGGGGCAACGGGGCAATTGCCCCCCAAAAATATTAGAGACTCCGAGGCTTTCTCCCTCCGCTCTCCTGCCTCATTGGATTCAAGATGCATCACGTAAATGCAGCTGCAGGGACTTTATTTTTGCTTTCCCGGCTCCTACATGGCCTGCGATTCTTTTTTTTTGGGTCCTATCAGTACATTTAGAGGGGCCCAGGCATTGACATCGCTGTCCAGGGCCGCACCCCCGCCGCTGCACACTGTAGTGTGTCAGTCACTGGCAGAGCGGCAGCAGAGCGGTGCGGTCACTTGCCTGTCTGTCAGGCGGAGTGATCTCCACCTGACAGGAGCCTCCTAGTCCCGGCTGGCGTGACGTCATGATTCAGAGGCTGGGAGCGCGGGATTGAAAACAAGATGCTGCGTATAGGACAAGAGCCCATGTGCACTGAAAGTGAGTGATTGAACGTTTAACACCTTGTCTTAGCCACTTTAGCCAGCTCACACAGCTAACGCGGATGCATTACTGACCGGCAGCATGTAATTTACTCATTTGTGCTACATTAGTTTCAGTGTTTATAAACCCTTCATGCTGCAGCACAAAGGGGTTAATTAATTGTCACTGGTCAGTAATGCATCAGTGAGTACATTAACCCCCTCCATGCTGCATATTACAATTACTCATCATTATCATTATGATAATTACACAGTACAGGTGCGTTGAGCCACATCACCTGTATTGTGTGATTATCATGATAATAATGATGATATAGAATGACAGTGAAATTCATCTTTAGGCCTCATTCACACCGGGCATGCTGCACACATGCATCTAACATGCAGGGCTGTCTTTTACTGACTTGGGGATGCATAAAGTGTTGCATATATCCCTGTGCCAGCATTCCCATGTATTTGTACTGAGACACAGCCACTATGTCCCATTATATCATGTGTGTGGGTGCGGGTCCCAGAATGCATGCAGGGTGTGTTCAGGGACCCGCACTAGCATGTCATATTGGGACATAGCGGCTGTGTCAGTGTAGCCATGTGTCAGAATACAAATAAATGGGATTCTGGCATAGGGATGAGTATAACACTTTAAAACAGTGTCACTGTTTTAAACAATTTTAGGACTGTATGTTACGTTGAATACAGTTCTGTAAGGGCACTTTCACACTGAGGCAGGTTTCAGGCATTTTAGCACTAGGAATAGCATCTGAAAACTGCCTCTCATGCCACCCCAGTGTGAAAGCCTGAGTGCTTAGAAAAAGTTAGAAAAAGTCCTGGCAGCAGCATCTTTGGGCGGTTCAGGAGCGCTGTATACACTGCTCCTCCACTGCCCCTGCCCACTAAAATGAATGGGCAGCACCTCCGAAGCGCCTGAAAAGCGATTCGGAAGTGCCGCAACACGGGCACTTTTAACCCCTTTTTAACCCTTTCTTGGGGGTTAACAGCTCCCCGCTAGTGCCCGAAAAGCACGCCAAAGCGCAGCTATAACAGCAGTAAAGCGCCGCTAAAATAACCAGCGCTTTGCCGCCAACTTTTGGGCGGCTCCAGTGTGAAAGTACCCTTAGCAATGCCTTATTTTCTGCCAGTGCCCCTCCCAAGACTAGACTCTGGATCCGCCCCTGCGTCCAGGTGGCACAGAACCCTGATCATCTGACTCCTCCCAAATATATAGGTTCTCCCAGCAGGCTATGGGGCCCAAGAAAACCCCTGCCCATTGGCTGGAGCAGCCTATCATCCATATTCCAAGTTCATGGACACCTTATAATTCCAATGCCATCATCAGCAGTGCCACCCAATGGCAGAGGAGAGAGATGCATCAAACTCAGAGTTAGGAAAAGAATCAGGAGATCCCCTAACAATTTGGCCAGGTTAATTACCACCCAGCAAACTAAATTTGACAGCACCCCCCCCCCCCCCCCTCCTGTTAAAAACCAGGGTGCTACAAGAAGTTCTCATTTCACGGGACTGCTAGGGATGGATCCTCTTCAGCTGTAGCAACAACCAATCAGGGCACAGCCCAACCTCCTTTCTCCCTGCAGCACAGGGGAGAAAAGAAAATATTCATTTGCTGCTGTTTATTCTGTGAGCACTGCTGGGGCAGGAAGAGCACGGCCCTGTGCTACACCTGTGTTCCTGTTTAAGATAGTGTCATGAATGCAGTCCCAGGTTTCCTGTTTTAGGGTGGCTCTTTTCTCCTGCAGCATCCTATGGAGCCACCCTTACATGCAGGAACTAGAGCGTTGTCTCTCTGTACTGTGTGCATTTATACACAGCCCCTGGGCACACAGGAGCCAGCAACATAAATCTGCAAGTGTTGGGGTAAGAATTTTAAAATACAAAACAATTTAACCACTTAACAACCGCCCCATAGACAATTGACGTCTACAGGGCGGTTGCTTAATTCTGGGAGGACGTCTATTGACGTCCTCCCAGAATCGCGCTTCCCGCGCGCCCCCTGGGGCGCGCACACGGGAACATCCGGGTCGGGACTGATCACGGATCGTGGATGAATGGCCGCTGTGCGCGGCCTTTCACCACGTGATCGCGCCGTCAAATGACGGCGTGATCACATGTAAACAAGCCGGCGGAAGCGCCGGCTTCTCTCTCCTCTCCGCAGCGATGTGCAATGCCCACAGCGCTGCCCAGTGACAAAATACTCCCCCCCACCATCTATTTACCACCCACCCACCACCCCCCAGCCACCATCAGCCACCCACCACCCACCCATCCATCATCAGCCACCCACCACCCACCCAGCCATCCACCCCCCACCCATCCTCACTCAATCCATCCTCACCCACCCACCCATCCATCCATGCTCACCCCTCCATCCATCCAGCCATGCATGCTCATCCACCCAGCCGTGCTCACCCATCCAGCCATGCATGCTCATC
>BLSH010383270.1:10986-23936 GCA_018402905.1 Glandirana rugosa | reverse complement strand
TGGCACCATAGCTTGTAGACTCTATAACTTTCACAAAGACCAAATAATATACACTAATTTGTTTTTTTTTTACCAAAGATAGGTAGCAGTATAAATTTTGGCCAAAATTTATGAAGAAAAATTACTAATTTGCAAAATTTTATAACAGAAACGAAGAAAAATTAATTTTTTTACAAAATTTTCGGTCTTTTTTTAATTATAGCGCAAAAAATAAAAAACCCAGCGATGATTAAATACCACCAAAAGAAAGCTCTATTTGTGTGAAAAAAAGGACGCAAATTTCATATGGGTGCAGTGTTGCATGACTGAGTAATTGTCATTCAAAGTGTGACAGCGCTGAAAGCTGAAAATTGGTCTGGTTGTTAAGGGGGTTTAAGTGCCCAGTTGTCAAGTGGTTAATTCAGTGGACCCTCAACTATCCAATTGTCACGATGATGCCACATCCCAATGAGAGGTAGAAAACAAGAAAGGAGATTAGGCGGGACTTTGTAGGCATCAAAAAGACATTTGGGTAGATATAAAAGTTTTTTTTATATCTACCCGAATGTCTTTTTGATGCCTACAAAGTCCCGCCTAATCTCCTTTTCTAAGAATTTCAAAAACATAGTATACTGGGGAATCTCATAAAACATTAAACGTGGAAGTACTGTAAACTTTTTTTTGCACTTGTACGTACAGGTAAGCCTATAATGAGGCTTACCTGCCTATAGGTACCGTGAATATCTCCTAAACCTGCAGAGAGATATTCACACTGCATGCAGCCGGTGATGTCACTGGTGCATGCGCTCTGAAGGGACGGCATGTGCGCATGCACTGGAGTGATGTCATCGCAGTGTGGCCAATCAGATAGCCGGAGCATGTGAATCCAGAAGGAAGACCAGGTGAAAATGGAAGCCCTGTCAGCAGTGATCATTCTAAGGTAAGTATTTCATAATCATTGTGCCTTTACTTTGCAGAGTTTGAAAAAAAATGTGTGCAGTTTACTACTGCTTTAAGGTCTCAACTCAAGCTCCGGTAAGTCCATCCGGTGTTTCCTGCAACGGGTGCTGGCTGGGCAGGAGTCTGTCTAACTGCTCATGTACTGTGTATATGCATAGAGAAAGGTCCCAAACACCACACACCTAGCAAATACATTAGTAAATAGGTGAAAGCAGCCTCAGCCAGTTTCATCCAAAGCCACTCCCGATGCATTTCACTCCACCCACGGGTCTTGATCATGGAGGTGGGGTGAAATGTGTTGGGGCGTGGCTTTGGATGAAGCTGGCTGAGGTCACTTTCACCTGTTTACTAATAACTAAAGACCGCCTACCACAGATGTACTGTGGCAGGGCAACTCTATTGCGTGAAATACCTGAACGTCATTTTGTGCAATAGACACTGGGGGCATGTGCGGGGGGGAGGGAGAGCCATTCAGTGGGTCAGGTGGACTTGATGTCCGCCGCCCACCCACAATCGTTCCCCATAGAGGCGGAAACGGCGATCTGACAGGGAAGAAGATAGATATCTTGTGTTCCTGCTGAGGAACACCGATCTCTATCTTCATCCTGTCAGACCATCCCCCACACAGTAAAGAAGAACCTCCTAACCTCACACTTAACTCTTTGTTCACCCCTGATGTTAACCACTTTCCTGCCAGTATTAGTACAGTAACAGTGCATATTTTTAGCACTGATCACTGTAATAATGTCGCTGGTTCCCAAAAAAGTGTCAAAAGTGTCTGATTTGCCCGCCGCAATGTCGCAGTACCGCTAAAAATCACCGCCATTGCTAGTAAAAAATAAATAAATAAATAAAAATTCCATAAATCTATCCCTTAGTTTGTAGATGCTATAACTTTTGCGCAAACCGATCGATATACGCTTATTGGGATTTTTTTAACAAAAATATGTAGCAGAATACTTATTGGCCTAAATTAATGAAGAAATTATATTTTTTACATTTTGTTATTGGATGTGTTTTATAGCAGAAAGTGATCAAATACCACTAAAAGAAAGCTCTATTTGTGGGGGAAAAATAAGGACATACATTTTATTTGGGTACAGTATCGCACGACCGCGCAAAAAATGGCCTGGTCATTAAGGGGGTAAAACCTTTCGGGGCTGAAGTGGTTAATAGGTGTGCAGTGTTTGGGACCTTTCTGTATGCATAACACTAAGGGTTTAATATTACTTTACATATGCTAAAAAAAATCCTATACATGTACTGGTTTGCTTTAGTACCACTCCATTCAGCTCTCAAAAGCAAAGAATATACTTAGTACATCCAGGTACGAAAGAGCATACAACTCACTCCCTTTCTTCCCATGTGACAGTGCTAGTGCTTGATGATTGGCCCAGTGCTGTCACATGTGGATGGGTAGAGAATGCACAGCACTGTGTATGCCCACACTACAGTGCTACAGAGGGCTTCCTTTTCTTGCTTATGTCAGCTGAACGAGTAGCCATGGAAGGAATGGATGGTAAGCCATACCTCCCAACTTTTTGAGATGGGAATGAGGGACACCTATTAGCAAAAGTATGTAGGCATAGGACACACTCCCTGCCATGTCCCCTTAAAGGAGAATTAAACAAAAAAATGATTTGTGCTTTTTTACCACTATTTTTCCATTATATTGGCTTTTGAAATTTACAAATGCAGCTATTTAACCACTTCAGCCCCGGAAGGATTTCCCCCTTTAGGACCGGAGCCCTTTTTGTGATTCGGCACTGCGTCGCTTTAACTGAAAATTGCGCGGTCGTGCGACGGTGTACCCAAATGAAATTTGCGTCCTTTTTTTTCCACAAATAGAGCTTTCTTTTGGTGGTATTTGATCACCGCTGCGTCATTTCTGATCGCCGCTATAAACAAAAGAAGAGCGACAATTTTGCAAAAAAACACAAATTTCTTACTTTTTGCTAAAATACAAATCCAAAAAAAAAATAATAAAAAAACATTTTTTTTCATCGGTTTTGGCCAATTTATATTCTTCCTCATATTTGCGATAAAAAAAAATCACAATCGGCGTTTACAGATGATGAGAATTAATTTCTGGGGTTTTTATTTTTTTTTATTTTTTACTACTAATGGCGGCGATCTGCGATTTTTAGCGGTACTGCGATATTAGGGCGGACATGTCGGAACATTTTGACACTTTTTTGGGACCATTGGCATTTATACAGCGATCAGTGCTATAAAAATGCACTGATTACTGTGTAAATGCCATTGGCAGTGAAGGGGTTAACTTGCAGGGGGTGCTCTAAGGGTTAACAGTGTTCCCTGGGCGTGTTCTAACTGTGGGGGGACTGCCCTAGCAGGGGAAGGGAAGTGATCACACCTTCCGTGTAGAGGAAGGCTGTGAATCACAGCCCTTCCCCCTTCACAGAACGGAGGTCCGTGTTTACTTACACGGACCTCTGTTCTTTAACTCCGGGGGGGGGGGGGGGCATCGCGGGTGGCCGGCGGCAATCGAAGTCGTCGCACCCGCTCCCTGGCCCTCCCCGGACACAGTGAGCGCACGGGCGCGCCTCCGGCGGCGCGCGTGCCCTCACTGGGCGCGATCTCGCAGCCGCTGTCGTATGACGGCGATTTGCGCAGGAGCGCCACCTTGTCGCCGTCAATTGCCGATTGACGGTCGGCAAGCGGTTAAAAACTGGATAAAAGGTTTAGAACTGGGAAACACGTATTGAACGATAAAAAGTGCATTTTATATACAACTATATATATCAGACCAAAATGAGGGACAAATGAGGAGGAAAGAAGGGCAGAGGGACTTTGTTCCAAATCAAGGGCTGTCCCTCAAAATCAGGGACAGTTAGGAGCTATGGGCAAGCATGTGCTGCAGGAAAGGGTAAAAGCACAGGATCGCTTTAAAATACATGATATGAAAAGGTACTCTGCTATTTTCCGTTTGAGAAGACTTATATGTACAGGTATTAATAGGGCTTCTTTTCTTTTAACTTCATTTAACTTTTCAAAAACAATCTATGTGTTATTCATCCACTTATTGTAGTACTGAGGAAGTACACATAAGCTAACACCACGGGAGTCTTCCTACACTGACAAGCATTTAAGTTGTCTGTCAATTCATGCACATCTTGTACCTTACTTGGCAGAGATGGACTGACAATTTAAGTGTTCTAATATTCAAAGAAGCTTTCTATATTTTGTTTCAGTAATGGATATACATATAAGCACAATAGTATAAGTAATTGATGTCAAGGGGTCCATCCACCCAAATCTAATATTTCAGATGAATGCTGAAGGGTTAAATCATCCTACAGCCTGATGTGGCTGAGAGGAATGAGACAAACTGTTCACCACTGACAGGGGTACTTACAATAATCAGCATTTATTTATTTAAAAGGAAAAAAACTGTTGCTGTAACGGCTTACTGTATAAAATGAGAGCATCTGTAAAATTTGAACATATCATTAGATTTCCATTTAAGTTTGTGTGCAGCAACATCACATGTCCAGGCTCCACCCAGGCCATTTTGTTGGTTGAAAACTTGCAGAATTCTAATAATATGCTCAAATTTACAGACACTCTAACTTATAAGCAGTTACAGCAACAGTTTATGAGTATTCTGGAAATTTTTAAGCAAACATTTACTTAGTACACTTACTATACTGTGAGGCAGTTTTTGATCTCCTTTTGACACACATGTATGGTAATCTGACCTGTGACGCTCTCAGAGGGGATAACAGGATTTGAACCATAATCTCTGTGCAGTCTTTTGGGAACCGCACCATGCCAGATGGATTATTGAGCACTGTTAGACCGCTTTTAATCTAGTGGTCCATTTCTGAGGGTAAGAGGCCCAGTGTGCTGTGGTGTTGGTGGAGGATCTTTTTTTTTTTTTACCAGTTGTAGAATTTATTACTGCTAACTTTTTTAAAGAAGAAAGATTGTTTTACATCCTGGTGATTGCTTTGGCGGGGACGAGCGGAGCCAGAATTTGAGGTGTGATTATGGAGTGTTGAGCCTTTTCTCACCTGGAACATCGTGTGAAATAATTGCACTGAAAGTAATGTTACAGTTTAATGGGAAATTGTAATTTTTTGTTCTGAGTTAAAAAGTTTATAAGTTGTTTGTATAAATTTTACTATTTATACATTTTTTACCCCCTTACCTCACTGCTATACACCCCAGAAATATCTATACCACAGTATAGGGGAGTATGTGGCTCACTTCCCTAACTCTAAGTCCCTTTCACACAAGGGGTCCAGTTGGGTCCGCTTGTCCGTTTTTCAGACTGACCCTATTGGACTCTCCATTTCTCCTCTATGGAGCGACAGATGCAAATGGATTTGTGCCCGTTTACACCCACCTACCTCCAATCTGATGAGCTAAAAACAAATGAAGAGGATTTGTTCCCCTCTGTCTGGCCGAATCAGATTGGGGGGCAGTCAGATGTAAACAGAGAACCAGTCTGTTTGCATTCAACTGCCCATAGAGCAGAGCGGGCTGTATCCATGTTTGCTATGCATAAGCGGAGCGGGCACAGACCAGCAGGGGATCAGTGGACAGATCCTCTGCCAAGAAAAACAGATGCGGCCCATGTGAAAGGGGCCATAGTGTGCACTGCTACAGCCTGAGCAGCTAATCGCCAGATCTGAATAGTGTCACATGGCAAAGGGGAATTTGTCATTAACCCTGTGTAAGTGTCTACTCAGAGTCTACATGGGGTTTAGATCCAAGACTATGACATTAAATGAGGATGCCAAATATGAATATTGGTGGTTTGGGAGGGGAAGCCAGCAAAAGATATTGTCGATTCTCTTTAAAGTGATAAATTGTAAAAGTCGGAGCCAAGAAGACGCCAATTACGCCATTACCTTTATCCTTTATAAAAGCCTCTTCTGTGCCCATCTCTGATTTTGATTCATTTTGTTACTTGCTCACATTTTTGGACACTCCCCCCAACTGTCATTCCACACTGCAAATACAGTGTCTTACCTAACTGACCACAAAGGTAGTCTCAATGAACAGTTTCAATTTGTCTAGCTTTTTCACTTTGAATGTGTGGCCAGATGTAGGTGGAAGTTTAATCTCCAGACATTTAAATAAGGGTGAAGAAAGTCATACCTTCTCAGAGAGATTAAAAAGAGTGTATACGATTAAAAATAGAAAACTACAGACCTTTGCTTTTTGCAAAGCTAAACTTTTAGTTCAGAAACAAAAAATGAATTTTTGTAATGAACCATTTCTTCTTTCCACAGTTATAGCATCAGAGGGCATAGACCTTTATATCACATATGCTGTGGCTTGCTGTCCTATTGGGTGTTTGGTACAGGAGATAATTAGAGGAAACATATCTCTCTGTGCTCCAAGTATGTGTCAAAGTTGATTTAATTTCTTCCTCTAAGCAAGTAAAATTAATTGGCGGGAGTGAGGAAAAGATAACAACGAGGGGAACTGGTAATTGAACTCTGTGGCAGAAAAGTTTATAAAACAGATTAAGGGAATTCATTTACTACTAGCATAATATTATGGACAGTGTTTGAATTGCTGTGGGATGGATCAAAGGGCGATTGCTGGTGCATTGATTTTGCAGGTGCTAAAGGCAGAGCTTTACTCCTGATGACAAATCATTTTTCTTGTTTTTCTTTGAAAAACACAAGAAACACACTTCTTGCCACGTTTTTAGGCAGGCACCAAGGACAAGCATTGGTCCTAGTGATGAGCAGATAGTAAGGTACTGGTAGTGTAAATGATAGGTACAGACATACAGGAGTTCAGCATTAACTTCACCATAAGGGCTTATGCGTATGGGCTCATTTAAAGTGATTGTAAAGTTATTATCATTTCTTTTTTAAATAATAAACATGTCATACTTGCCTGCTCTGTGCACTGCTCATGTGCTCTGGGCTGCTCCTCTTCTCTGTGTGCCATCATAGGAAGCCACTTCCTATGGTGGCACACATGCAGACTCAATCCTGAGCTGCGCTGTGTGTGTCTATTGAAACACACAGTGCATCTCGGCTCGCCCTTCCCCCCCATGCTAAAGCTTGCTAAAGCTACATAGGCTTTGACAAACTTTAAAGTGACTTTGTGAATTTTATAAAGCTGAAAATAACATCCGTGCAATCAAAGAGAGGGTTTAATACTTACCCTTACTGCTACCCTTACTGCCGATTATCAGTTTCTTCATGAAACAACTTCAGTCTCAGCACAGTTATGGAAGTATTTGGATGCTTGCAGTCTGTGGTTCCTTCCTGTGGCCATTTTATAACTACTGTGTCATTTAATAACATAAGGGCAGGAAGAAGGAACCACATTGTACAGCGAGGGACCAGACATCCATGCTCCCAGATGTATTGGATGCTTAAACTAAATATTTTCACCTAGTGTAGCTTGTGAAGATCAGCAGCATGGGCGGCAGACATTTAACAACTGTTTTCTTTTTATATTTGTTCTCCATGTTATTATCAATAAAACTCAAAGACTGCGGGGTACACAATATTTTATGCATTAACAATTAATTTCCATAGGCCCTTTTAAAGTTCACGTAAACCCTAACTGTATAACATTTAGTTTGCCAAAGTTGAGCGTGTCATGCTACAACCCTTGCAAGTTGCAATAAAGGACCATGAACCTCCATGCTCTTGATGCCCTGTGGTCTTCACTTCTATGGTACAACAACTTCAACATAAAATAGATTCAGTTTCCTGGATAACAATGGCAGTTTTGTCTCCCTGTTGTTCAATCAGACAAGTTCCAAAACCAAAGGTAGAGTCAACAAAATGCGGCACAATTTAAATCCCACGCAGGGCTGATTGCAAATATAAATATACAGTACATGCTAATAGATGTTCATCTGAAGTTACTGGTTTCAGTTAAGCTGATGTTATGGACAAATAATGGTTATAATAACGAGTTATGCTTGAAGGACTTTGTCCCATCTTTGGGGACCAAAGAGTTTTAGTGGGGAAGTATGTAGCCAGGTGCTGGGCTAAAGCATGATCAGGGATGAGTGCTTCCCAGGGATGATAGAATTGGCCTTGCTGACTTCCGGGGATAGGGGTGTCCCAGATGCCACTATATATTAGTAGAAAAAGAAGGCGCACCGGCCTAGTGCATTATCCCAGGATAAAATTTATTAAAAAAGAGATTAAAAATACTCACAAACATATCATGATAATATGCATGAAGCCCTAGCATGGGGTGGATGGACATATCTTGGCAAAAAGTCCTGGACCGTGATGGAGAGGACGTGAGAGCTGCACCAGCTAACATGTTTCGAAGGTCATGCCTTCTTCCTCAGAGCTAAGGCAGCAATGGTTCTAAATGCAATATATATATATACACACATACACTCACACAGTAATGGTGTGTGGGGGAGGTACACCCAGTAGGAGCCCATACTCTCCTCCAATATCCTATAGCAATTGTGGGGTGTGTTTTCCTTAGTATTGGAATAGTTATGACCAGAGAGCAATGCAAATGCATAACAATAAAAAAGATCATGTAATAATTTGATATAGTACATTGTGTGTGCACTTATTGCAGCTGTATAGTCCGATTTCCATGCCTGTTAGTGTGCAGTGGTCATTATGTGTGGGACGCTTCCTGGGTACAGTTTGTGTCCCATTACTGACATCACTTCCAGTTTCCCAGGTGTCCATAGTGAATGATGTCATTTCCGGCCGGCGGCGCCATTTTGTTGTAGCTGGACACTTGAAGCTGGCTATTGCCAGAATAGTGATGAAGCTATCGGCGCCATTTTGGTGTGGATCAGCGAACAGAACTCGCAAATCTCCCATCACCGACCCAGGGACACTAGCACAATATTGCAGTGCAATATATTATCTTATATTATGTAATATATATATCTACATATATATACACACATACATATACTAGGTACAGATGGCAGGGAATAATCAAAGTCAGTTCTGCTCCTGCTGGGTTTCCCATGTTACTTTACATTCCCCCCACACACATCCTGCGTGGATGTATAAGTGACACACAATCACAGTAACAGGTACAGGCATATTGAATAGAGGATCATAATTACAGCCACAATAGTAAAAGATATTAAATGCTAAATATGTATGGGTGTATAAAGGGTGTTCGCTGTACACCTTATACTATGTGCATACGCATATGTGTACCTGTGTGGGGTTTGGAACAAGGTGATGCACACAGGCACGCGCCCATATGGTGTATTTATGCCCACCCATGCGCACCCGCTTAGTCCTGACCTCATATTGCCCATATTAAGAATAGAAGGGAGACAGTATGCCAAATACTAGAAGTGACACCAGTATATTATTATATATTCGCTGGGCTAAAGCAATATGGAGAAGGAGACCTTGCCTTTTATTATCCTCTTCCTCTACTTAGATACTAATGTTATGCTTCACCATTCTCCCCTGGCCAGCAGGGGGAGGGCTAAAGCCAAGCAAACTCATAGACTTTTATGCAGAGTGCTAAGAATCCTGGGAGTTGAAGTTTGACAAGGCAACCATATAATGGGGAAATAGACTCCTTACACTTCAGATCCCGATTGGCCCTGTGCAGTAGGAGGAGTGGAGCACTGATTTTTATTAAACTGCCCGGGAAAGTTCCTCGTAGCACTGAGGGAGCTAGAGGGACTGAGCCACTGAGAGCAAGAAACCAAGTGTACCCAATCTATACCGCACCCATACTTCAACCTATGCTACACTTCTTCCAAACCTTGACTGCACCTATACCACCCCTATACAGCATTATACTGAACCTTTATCACATCTGAACCACAGCTACCTTGCACCTGTGCTGAGACTATACCATACTTATACTGTACCTATACTGCATGCAGGTTAAATGGGACTGTCATTAAGTACACCAACGCTCTTAAAGGACCCTAACAATAGCTGGCAGAAGAACATCTCAAAGGACTTCCCCTCCCGTAATAATTATTCTGCAAGACCCCCTGCCCCCTCTGCTACCATTCTCCTTTTCTTTTGAACAGTGCATACTCAGTCAGGATAGGACTAGCATCGCCACCAAAAATGCGATTTAGCAGTATGGTTCCAGCACTTAGTAGATTAAACTTTACAACTCCTCACTGTTGCACTTGAAGGGACATTACTGCTGTTTATGTTGATCTGGATGCCAAATGTCATCTTACACATAGTCTTTACTGTCAGTCTTGAAGGTTCTGTGGGCCTCTTCTATGAACTCTGATCTGTAGTTCTTTGCATAGATTTTCTATTGGAATCAAGCCAGGTGATTGGCTGAGCCATTCTAGCAGCTTTATTTTCTTTCTTTGAAACCAATTGAGAGTTTCCTTGTCTTTGTGTTTGGGATCATTGTCGTGCTGAAATGTCCACCCTTGTTTCATCTTCATCATCCTGGTAGATGGTAGCAGATTTTTATCAAGAATGTCTTGCTACATTTTTCAGTTCATCCTTCCTTCAATGCAATGAGGTTTGCCAGTACAGTATCTGAAGAACAGCTCCACACTATGGTGTTCCCACCCCAAACTTCACTGTTGGTATGGGGGTATTTTTGGGGTGATGTGCAGTGTCATTTGATCTCCAAACATGGTGTGTATTATGGCATCCAAAGAGTTCCATTTTGATGTTGTCCGACCAGACTATATTCTCCCAGTATTTCACAGGCTTGTCTAAATGTTGTGCAGCAAACTTTAAACGATCTTCAACATGCTTTTTCTTCGGCAATGGAGTCTTGTGTGGTGAGTGTGCATACAGGCCATGGCGGTTGAGTGCATTACTTATTGTTTTCTTTGAAACAATTGTACCTGCTAATTGCAGGTTTCTGAAGCTCTCCACTTATGGTACTTGGTAAAAATATAGGAGATAGCTAATATTTGTGTTATCTTATAGGCGTTTATGGAAGATTAATATTGATAATCAGACTGACTTAAAAACAAAGTGTGAGTTTATTGTCACTGAACAAAAAATGTTAAAAGATTCTCCCGTAGGGAATGTCTAGCCAGTTAAGTGTTGACTGAGTGTAGGATTTGTGTCAGTCAATCAGCCACTCACCCTGATAAACAGGGTGGGGTCCCTAGGGCCAAAACTAATAGCTTCAAAATTGTGTGAGAAACACTGAGATGCCCATCAAGGGGACACACCGGACTTTGAATAGAATAATCTTTAATTAACTTGAGAATAAAAATTCGCATACAAGTAAATGGATAATTAGATGGTGACACCAATAGACAATAAACACAAAAATATTAAAATTGGCAACGTTGTCAAAAACAAAACAGACAGGGGAACCATTCAGCCAATTCACATACAATATCAACACCTTGCAAGTGATGCAAGTCGTCACAGTCTGGTATAGCAATGTTTAGCTAGTGAGCCAGTCTGGAGACGAATTGCCGAGTCATGCAGTGGGGCCCGTGGGGTAGAAAGGATTGGTGACCGTATAGCACCATACAGGGACGACCAGAGTTATAGTGACCATGTAGGGTGGTCTAAATGATAGTAGACCAGGTGGATCCTTATTGCTGGAATGGCCCTGAGAGGGCAGGAAGTCTTTGTAAACAAAAACAGGGACAGAAAATCCTGGATGGGAGGAAAAACCACAGATGGGAGTCAGGTTGTGTTCAATGGACATTGAATGAGGTTCCGGACCTGGCTGACTGCTGGCAGGCTGTCGGGAGGTTTGGAGGGGATTCTGAGCCTGGGACTGACCGTGACAACAGGCTGAAGAAAACCAGCTAGGGGGAGATCAGCATCAGATACAGAGTCAAATGCATTTAATTTCCCATAGGAGCGTCTGGTCGCTATGGGGCGGCTCCAGATGGGGTAGTGGATGCAAGTAAGTAGGCTGACTCACCCCGTTCGTGGTATTAGTTGAGAGTCTCTCTGTGGTCCGGGTCTGTAGGCAAAGGGTTCTCCATGTGGTTTCGTTCCTGCTGGTCGGGTGCAGTCTCTCCGTGCAGATGCGTGCGGAGGGTGGGAGTGGTATCCGATGCGGTCACATGACCGGGAGTAGATAGGCCGCGTCACGGGGGTGCTGAAAGCATTCGGGCTGGGGGGTCCCCTGAGGGAAGAATGGGAAGACCGCTGACGCGTTTCGTCCACTGCACGTGGACTTTATCAAAGCTAGGGAATTATTGCAATGCATCTATCTTTTATAGCATTTGAATTAAACATACATGATGTAATATTGACCTCCACCATTAGGTGTCGCTGTGATGCATGCAAACCCTGGTCAGTCATTCAGGAAATAAACAACTATTGTTAGTAAAGTTAAACAATATTTAGCTAGGTAAAAAACTCAACAGCTTCATTGGATTTGAGCATATTTTTGTATGGTAAGTTAATTCATTCATAGAACATTTATATTACATCCACACTCAAGGGAGAATGGATGGCTGAAAAACGTATGCCAACAGGTTAAGGACATCTTAATTACCTGTCAACTGAATTTTATCATACTTAATGACTCCAACATAAGGGGACAAATGGAATGTGGATAAATGTATATATATGTGTTTAGGCTTCTAGAAATACTGACAGATTGCACTCAGTATTTAAACCGTCTGGTACCATCGAGTCAAGGAGGTATATAAACATCTTCTCTTTTTGAAGTAAAATAGTGTCAAAGTCACCTCTTCTCAATGGTAGATTTAGAGAATAGATGCCTTTTACCGTTAGGCCTGTGGGGTTTCCCCCGTGGAATAATTTGAAGTGATTGGCCAGAGGCTTGTGGTCGTAAGCGTCATTTTTTCTGCTCCTGTTCGGAGACCGGTTAGTGAAGTTTAATAAGGTGCCCCCTTTGGGGTGTCCGGATTGCCATTTTCCGTAGATAAGAGATTTAGATGGTAACTCTTCTCCACTGAAACTGTGATAAAATGAAGTTTTTCTCTTCTACAAATATATGGAGGAACTGAGCTACCATGGTCTGCCAAATTTATGACTCACGTTAGACAGTCATAAAGATCTTCGGATTTGTGTATATATATGTAAATAGGTGTAAGGTAAACAGGGGAATACAACCTCAGT
>BLSH010383138.1:427644-440529 GCA_018402905.1 Glandirana rugosa | reverse complement strand
TTTTTCTCCTACAATTTTGACTCAGCAAAAGGTGAAATGTTTTTCTCAGATCATCCGACAATGCCACCGCAGACAGCAGGGGGAATGTGTGACCAAACTGCCGGCGCACAAAGAAAAATATCCCTGAAAGAAAAAAAAGATGAGAAATCTAAGAAACGAGAGAGAGAAAAAATAAGCAAAGAGAGATTGGAGGGGGGGCGGTAAAAGATTTACATTGCCAATGACAAATCTAAGCTGAAAGTTTTTGTGCCTGTTGTCATTCACTGCCATTCATATTTAGAAAACCGACCGCTGTGATAATTGATTTGATGGTCCGGCTTGAGTGGAAGCACTTCTGGGCATAACAGGCCTCCGCGACGGCGAGGAAAAAAAAAAAAAGAAAAAGGTGGGAACTAAATCACGTTTCTACTTTCTCTTGAGAGGCATGTGGCCCACTTTTGCAGAGCATTAAAAACATGCTTTTTGCAGAGAGTAAAAAAAAAATAAAAACAAAGAAAAAAAAAAAAACACATACAAACAGACAAATAAATAAATAAAAGTAACAAATGTGCGAAAAAAAAAAAAAAAGGCGAGCAGCAAGCTCAGAGAATAAAATGGTTGCATTAATAACATTCATTCTGGCTAACACTGGCGAGATTTCTAAACTGTAGAATAAATTAATAATTTTCATACATTTGATTTTTGTTTAATTATTAAAAAAATATTTTTGTTAAATGATTAGTTTCGATTTCTTTTATTAAAAAATGATTTGCGTAAAATGATTTTGTTTTGATATATTTGTTTTTGTTAATTTTTTTTTTTTTTTTAATTATTAAATTTAATAAATTTGATTTTTTGCTAAATTATTAATTTTGCTAAATATTTACACAAAAACCTTGGCAGTTGTCAGTAATTAAATTAGATGTTGCCAACCCATTCGTTTCAATTAAATGTGGATGTGTGGGAGATAAGAAAGTGGGAAACTAAATATTAATGATGGCCAGGTGTCTAAAAATGTTGAGCAGTCAGCTCAAATATACACAATGTCACCAAAAGTAATGGGACGCCTGCCTTTACATGAACATTAACTTTAATGGCATCCCAGTCTTAGTCCGTAGGGCTCAATAGTAGAGTTGAGCGAACTTCTGGAATTCTGGGTTCTGCTGGTTCGGCCCAACTTCGGGACAAAGTCCGGGTTCAGGTCCGGACAGAACCCGAACTTTGTCCCGGACCCCGAACCCCATTGAAATCAATGGGGACCCAAACTTTTAGGCACAAAAATGGCTGTAAAAAAGTCCTGGAAAGTCCTAGAGGTCTGCAAAAGGAAGGAAATGGGGGTAAGGGTGGGACAAGTGCCCTACAAAGAACTAAAGCTCTACAAAGCCTCGGGGCCGGTGAGATGATTGGAGCTTTGTGCCATGGTGCATTATCCTGCTGGAAGGAGCCATCAGAAGATGGGGGCACTGCAGTCATAAAGGGATGGACATGGTCAGCAACAACACTCAGGGAGACCGTGGCGTTTAACCACTTCAGCCCCAGAAGGATTTTACACTTTAGGACCAGAGCACTTTTTGCGATTCGTCGCTGCGTCACTTTAACTGACAATTGCGCGGTCGTGCAATGTTGTGGCCAAACAAAATTTTCGTCCTTTTTTCCCCACAAATAGAGCTTTCTTTTGGTGGTATTTGATTCCCTCTGCGTCATTTCTGATCACCGCTATAAATTTAAAAAAGCTTAAATTTTGCACAAAAAAAAAAAAACAATATTTCTTACTTTTTGCTAAAATACAAATCTAAAAATAAAATATAAAAAAAATTTTTTTCATCGGTTTTGGCTGATTTATATTCTTCCTCATATTTTTGGTTAAAAAATTTGCAATCAGCAATTTATTGATTGGTTTGCACAAAAGTGGCTGCATTTACGGATGATGAGAATTCATTTCTGGGGTTTTTATTTTATTTATTCTTTTTACTAGTAATGGCGACGATCTGCGATTTTTAGCGGTACTGCGATATTGCGGCGGACATGTCGGACCATTTTGACACTTTTTTGGAACCATTGGCATTTATACAGCGATCAGTGCTATAAAAATGCACTGAATACTGTGTAAATGCCATTGGCAGTGAAGGCTGTTAATATACCATACAGTCTATAGGATAATTGATGGTTGCAACCTCATCCCATCCCATCATGTATTAGTGAAAATGTCCAAATCCCATCTAGTCATTTTCCCTCCCCGGTGTTATGTGACTGGTTAGTGTTGCAAGGTCTCAGGTGTGAATGGGGAGCAGGTGTGTTAACTTTGGTGTTATCACTCTCACTCTCATACTGGTCACTGGAAGTTCAACATGGCACCTTATTTCAAAGAACTCTCTGAGGATCTGATGAAAATAATTTTTGCTCTACATAAAGATGGCCTAGGCTATAAGAAGATTGTCAAGACCCTGAAACTGAGCTGCAGCACGGTGGCCAAGACCATACAGCGGTTTAACAGGACAGGTTCCACTCAGAACAGTGCCTCACCATGGTCGACCAAAGAAGTTGAATGCACGCGCTCAGCATCATATCCAGAGGTTGTCTTTGGGGAAATAGAGGCGTGCTGCCAGCATTGCTGCAGAAGTTGAAGGGGTGGGGGGTTCAGCCTGTCAGTGCTCAGACCATACGCCGCGCACTGCATCAAATTGGTCTGCATGGCTGTCATCCCAGAAGGAAGCCTCTTCTAAAGATGATGCACAAGAAAGCCTGCAAAGAGTTTGAAGGCAAGCAGACCAAGGACATGGATTACTGAAACCTTGTCCTGTGGTCTGAAGAGACCAAGATAAACCTATTTGGTTCAGATGGTGTCAAGCATGTGTGGTGGCAACCAGGTGAGGAGTACAAAGACAAGTGTGTCTTGCCTACAGTCAAGCATGGTGGTGGGAGTGTCATGGTCTGAGGCTGCATTGGGGAGCTACAGTTCATTGAGAGAACCATGAATGCCAACATGTACTGTGACATACTGAAGCATAGCATGATCTCCGCCCTTTGGAGACTGGGCCGTAGGGCAGTATTCCAACATGATAGCTACTCTAAACACACCTCCAAGAGGGCCACTGCCTTGCTAAAGAAGCTGAGGGTAAAGGTGATGGACTGGCCAAGCATGTCTCCAGACCTAAACCCTATTGAGCATCTGTGGGGCATCCTCAAACGGAAGGTGGAGGCGCACAAGGTCTCTAACATCCACCACCTCCGTGATGTCCTCATGGAGAAGTGGAAGAGGACTCCAGTGGCAACCTGTAAAGCTCTGGTGAACTCCATGCCTAAGGGATTAAGGCAGTGCTGCAAAATAATGGTGGCCAAAAAATATTGACACATTGGGCCCAATTTGGACATTTTCACATAGGGGTGTACTCAGTTTGGTCGCCATTGGTTTAGACATTAATGGCTGTGTGTTGAGTTATTTTGAGGGGACAGCAAATTTACACTGTTATACAAGCTGTACACTCACTACTTTACATTGTAGCAAAGTGTCATTTCTTCAGTGTTGTCACATGAAAAGATATAATAAAATATTTACAAAAATGTGAGGGGTGTACTTACTTTTGTGAGATACTGTATACTTCATTTTTTCCCCCTTGCCTTTAAGGTATATACTGTAGTATGAGTGGATTAAATGTATACCCACTATACTCAGATCTCCTATTGCATAAACTGAGTGCTGGAAATAGAGACTGAACTCTTTACACAGAAGGTAATATAATTGTATCCAACAGCACTCCTACTCCAACCTCGATTCATACAGAAAGCTTAGGAGGCCAACCAAGACTTGGCCTCTATTATATAAGATGATGTGGTATAATACATATAATTGGATATACGGGTTGCATCCCATTTGAAGTATATTCTTCCTTTGTACTGACTTTTCTTTTTTTATATCTTCTAATAAACGTTTGTATGAAAAAAGAACTCACAAGGAGAAGTTTGTTTTTTTAGTTGCCATTTTTAAATACAAATTTACCTTAATTCTTCTCCAAGACTTTTTTTTTGGAAGAGGAGTCGTCCATTTAGATACAGGTGCAGATTTTATACATCTTAGAAAGTATTAGACAACGGCTCCAGAAATAATCAGATTTCACACCCCATTGGCTGAAGTTTCTTTTGTGAAAAGCACAAGGCCAGTTTAGCAGAGAAGAAAAATCCGCCATTATCGAGCTGCTTTAGTGACATCTATAAATGCCAAGATGAATCTCGTCCCAAATAATTTTGCATGGTGAGACCGGTGGGCAATAATGAGGCCCGCGTCCTATATTCTGACAGACATCTCCTGCTGATTTGGGGTATTCGATGGGTAAGGAAACAATTGACGTTTGAAAGAAAAGGAATCCGATTTGGGCCGGTGACCGATTAATTAAAACTGGCACTTCCTGTGCTGTTGAAAAGGGAAACCCAAGCTGAAACGGGTTGCCTTGTCAAGTAAGGATACACTAAACAGGCTTTGAATTGGACATTAAAGCAAAAGAGGTCTTGTTGGGCTAATGGAGGACAAAAAGGTCTTGGTGTGCTGGGGTTTTGAGGCCCATTCCCATCTGGGCTTTGTTTGTAGGACCCACCCAACACCACCTCCTCCCTCCTCCCTTGGCTTCTGAAATTGGACTTAAAGGGTATGTCAGAGCAAGCAAGATCATCAAGTACAGGAAGATGCCTGAGGCTGGGTTCACACCTATGCCAATTGGATGCGGCTTAACCACTTGCCGATCGTCAACCGCAGGTTGACAGCGACAAAGTGGCTCGATAACGTAGACCGCCGTCATACGACGGCGGCTGCGAGATCGCGCACTGTGTCCAGGGGGGTGCCAGGGGGCGGGTGCAGCGGACTCGATCTCCGCCGTCTACCCTCAATGCCCCCCCGCACTGAAAGAACGGAGGTCCGTATAAGTAAACACGGACCCCCGTTCTGTGAGAGGGGGAAGGGCTGTGATCACAGCCTTCCTCTACGTGGAAGCTGTGATCACTTCCCTTCCCCTGTTAGGGCAGCCCCCATACAGTTAGAACACGCCCAGGGAACACAGTTAACCCTTAGAGCGCACCCTGCAGGTTAACCCCTTCACTGCCAATGGCATTTACACAGTAATCAGTGCATTTTTATAGCACTGATTGCTGTATAAATGCCAATGGTCCCAAAAAAGTGTCAAAATGGTCCGACATGTCCGCCGCAATATCGCAGTACCGCTAAAAATCGCAGATCGCCACCATTACTAGTAAAAAAAAATAAATGAATAAAAACCCCAGAAATTAATTCTCATCATCTGTAAATGCGACCACTTTTGCGCAAACCAATCCATAAACGCCAATTGCGATTTTTTTTATCACAAATATGAGAAAGAATATAAATCGGCCAAAACCGATGAAAAAAAATATTTTTTTATATATTTTTTTGGGATTTGTATTTTAGCAAAAAGTAAGAAATTTGTTTTTTTTTTGCAAAATTGTCGCTCTTCTTTTGTTTATAGCGGCGATCAGAAATGACGTAGCGGTGATCAAATACCACCAAAAGAAAGCTCTATTTGTGGGAAAAAAAGGACGTAAATTTTGTTTGGGTACAACGTCACACGACGCAATTTTCAGTTAAAGCGACGCAGTGCCGAATCGCAAAAAGGGCTTTGGTCCTAAAGTGTGAAATCCTTCCGGGGCTGAAGTGGTTAAATGAATCCGATTAACGGAAAAGAAAATTCGGATGAAATTTGAATTCAAATAATTTTCGAATCGTTTTCAAATACTTTTCGAATTCGAAAAGTTTTCAAATACCAATAGTTTTCAAATTCGAAAAGTTCTCGAATTTGAATAGTATTCCAATTTCCAAAGAGAACAAAATAGAATAGAAAACAAAGGAATAGAACAGAAAAAAAAACAATAGACTAGAAAAGGATATAACAGAAAACAAAAGAATAGAATACAACAGCTCTGTTCCACTCCACCACATTCTATTCTTTCATTTTCTGTTATATTCCCCTCTATTGTATTCTATCTTTTTCCATTCTATTCCTCCACTTTCCACTCCACCCCATTCTCATTGGAAATTGGAAAACTATTCAAAAATTATTTGAATTCGAAAACTATTTGTAATTGATTCGAAAACTTTTCTAATCTATTCGAAAACGAATAAACAAAACAAATTCCGAAAACAAATGAAACAAATCTAACTAAACAAAGTAATGTAAATAGCGAATCGAAACTAAACAGATTTTTTCGCTCTGCGCATGTCTAGCCACCGCGTATTCTACAGCGAGGCGCATTACAGTCTGGGCTGCAATCAAGCCGAAAAGGCATTCCAAAACAACAGGAATGAATGTATTTTTTGTATGTGCTGCATGTGCTAAATCCTAAGTGAATGTGTCATAATGTAAAACATTCATGATTTGGAAGGTCCTACTTAGCAACTGTCCAGGATTTGAGCTTAAAGTGATATTAAAGCCTAGTTTTTTTATGTAAAAAATAGCAAACGTGTTATACTTACCTGCTCTGTGCAGTGGTGTTGCACAGAGCAGCCCCAATCCTCCTCTTCTCGGGTCCCTCTTCTGTGCTCCTGGCCCCTCCCTCCTTCCGAGTGCCACACTGCAAGCAGCTTGCTATGGGGGCACCCAAGCTGAGCTGCTGCTCTGCATGCCCATTCAGACACGGAGCTGCACCCCGGCCCCGGCCCCGTCCCCTACATCTCCTGATTGGCTCACTGGCTGTGATTGACAGGATAGCAGGAGCCAATGGCTCATGCTGCTCCCAAAAGCCAGTCAAGAGTGTGAGTCCCCGGGGAGGCAAAGCTCTCCTGGACATCGCTGGATCGAGAGGGGGATCAGGTAAGTATTAGGGAGGGGCTGCTACACACAGGTTTTTTTACCTTCATGCAGAGAATGCATGATGTTAAAAAAAAAACCTTGTGCCTTTACAACCACTTTAAGGCTGGGTTCATATTAGCCCATTTTCTGAAAAGTGATCACTTTTCAGAGTGCCACTAAGCAGCCAATGGCATCACCAATGGCGATCCTGCCGCCTCCTGAATGCCCTGTTTTTTTTTGCCAAGTGACAATTTACAATGGGTTTAAAGTGTTTGCGACCGTGAGCCAAGTGCTTGGCGTGCTGTTGCAGAGTGGTGCAATTGCTTTAAAGCTGATTGGCCGAGTCAGAGGTTGTGACATCATCAGCCCGCCTCTTTGACTCAGCCAATCAGAGGAAGCTTTGTATTCATTGATAGAATACATTGTTTCTTCTGAATGGCTGAACACTGCCGTGATAGACTCTACTGGTTTTCAGGTATGAGACAGGAAGTCTCGGCTTGAACCCGGAACTCGGCTACATGCAGTTTATACAGCACATCCTGGGGCTCACATGTTAGTGAGGGACATAATTTGTTTGGGTCAAGCTGGCCCATGTAAAGTGTATGAAAAAAATGGAGTTCAGCTTTAATGGCTTGACAGGTGGTGCCACTGGTCAACTCAACTCAACTGGGGACACCCCCTTTGGTTATATTGAAAACTTTAGGTGGGCAGGCGGAGAACAGTAAAACCGCCACTGAACCTCCTGTTTTTAAATGCCACCTATGTGAAAGAGGCCTTAAAGTGGAGGTCCACCCAGAATTTTTTATTTTTTTTGGCATCCACTCTTTTAATACTAAATAGATGTAACCTTTTGTTTCCTTACTTTCAAACCGCCTAGTAATTCCATGTATTTTTTTACTCACAATTTAATTTCTCTCACTGCTGGACTTTTCCATTTTAGGTGAGGGCATCTGAAGCCCATCCTGGGTCTCCTGGCATCCCTTCCTGAAAGAAGTGCATGGTGGGTAACCATCATGCACTCCTTGATCTCGGTCCCCCTGAAATCACGTCATTTCCTGCCTGGAAATAACAGGATTATACAGTACAGGGAAGCCCACTGACTCCTGGGAAATGATGAGTCACATCTCCCAGGAGGCCAGGCAAAGCAGGAAGTGAGGAGAAGCGCCTAGGACCTAATAGGGGCAGATTACAGAGACCACCTAGCAACAAGAGACTTAAGATGAGTATAATTTTTTTTTCCTTCAAAGGTAAGTCTATATAGGCAAAGGACTTGAATGATGTAAAAAAAAAATTCTGGGTGGAACTCCGCTTTAACCACTTCAGCCCCGGAAGGATTTCCCACTTTAGGACCAGAGCACTTTTTGCGATTCCGCACTGCGTCTATTAACTGACAATTGCACGGTTGTGCGACGTTGTATCCAAACAAAATTTGCGTCCTTTTTTCCCCACAAATAAAGCTTTCTTTTGGTGGTATTTGAGCCCCTCTGCATCATTTCTGATCGCTGCTATCAATAAAAAAAGAGCGACAACTTTGCAAAAAAAAAAAAAACCAATATTTCTTTTTGCTAAAATACAAATCCAAAAAAAAATATAAAAAAAACTTTTTTTCATCAGTTTTGGCCGATTTATATTCTTCCTCATATTTTTGGTTAAAAAAAAATCGGCGTTTATGGATTGGTTTGCGCAAAAGTTGCCACATTTACGGATGCTGAGAATTCATTTCTGGGGTTTTTATTTATTTTTTATTTTTTACTAGTAATGGCGGCGATCTGTGATTTTTAGCGGTACTGTGATATTGCGACGGACATGTCAGACCATTTTGACACTTTATTGGGACCATTGCCATTTATACAGCGATCGGTGCTATAAAAATGCACTGATTACTGTGTAAATGCCATTGGCAGTAAAGGGGTTAACCTGGAGGGAGCGCTCTAAGGGTTAACTGTGTTCCCTCAGTGTGTTCTAACTGTATGGGGGCTGGGCTGGCAGAGGGAGAGGAGTGATCATGGCTCCCATATACAGGAAGCCTGTGATCACAGCCCTTTCCCCTGTCTGTTTACTTACACAGACCTCCGTTCTTTTACTGCGGGGGGGGGGGGCATCGCGGGTAGCCGGCGGCGATCGAGTCCGCTGTACCCGCTCCCTGGCCCCCCCCCCCGGACACAGGGAGCTCACAATGCTAGTTATCGTGGCCGCCGTCAGGTGACGGCGTTTAGCGATAACAAGCCATCTTGCCGCCATCACGCTACGGCGGCCGGCCGGCAAGTGGTTAAAGCCTCTCTTTGGTGAAGATGTCAGGTCTTGGAACCACTAACCACGTCCGACCTTTCCGAAAGTGTAAATCCCTCTATTTTCTTATCTTTACTTTGTAACTCTTCTCTACATAAACCTTCCAAGCCTTTGAACATGAACAGATGTAGTTTTCCTTATCACAACAGAATGGGAAAGCCCCCTAATAGAGGGAGAGAAAACTTCCTCCTCTCAACCCTTCATGATTAAAATCACTAAAGAAAACATGAAAACCACTTGCTGCCAATGCCATACCCCTATCATATTCAGATTGGAGTTTAATCCCTTCGGTTTTTAGTAGATTATCAATAAAGATGGGCTTTCTGTAGCATGTGTGCTGATCCCACACAGTTTTCCCTATATAACAAAATCACAAGAGTCATAATTAAAGATCCCAAATCATTTTTGAGCTGAAGGAGAACCTTTAATGGGCAAATTAATGGTTCACTGTATTATTATTATTATACAGGATTTATATTGCGCCAACAGTTTGCGCAGCGCTTTACAAACTGAAGGCAGATAGTACAGTTGCATCACAATTTGGTGCAAGAGAAATCAGAGGGCCCTGCTCTTTAGAGCTTACAATCTAAGAGAGAGGGTCAATTGATACAAAAGGTAATAGCTGTGGGGGGTGAGCTGATGTATTAAGTAAGACAGAGTATAAGATAGAAGCAGTATAGGCTTCTTTAAAGAGAGAGGATTTCAGGGATCATCTAAAGATGGATAGATTAGGAGACAGTCGGACAGATTTAGGTAGGGAGTTCCAAAGGATGGGAGAGGCTCTGGAGAAATCCTGGAGGTGAGCATGGGAGGAGGTGACAAGGGAGCTAGAGAGCAGGAGGTCTTGGGAGGACCAAAGATGGCGGCTTGGTTGGTATTTTGAGACCAGGTTAGAGATGTAGCTGGGGGCAGAGTTGTGGATGGCTTTGTAAATTAATGTTAGTACTTTGAATTTTATTTTAGAGAAGAAACCTGGCAAATAGCTAAATACACATACAAAATTGATTTTTGGGAGCAGTTTTACCTACCAAAGGATTTATATTTTTACTATCAGTTGTGGGATTTGCCACACAGCACGTGTAGACGGCCTCTCTTTTTCATCTGGCGAGCCAGTTGGCTTTTTTTGGACAGAAAGGACAACTTGTTCTCAAGAGGTGTGAAAGAGGCCATCTACATCAAGCTGAAGGACCATCTCTGAGCAGGGGTGGGGACCTTCAACACCATCTGTCTTCCAACCCCAGGGTTATGACAAGAATTCACACCTTTGACTCAAAGGATTAACACCTATGCAGATGCTGCATTATGTAACTAGAATATGATGGTTCCACAACATCCACACCTACCATACTGTTTTTGGACAGTCAACATTCGCCTTGGCACATTCCATGGTGACTAAGTTAAGATGTCTGGTACTACCTGTGTATCTTCCTGACACTCATTAGAACTGAAGAAATCTCTTGGAAGAGTTATGAAATGTCTTCACTAGTGTTGAGCGAACCCGGACTGTAACGTTCGGGTCTGTACCGAACTTTCGGGTGTCCGGGACCCGGAACCGAACATGGACATTTCAAAAAATGTTCGGGTTCGGGTTCTGGGTTCTGGTAGTTGATCACGCATGTTGAATAGCTGCAGGTCAGCCAATAAACAAGCGTTTCACTGGTTTGCCCTTAGAAGCCATCACAGCCATGCCTACTAATGGCATGGCTGTGATTGGCCAGTGCATCATGTGAACCAGCCTCTTTATAAGCTGGAGTCACAGTGCTGCATGTCACATGCTCTTGGGTTAGGGTAGGGAGAGGAAGCTGTCGGCGTTTTTGTGAGGGAGAGATTGCAGACATTTTAACATCTGATCCTGCATCCTGAGATTACTACTACTGTTGCTCTGAGGGACAGATTGCAGAAATTTGAGATTTCACATACTGCTGCTTTGAGTGATAGATTGCAGATCAAACTCTGCATAACACAACGATCGCTACAATCGTGCACAACGATCAGATTGTTGGAGTAATTTGAGATTTCACATACTGCTGCTTTGAGTGATAGATTGCAGATCAAACCCTGCCTAACACCACGATCGTTACGATCGTACACAATGATCAGATTGTGGGAGTAATTTGAGATTTCACATACTGCTGCTTTGAGCGATCTGACTGCACTAGGTAGAGGCTTCTGCTTAGAGGGACAGATTCTTGTTCCAAAACCATTGCCTACTCCTATAGGGCCAGCTGTTGCTGTAAGTGACACATTATTGTTCAAAAATCATCTCCTAGTTTATTTTTTAATTTATTTTCCCTATCCCCATTTTTTTGTAGGGCACTTGCCCTACTCTTACCCCCATTTTACTTCCCTTTGCAGCCCTCTAGCACTTGCCAGGACTTTGTTACGGCCATTTTTGTACATAAAAGTTCGGGTCCCCATTGACTTCAATGGGGTCCGGAATAACATTCGGGCAACGTTCGGTGCCGAACCCGGACTTTTTTCCAAAGTTTGTTTGGACCCTCCGAACCCGAACGTCAAGGCGTTCGCTCAACTCTAGTCTTCACTATTAACAAGTCCAGCTGAATGTAACCAACTACCATCAGTTTTCTTTAGAACAGTTTCCCGAATTCCATAACTGCGCTCTGTTTTTTTTTTTAAATCTTTCACATCTGCCAATCATGTTGGAAAACACGAGAATCTATTTTAATATTTAAACCGAGCCTTCTGTAGCGCAGACGTTCTATATTAAAAAATAATTTCAGAACATTGGAAATTAATTATGGCAACAGGAAAAGCAAAAAAAAAAAGCCGCGTTCGAAAGACGATATGCCGCGTTTTAAGCTCAAGTGTAGGCTCCATCCTTGTGTTTAGTTGGAATAATAGATCACGCAATCCTCCGAGAACTAATTATATTGTTTCAGATGAATTACAAATGCATCATTTAGCGGTATTATCACTCTGCATATGCCACTTACAATAAATCTTAAAAGCGCATTACAGAAAAAAAAAGCCCCGAAAGTCATTGCCGATCTTTCTAATATAGTTTATGGAACGCCTGGATGGGATGTGGGGCTGCGACCAGGTTATGTCTGTGGGTGGGACCTCCGTCTGTAACGTTCCTTCTAAATCCGTGTTGTGTGGGTGATCGGTGCACACTGGGGGGTCCCTAATTATCCTTCCTCTGTACGGCCTGCTGTCATTGATGCCCATGGGCCTAAAGTGACTCAGCCAACAAATAATTAAAAACGGAAGCCTATAAAGACAGAAAAAAATAATACTTGCGATTTCATTGCACACTGTGAGCTTCTCACAAGGTGCATTAGAAGCTGCAGTAAGTCACAGCCCACCTCATATTCTGGCTCGACTGTTCTCCTCTTTATTCAGTGGCTTCCAGTTCTTTTAACCACTTAAGGACCGGAAGGATTTCCAGCTTTAGGACCGGAGCCCTTTTTGCGATTCGGCGCTGCATCGCTTTAACTGACAATTGCGCGGTCGTGCGGCATTGTACCTTAACAGTCAATTTCGCTACGTCGCGGCTTAGCGTTTTTCCCGAGGCCAGGATTTCGACCTTTAGGAAGGCCAGGAATTCACCAATTTTCTTGACCTTCGGTGACTTATTTCTCCTCTTGTCAGCTCGGTCTTATACTCCACCCGACACTGAATGACGTCGAAGATTACGTGGAACACTCTTCGAGTGTCACACGTTACTTTAGCGTTCATAATAAAAAAAGACAGAAATATCCGAAGGCAAAAATTAATAAACAACCGACTCAGTGAAATCCGGGTACCCGTAGTTACTGTCGTCCGGCATGTCTCCTTCCTATTAATC
>BLSH010383138.1:410896-426496 GCA_018402905.1 Glandirana rugosa | reverse complement strand
ATTCCCCCCCCCCCCCCCACTGACACCAACTCAAACTATAGGGCACTATTCCTCCCACTAATACCAAAGATGGGGCAGTATTCTTCCCACTGACACCAACGATGGTGAACCATTCCTCCCACTGACACCAATGATGGGACACTATTCCTCTCACTGATAACAATGATGGTGCATTATTCCTCCCACTGACACAAATGATGGGGCACTATAACTCCCACTGACACCAATGATTGGACACTATTCTTCCCGCTGCCACCAATGATGGGGCACTATTTATTGGTGTCAGCGGGAGGAATAGCACCCCATCATTGGTATCAATGATGGGGTGCTATTCCTCCCGCTAACACCGATGATAGGACACTATTCTTCCCTCTGACACCAATGATGGGGCGCTATTCCTCCCGCTGATACCAAAGATGGAGTACTATTCCTTCCACTGATACCAATGATGGGGTGCTATTCTTCCCGCTGACACCAATGATGGGGCACTATCCATAGGTGTCAGCGGACAAAATGGCACCCCATCATTGGTATCACTGATGGGGTGCTATTCCTCCCGCTGACACCAATGATGAAATACTATTCCTCCCACTGACACAAATGATGGAGCACCATTCCTCCCACTGACACCAATGATGGGGCACTATTACTCTCACTGATACCAATGATAGGGTGCTATTCCTCCCACTGATATCAATGATGGGGCACTATTCTTCCCACTGACACCAATGATGGGGCACTATCCCTCCTACTGATACCAATGATAAGGGACTATTCCTCCCAATGATACCAATGATGGGGCACTATTCCTCCCATTGACACCAATGATGGGGCACGATTTCTTCCACTGACACCAATGATAGGGCACTATCCCTCCCACTGATACCAATGATGGGGCACGATTCCTTCCATTGACACCAATGATAGGGCACTATTCCTCCCACTGATACCAAAGAAGGGACACCCTTTAATCCCACTGGTCACAGTCCAGTCCCCCTTAAGTTTGAAGGACATTAACTGGCCCTTAGTGTAGTAGTGGAGAGCCCTGCTATATATTATAAGGCAACTTAGTAATAGCGTTATTCTCAAGCTAACCACTGCATACAAATTCTAAATTTGGTTTCAGCATCTAGGTTTAACGAAAGGGTTAAACGACCAAGGTTCCCGGATTTACATGCGTAGCGCCGCTCATTAATAAGTCGCCATAACAATGTATACGACTCCTGAACATCCAATTATTAAAAATTGTTTTTTTTTTCTTTTTCTTCTGATTTTCTGCGGCACCTTGTGAATCTCTAGAAGGTGAAAAGTATAAGCCGTCCCCCCGCTCTCCACATTAGCGCGCTGTCCCGGATGAAACTATCGGAAAAGAAATATGAGTTTTTAGCACTGCAAATAATGAGACCGTTAGCCGTCCTCATTAGCGATCTGCCATAAAGAAGGAAATTTTAGAAAGTGAGCTCTGTAATGTATAATGACACTTCACCATATAAAGAAGATAAACCTTACAACTCAATTAACCAAATGTCAGAGACGGGCAAGAGCCGCGCATGAATCAGTTCAAAAAGGGACGACGCTTCGGCTTTGAATAAAAGCGAGGATCGACGGAAAGACAAAAAAAATCTATTTGCTGAATGACTCGGGGAGGACTGAGGAAAGACATCGAATAATTGACTTTTATAGGAATGATTCTTATTTCTTTCTTGGTATCTTTTTGTTTAATAACAATTGTATGAGATTACCAAACGTCTTCTAATATATTACATTACAAGCATCCCAAAATTTATACATATATATATACACTCTCCGTTGGCTTCACTGTAATCGGAGGAGCAGAGGTTGATAAATTAGGACTGTTATTCTGTTGCTTCCACTTGTTTTCTAGAAGATTCTAGAATTAGTGGGAAGAAGAATAGAGCATGCAGTCTGAATATTTATGGGACTCCAACCAATCCCTGGGGAGATGTGCCCAGTTGGTGGTGAGAGAGCCTATAAATAGTCTGAGGGCTGAGCAGCAGGATGCAGAGTTCCTGGATCCAGTCCTGTTGGAGGAGACCCTTGTGAGTGGGGGAGTTCTGCTCCTTTCTACAACAAAAAATGTGTTTGGCCTGAACAAATTATTTAAACGTGGAGATAGGCTTTGGAACCCATTTCCAAGCACAACAAAAAATGTACCTTTGCAGTGCCCCTGCTGCTTCCCCATTCTATGCATGAAGGTAAAAAACATCAGCAACAGCCCCCCCCCCCATACTTATCTGAGCCCCATCTTCCTCCAGTGCTGTGCATGAGAGCTTCGGTTTTCCGGGGACTCATTGGCTGAGTTAATCACAGCCAATGAGGGGGGAGAGAGAGGGGCGGGGCCGAGGACATGCAGAGCAGCAGTTCTGGAGTGAGCCTGCCTGGGTGACTCCATAGGAAGTTGCTTGCCCCGGGGGTGCCCTTGGCAGGAGGGAGGAGCCAGGAGTGCCGGCGGGAGATCCGAGGAAGATGAGGATCGGGGCTGCTGTGTACAAAAGCATTACACAGAGCAGGTAAGTATAACATGTTTATGTTTAATCCAAAGCTTTATTATCCCGTTAAATGCATGTTAAGCCTAGGGGTGACAAAAGAGGTTTCATTACTTACCTGACTCCCTAATCCAGCTGCGTCCCATCCCCCACAGATCCCAGCTGCTATCACATTCCTGCCTCCTTCTTGTACAATACTGGATTAATAGCCTGCAATGTATGTGATGATGCATAGGGGTCATCCTCAGACGGGAGCTTTTAGGAGAGGAGAAAAGCACCAAAGCCAGCTGGAGTGGGGAGCCAGGTAAGTAGTCCAGCCTGTTCTGACCCTTACAGTTTGGGGAAGGGGTGAGAGAGTTTCACTGCAAGGATTTCTTTTTTTTATGCATGCTCAGCAGTGGCGGTTGGTGCTAAATATTTTGTGGGGGGGGGCCTATCCCCCTGCGGGAGACAGACAGGAAGGTGGCCATCAGCCCCCCCACTCCCCCTTCACGGGAGACGGACGTGAAGGCAGCATTCTGAGGCCTCCTTACCTTAGGATGCAGATGACGAGTCCTGGCCGGGATGACACTCTGATCTCCCCTCCTCCTCCTACCTCCTGTCCGAACCGGGGGGGAGTGCTGGATGTGGCTGCGGGTGAGCCGTCCCTGGAGACCTAGCTCCGGGGCTGTTGCTTCTCCTCCTGGCCCGAACAGGAAGTGGGCACAAAGACTCCCTAGCCAAAGTGGTCTCAGGACCCGCTTCCTGATTGGCCAGGAGAATCAGGAAGGCAATAGCGAATATTAATTCTACCTTGTCCCACAACTGGGTGGGCTCAGGGCTCCATGCTCTGTGCCCTGGGCCCACCCTTTTTTGAAGCCAATTAGAGCCCCAGGCTCTAATCATGTACTTAAAAAAAAAACCCCATTGGAATCCATGCGTCCGGCTCCCTGCATGTAGATTAGGGGTCGGGCACATGGATTAAGGGGGCGGCGCTCCTGCGCCCCATATGGACGGGCTTCCACTGGTGCTCATAGTTGGAGTTTAACAGTTCTTGCCCGTGTTCACAAACGTTTGACACAGATCAGCCCGTGCTGCAGCCTTTCGCCTTGTTATTTGCTAGGTTGTAGTCCGCTCATTGAGGGAGGGGAAATGCCTGCCTGCCGCCGATGACATCATCCCAGCTTAAAGCGGAGTTCCACCCAAAAATGGAACTTCCGCTTTAAGCACTCCTCGCCCCCTTACATGCCACATTTGGCATGTCATTTTTTTTGGGGGGGAGTGTGTGCCCGGTTTTCAGAGGGACTTCCTGTCCCTCTTCCACCTTCCGCCTCTGGGACGCCTAGGCAACTCCTCCTCTCCTCCTAGGCGGCCCCTCCCTCCTGGCAATCTTCTGGGACACGTCACAGGTCCCAGAAAATTGCCTGGCCACTAGGAATGCGCATGCACAGTGCATGCCCAACCATGAAGCCGGGCTGGGTGCCCACACTAGGAATGGCGGGGCCGTCGGGAGGAGGCGATAGACGAGCGAGGCTTCGGGCGCAGCCATCGCTGGACCGGGAGACAGGTAAGTTACTGTTTATTAAAAATCAGCAGCTACACATTTTGTAGCTGCTGACTTTTAATAAACCAAAAAAAAGCTTTATGCTGGAGCTGCCGGCCATTTCTTCAGAAAAAGGTACAAATGTATTGAAAATATACCCTTGTGATACTTTGTTACAATGTAAACCTATAAAATCAGCTAAATATATAAAATAAATCTAATCCAAATAAAAGAATAAATCTAAAAAAAAGAAATCTGTTAGAAGAAGATTTCCATCATCCTGCGCACGTTCCTCGGGCCGCTCGGTTCGGTTTCTCATTGGAGGACGCGGCCTATTTTTCTCGCTGCTTTGTTAGTTACCTACAGAGACAGGAAATAAAACATAACCTCTGCGTTCCGGCAACCTTTTATACACCCTTCTAAGATTCCACCAAGGACAGTGTAATAAAAATGTGTTTACTTAAGTGCCGCCGCCGTTCCTTTATGTAATCTTTTCAATAAGTGACTTGCTCGCTCTTTTGTTTCAGCTGTTCAGGCGTCCGCGCTGTAATAAACGGCGATGTAATATCCAGTATTTTCCACACGTGGCTGTTTAACGGTGGACTAGCCTTTCTTTCACCCCGCATGCACGTTCGTTTTATTGCCTGAGCTGGTGGCGAAACGTACCTGGGCCTTTTCTAGAACCGTCTGTACTGCTTTGGGGATCCCACGAAAAGTCACAACGCTACAAATGTGTTTTAATGTAATATGGACTCTTATTGTAACATTACAGTTCCCTATGGATGTCTTGTAGGACCTTTAAAGATCCCTTCAGGGCCCCGGTGCAAGAAATTATGAAGGGCCCCCCTGGCCAGGGCCCTTCTCTCTTCCCACTGATCCTGGGGCCCTTTACTCCTTTATTACGGTCCTGCAGCGGGGCCCTTTCACAAGTTCTGCAGTGGCGCCCCCTTTCTGCCATCTTCGGGCCTCCCCATGGTGGTGAAATGCTAGGGCCCGGTCGCAATTGCAACCTTTGCAATCCTGATAGCTCCCTCACTGGTGTTAGTAGTTTTTAATTGTTTATTTTAATTTTACGATTTCTTTTTACCATTTCATTTTATTTCTTTTACAATTTTATTTTTACAATTATTTTTAGGAGCTCTGTTGGGGGTATTTGATGAGATATCAGGGGTCTAAACAAACCTCAGCCCTCAATCTCCCCATCTGTGTAGACTCAGCGGTACAGAATGAATGGACAGGAATAGCTGTGACTGAGCCTTCCATTCATTCAGAAACGGAAGTATAGTAAAAACCGTTTACTATGCTTCAGTTATGAATGAACCAATTGGTACCAATCACTGACTCTGTTCATTCAGAAAAGGAAGGAGCCGGTAAATGACAAATTTACCGACTTGTTCCCATCTCTCCATCATGACACATCTTCTACAGGAGGGGGGAAGACAGCAGCTCTGTGGGGGGACCAGGGAAGCACACAGGGACTCTGGGAACAGCAGAAGACAAGTAAATTGGATAGGAGGGGTGGCGGGGGCAGCATATAAATGCCACCCCCGCCATCCCTTCTATTCAGGTGTACAAGGGAGGCACACGGGCCCCCGGGAATATGGGGCCCGGTTGCAATTGCAACCCCTTTCATTATGCCCCTGGATCCCTTTATGGTGCAGAAGAGTTGCATTGTTTGTGAAATTCACCTTTTCTAGATAAAAGTAGGCTTTAGTGCCCAGCCGTTGCACCTGTGAGTCCACGGTGGCCTGGCGTTGTGTGCTGAGATCACGCTGACTGAGCTGTCACCGCTAGCGGCTGCTCGGGAACTAGCAGGATGGGCTCCAGATCATGTGACTGCTCTAAGAGCTTACCGTTCAGGAAGCTACAGCACCTACCACTTAAGGTTCGCCAGTTGGTGGTGTTGGGGTTTAAAGAGATCAGACCCAGAAGAACATACGTTCAAGTGGACCTAGCATCAGATATACCCTCACTGGCCACTTTGTTAGGTACACTTGTTCAATTGCTTGGTAACACAAATTGCTAATAATCCAATCACATGGCAGTAACTCAATACAATTAGGCAACTAGATGTGGTGAAGATGACTTGCTGAAGTTCAAACCGGGCATCAGAATGGGGAAGAAAAGGATATTTAAGTGACTTTGAATGTGGCATGGTTGTTGGTGCCAGATGGGCTGGTCTGAGTATTACAAAAACTGTGGACCTACTGAAATTTTCACACACAATCATCTCTCGGGTTTACCGAGAATGGTGGGAAAAAGAGAAAATATCCAGTGAGCAACAGTTGTGTGGAGGAAAATGCCTTGCAGAGGTCAGAGGAGAATGAGCAGACTGGTTCCAGATGATAGAAAGACAACAGTAACTCAAATAACCACCCGTTACATCCAAGGTATGCAGAATACCATCTCTGAACGCACAACACATCCAACCTTGAAGCAGATGGGCTACAGCAGCAGAAGACCACACCAGGTGCCACTTCTGTCAGCAAAGAATAGGAAACTGAGGCTACAATTGGCACAGGATCACCAAAATCGGACAATAGAAGATTGGAAAAACATTGCCTGGTCTGATGAGTCTGGATTTCAGCTGCGGCATTCAGATGGTGAGGTCAGAATTTGGCGCATGGATCCATCCTGCCTTTTATCTCCGGTTCAGGCTGGTTGTGGTGGTGTAATGGTGTGGGGGATATTTTCTTGGCACACTTTGGGTCCCTTAGGACCAATTGAGCATCGTTTAAACACCACGCCCTACCTGAGTATTGTTGCTGACCATGTCCACCCCTTTATGACTGCAGTGTCCCCATCTTCTGATGGCTCCTTCCAGCAGGATAATGCACCATGGCACACAGCTCCAATCATCTCACCACTGGACAATGAGGTCACTGCACTCCAATGGCCTCCACACTCCCCACATCTCATCCAATAGAGACCCTTTGGGATGTGGTGGAACGGGAGATTGGCATCATGGATGTGCAGCCGACAAATCTGCAGCAGCTGTGTGATGCTATCATCAATATGGACCAAAATCTCTGAAGAATTTTTCCAAAACTTTGTTGAATCTACGCCACGAAGAATTAAGGCAGTTCTGAAGGCAAAAGTGGGTCCAACCCCGTACTAGCAAGATGTACCTAATAAAGTGGCCGGTGAGTGTATATCCACTTTGGGAACCTTTATAAAACAATATCAAGGAAAACAGGATTCTATATTCCTATAAGGATTGCTTTGAGGATGAAGAGTAGAGAACAATGGGCCTCTTTATAGTCCTGCCATGGGGCCTCGTCATGCATGGTTGCACCCCTGCTCTTCGCATTCTGCCTTAGAAGGTTCTGTCTTCCCAATATCATCTTAGGGGTGGCTACACTGCCTTGCAGGGTCCCATGGAGTCCTAACGTAGCCACGTGGTCTCAAACTTTTACTGATGTACCTTGCTGTGATTGTTTAAAGTGGTAGTAAACCCTCCTATCATTTTCAGCCAAGGAAGCTGCCATCTTGGCCTCTGTTTAACCTCCAACTGCCATGATGCTGCACATGTGATCAGCTATGACACCAGCCATTGGATGGTTTGACACAGTGGTGTATCATCCATGGGTGCAGGGTGTTCACTGAACACGGGCCCTGAGTTGACAGCCAGGGATGATCGGTGCAGTGTGGGCTTGCACACGGGCCCATTAATTTCATGATACGCCCCTGGTTTGACAGTTTGGTTTAGGTCACAACCAATGGGAGTGTTACATTTCCGGCACATGCCGGAAATCTAACTGGTTTTTAACCTGTTAAATGGATGGGTTTACTACCGCTTTAAATAAACTTTTGGACGATTAACTACAAATTCATGTTATGCTGGCGATTTGTTCTGCTTGGTAATTGGTCCCTCCTGGGGAATGGAGAGCCTTCAGTTCTTTGTAAGCTTCCCAGAAGGAAAACACAACAACGGAGAGCAAAGCAAAAATGAGCTTGCACATGGAACCAGGTTTAAAGTGTCACCGTTGCTATTATCTGCATGTTCTGCTCTTGGATTTCACAGTTTGGAAACATCCTTTTTTGAACACGAGTGCCTTCTTCTGTTTTAGTCCAGTTTGCAGCGTTCCTGTCCAACCAGCACCTATCAGTAGTATTGCCATAATTAGAAGCACTTTTATTGTGCCTTATCAAACATGCTTAGCATGATACAGTGCACAAAATGTCCCACCAAGGCAACCTAAAGAGAGAGGCTTGGGAAGTCTTTGTCTGGTCAAAATCAATAAACATTACTATAATGGCACCACAGCACTGCCACAAACCAAGCCCAGGCATGGCGAAAGTAGAAAAGGGAAAAGTATTTCTAGAAAAATTATTTTAAGAGGTTGAAAGGCAAAGGAAACATTTTGGGAAGAGCTTGCCATTGACCCTCAAACTTTAGGTGAACCTGTGCTTTGCCTATGCAGGGGTAAGACAAGAGGATTGCTTAAATAGCAGTTCCAACATCTGCCCACCTTCCTTTTACTAGGCTGGACCATCATGAACAAAAAGAAATGTCCATTTAGTGACTTTTGTCTGTGAAGGTTCTTATTTATTTAGGTCATGGTCCAGGTCAGCCATTCTCAACCAGGGTTTCGTGGAACCGTAGGGTTCCTCTAGAGGTTACTGGGGGCTCCCTTGGCTGTGGCTGATTGACCTCCTATCTTATGGTGCCTACATAATTCTGGAGTTAATGCCAATTGGCAGAGCCAGCTGTATGAAGTCAATTATCTTTTTAGCTGTATGTAGAGGTTGTATTCTCACCAATACTGTAAGTGGAGGCATTCTTCCCACTAATCGCCAATGTAAGAGGACATTTTACCTACTGATCAACAATGAATTGATTTTAGCAGGGGTTCCCCCGGGCTTGAAAATTATTTTGAGGGTTCCTCTGAAGTAAAATGGTAGAGAAAGGTTGGTCTAGTTTAGGGGTCTCCAAACTTTCTAAACAAAGGGCCAATTTACTGTCCTTCAGACGTTAGGGGGCCGGACTGTGGCCAGCGGGAGTAGAAAATGCTCCAATGTCAGTGGAAGTAAACAATGTCTCAGACTTAATCAGCAGTGGGAGTAAAACATAATTAGATAACCATAATCTTTGGTATTAGTGGAAGGAATAGTGCCTCTTTGTTGGTATTAGTGGAGTGCCCCATTGTCAATGGGAGGAATAGTGCAACATCGTTGGTGTCAGTGGAGAAATAGTGCCCCATCATTGGTGTCAGTGGGAGGAATAGTGCCCCATCATTGGTGTCAATGGGAGGAATAGTGCCCCATCGTTGGTGTCAGTGGAGGTATAGTGCCCCATCATTGGTGTCAGTGGGAGGAATAGTGCCCCATCATTGGTATCAATGGGAGGAATAGTGCCCCATCGTTGGTGTGAGTGGAGGAATAGTGCCCCATCATTGGTGTCAGTGGGAGGAATAGTGCCCCATCATTGGTATCAATGGGAGGAATAGTGCCCCATCGTTGGTGTCAGTGAAAGAATAGTGCCCCATCATTGGTGTCAGTGGGAGGAATAGTGCCCCATCATTGAAATCAATGGAAGGAATAGTGCCCCATCGTTGGTGTCAGTGGAGGAATAGTGCCCCATCATTGGTATCAGTGGGAGGAATAGTGCCCCATCATTGGTATCAATGGGAGGAATAGTGCCCCATCGTTGGTGTCAGTGGGAGGAATAGTGCCCCATCATTGGTATCAGTGGGAGGAATAGTGCCCCATCGTTGGTGTTAGTGGGAGGAATGGTGCCCCATCCTTGGTGTCAGTGGGAGGAATAGTGACCCATTGTTAGTGGGCATGATATTGCCTCATCGTTGATATCAGCTGGAGGTATTATTTTTTGTTTGTATCAATAGGAGGAATAATGTCCCACTGCTGATGTCATTGAAAGGAATGGTGTCTCATTCTTAGTATAAGTGGACAGCCTTCCCAGAAGCGGTGAAGCTGTTATAGCTGCCAAGGGTGGGCCAACTCAATATTGAACCCTACGGACTAAGACTGGGATGCCATTAAAGTTCATGTGCTTGTAAAGGCATGCGTCCCAATACTTTTGTTAATATAGTGTATATTGCACAGGTTGGTCACTGTTGTCACTATTGGAAAGCTGCACCAGAGTAATGGTGAGCAGCTGATGCTGGAGCAAGTGACTGTAGATAAGAAGTGGCTGAAAATAGCTGGAAGAGATCAGCAAAAGAGGATGAAAAATATGAAACAAAGTAGTTTTTGGTGTCCCAATACTTTTGGTAGTATAATGTATGTTTTTAATGAAATTATTGGGGAACTTCATGAGGATTGATTAGCTCTCATCTTTGTAATTAGTATATAAAAGGATATTTTTATGGATATATGATTTTGGTATTTAAAGTTATATATATCTAGGTGGGTAAATTTAAAGTCCTGTATTTTTGGTGGGAGTTCTCATGGTATTTATACATTGGTGGACAGGTATCCTTGAGGAATTGGAAGAGATTACTGTGTGGTTTCCACTTTCCATATGCTATTAATAGTTACTCGCATTCAACTGTTTCTGTTGAAGAACTTTCATAGTTTATCCAAGCTACTTCTTCCATTTTAATGAGAGTCAGGAAGATAACCCAACATATATATCCAGGTAGCACAGGCACCTTAATCCAATCATAATGGAATATGTCAAAACAGATGTTGGTTCTCCAAGAATAATGGTCAATCGAGTTTAGCCTTTGGTGATTGGATTAAGGTGTCCATGCTACCTGTGTGGATATAAATGTTGGGCTATGTCTCCTGACACTCATTAGAACCAAAGACGTTGCTTTGAGAAGCTACACAACATTTCCAGCATTCCAGAACAAATCCCGTTGAACTACTACTGGATATACCATGACTTGGATACACAAGATCCTTCACAGATTTAATGAGTCAATGTAGATAAGGTTCATCGTAGCTGCACCTATAGGCATTTTTCAGGAGATTTACTAAATCTGGAGAGGGCAGAATCAGGTGCAGCTGTGCATGGTAGCCAATCAGCTTTTAACTTCAGCTTGTTCAATTAAGCTTTAACAAAATATCCTGGAAGGTGATTGGTGTCATGAGACCATAGTAAACATTCTGTCATGTAACCTAAGCAAATGTTCATGTCTTATCTGTTGTCTACCTTTGCTGCCTGTGTCCAGTTAAAGGCCAGGCCTCCCTCACCTGTGAGCTTTAGTAGGTCCTCCTCAGCTGGCCTCCGCCCCAGGCCTTAATTGGCAACAGGATATGAGCCTGGCAGTACAAAGCTGCATTGCTGATCGACGTTTGTCCATGTTTGGCTTGTGGCTGTCTCCTTCGGTTGCTCGGAGTCTTATCCGTGTTCTGATACTTGGCTTTTCTGACTATTCCTTCCTGCCTGATACTTTGACCTTCGGCTTGTCTCCGGTTTCTCCTGTCTTCTGGTTGTCCTGACCCTTCGCTATTCTTCTGACTATTCTCACTGTTCCTGTGCTTCTGCTTCCCCTCTCCCAGCTGGGGCCAGCCGAGCGTGAGCTAGGGGAGCCTGGGGTCCAGTTGCAGCCAAATCCATCCTCAACACTAGAGGCTCTGGTGAACACCCACTGGCTCTTAGATTCCGCACCCTGGGGAAACCGATGCACTAGTTCTATGAGTTTCAGTGTTTGTGCTCTAGGGAGCCCTCTTCCCGTATCAGCCGGTACTACTTAGCAGCAGTCAGCCATAGGTCCACAACCTTGCATGCACTTTGCAAGCTTAGCGTGCACTTCACACTTCTGTGGTGCGATTCACACTCCTGCGGTGCGCATCCGTCACCTGACCGCAGGTGCCGTGACAACTGGTTTCTATGCAGAGCTGCAACAGATTTTGTACGCTCTAGTTTTAATAAAACAACCCAAGTTTGTAGATTCAAGTGTGAAGGGAGCACAAAAGAAGGAAAAATTATAAATAGCATGGTGGCTTTCTGCCCCTATCTATGTACTAATGGGATGCTGGCTCTTTTACAATGACCATCAATGATAGGATGTTTACAATATCTGTCCTTAATGGGTAACTCCAACTTGCAATACAGGTACCAGCCCAGGTTCATCTTTTTCCCATGTTAATTATCTAACATCATATAATACAAAAGCTCAAAACTTAATTAAAAGTCATGGTCTTGTGACCACTTTAGTCCCCCTCTTCCCTTTCTTAGGAGATGATGGGCGATGAGCAGCTCAGAATATCTGCATGCTACTGGATGTCCCATAAGGCACTGTGACCTGGATAGATAAGAACCTTCACAGACCAAAGTTGGCAACGTAGGATTTTGGGGAGAGGCCTTTTTTATTTTTATTATTTAGGTTGCTGGTAGAATAAGCTACATTGAGTTTTTGGCTCCTCTCTATCCAGTGAAACAGAGTTTGATTGCTTTTGGCTGTTCTGAGTCTTGCTGGTTGCAGGCTTAACCCCTTGTCTTCTAGTAGGTTACAGGACAGTGGTCTTCAAACTGCGGCCCTTTGTCGGTCTTTATCTGGCCCTTAGGGTACTTTTCCTCCCAATGATATGAGGCACTATTCCTCCCACTGAGACCAACAGTGGGGCATAATTCCTGCCACTGGTGCTAATAATGGGCCATTATTCTTTCAACTAATATCAATGATGGGGCACTATTCCTCCCATGGACACCAACAATGGGGCACTATTCCTCCCACTAATAAAAATGATGGGGCACTATTCCTCCCCCTACTGACCACCAACCCTGAGGCTATGTCTATTCTCAATGATGCTGGGCCCAGGATATGTTCTACCCCCACTAGCCACTTTCCGCCCCCACCCCCCCCCCCCATAAAATCTCAAGGACAGTAAACTGGCCCTTTGTTTGAAAAGTTTGGAGACCCCTGTTCTAGAATATAGTGATCTAAATGGTATCCTGCTGCGCTTTGAAGTGGATAAATAGCAATAACACAACCAAGCTGCTGACACAATATTGCAAATTCCAACAATATGTAAAATATCAGTATATAAAGGTGCAGCGCTGTAAATATAAGCACATGATATTTAGTCCATAGTTTTCAGTTGATGGATAAAGTAGGGAAGTCAACTGTGCCCGTCACCAACACCAAACACACTGTCCCTTACCAGAAATCCAGGACCCCCACTACAGGGGTCAAAAGCGCTCTCTGGCAAGAGAAAATCCACCACAGCATATATTGATAGTTGTTTGCAATCCTTGGTCTGAGTTCTCTGTTCCCAGCGTCATCTCAGTTTATAGCCATATATAGGGATAACAAAGGGGAAAGACCCATGGTGCAGTACCTCAAATCAAGTCTTTATTGCCCCAAGTAAAAAACACACTTACATAAAAGCACCGCACATCAGCCACATCTGCTCGCCGAGAGCCTTCCCCGCATACAAACGGAGGTTCCCACCACTAAGATGGCTGCCGCGCCCTCTCCCTCACTCCTGCGTACCGTCCTAAGCTCCTCTAGAATATAGTGGCCTGGAAGAGGTACACCCTGGGCTGAATATTCATACAGCCTGAGACAATCCCTGGTCAAGATGATAACCAGCAGGGGGATAAGGTGTTTATAAATAGTCTGGGGCCAGGAACATTGTGTTCCATTCCTTGGAGGAGAAGACCCAGCCTGGAAGGGCTGCTGTCCATCTGGGCAGATTAACTAAATACTGCAGGAGTTTTAGCGAGGTCCCAGTTCAGGGCGAGCTGCGGGACCTACTTCTAAAGCTGATGGGAACAGTTTGGAGAAAGTCTGCTGAGGATCTGGCCAGGAGGAGAGTGAGAGATCAGTTGTTGCTAAACCATTTGAGAGACTGGCTTAGGGCTGCTTCCAAAGTACAACCTACCGGAGGTTCATCCTGAAGAGTTTTGCTACTACCAGAAAGTGGCCTCTGATTCAGTTTGCACTAAATTTGGAGAATCCCAAGACTCACCCTACTCCCTCACCAAGTAACCAGCATTAAACCTCAAAAGGACACTTGCTGCCTCGTTATTGTGTTGAGAGACTGGGAAACTGTTGTGCGCCTGGTTGCTTGCACCCACTTGGGAACAGAACTTGGGACAAACAGCGTCAGGGGTCTGTGCGCTACATTTTGATAATATTTTTTTCTTTTTTTTTTTGTAACCTAAGGTATTGATAGTTTATACAGTCAAAAGAAAAAGAACCCTACAGTAACTCTCTCTTTTTTTGATGAGAATAATAGCCTGGTTTTGCCTAAAACAAAAACTTAAGAAAAAGACGACGTGTCTTTCAAGATAACACCGAGGTGTTTAAGAAGCGCATCTCATTTGTACAGAAGTAAATTCCTTGTGATAGCGAGTTTCTGTTTATTATTCTCAATGGTGGAAATCATTTTGAATAGCAGCAAAACAAAGCTTTGCTCACGGGATGAAAAGGACGCTCTGGATGTGTCTTGAGAAAAGGAACGAGGAGCGAGCCTGTGCTTTCAAAGACACTTCAAGCTGCTGCGTGTTTCAAGGGCATTTCATCATGTTTGTCTCTCTCTGCCTTCGTCTTTCTTGCATATATTTTCGTGTTGAGTTCACTGGTAGGAATTAGAACCCTTTCATGAGAGCTGTGATTATTTTTAAGACTATTTGTCAAGGTCTCCCAGATGTAATGAGCCACAGGTAGCAAGCAACAAACGTGCTTTTATATATATTTTAGAACGGCTGTAGAGATGAGTCTTTATCTTTCTCCAACCTGTCCCACGGTGCTTTATAATGGTGAACAGCACCGGTATACGGTACCATTGGTTTCTTTCCGGAGAGCACTGTCAGAGGTAGCTTATTATCGAGCTCCAGTATGTTTTTAGAACAAGACCCTTGTCAGAAAGTTTTATTTACCATGTTTCATATTTATGGTGGTATAACACAGTGGTCTTCAAACTGCAGACTTTTGCTTGCTTTTTTCTGGGCCTTGCGGCATTGTACCTCTCACTAATATGAGGCACTATTCCTCCCCATGATAAGTACTTTTCCTCCCAAAGACACCAGCAATGAGCAAGCATTCCTTCCATTGACACCAACAGTAGGGAAAAATTCCTCCTATTAATGCCAATGAAGGGGCATTATTTCTTCTGCTAACGCCAACAATAGGACGATATTCATTTTGCTAAAATCAATGATGGGGCATAATTCCTTCCACTGATATAAACAGCTGGGCACTTGTCCTCTCACTGACGCCAACGATGGGGCACTATTCCTCCCACTGACACCAACGATGGGGCACTATTACTCCCACTGACAATGATGAGGCACTGTTCCCCCCTTAATACCAATGATAGGGCACTATTCCTTCCACTAATACCAATGATGGAACACAATTCATCCCTTTGACACCAATGATGAGGCACTATTCCTCCCATTAATACCAATGATGAGACATTTTTCCTCCCACTGATACCAATGATGGGGCACTATTCCTCCCACTTATACCAATGATGGGACACAATTCCTCCCACTGACACCAATTATGGTTGCACTATTCCTCTCACTGACACCAATGATGGGGGCACTATTCCTCCCACTGATACCAATTATGGGGGCACTATTCCTCCCACTGATACCAATTATGGGGGCACTATTCCTCCCACTGATACCCTCCTTATCACGGGGGT
>BLSH010383138.1:383843-410531 GCA_018402905.1 Glandirana rugosa | reverse complement strand
TCCTCCCACTGACACCAACGATGGGGCACTATTACTCCCACTGACAATGATGAGGCACTGTTCCCCCCTTAATACCAATGATAGGGCACTATTCCTTCCACTAATACCAATGATGGAACACAATTCATCCCTTTGACACCAATGATGAGGCACTATTCCTCCCATTAATACCAATGATGAGACATTTTTCCTCCCACTGATACCAATGATGGGGCACTATTCCTCCCACTTATACCAATGATGGGACACAATTCCTCCCACTGACACCAATTATGGTTGCACTATTCCTCTCACTGACACCAATGATGGGGGCACTATTCCTCCCACTGATACCAATTATGGGGGCACTATTCCTCCCACTGATACCAATTATGGGGGCACTATTCCTCCCACTGATACCAATTATGGGGGCACTATTTCTCCCACTGACACCAATGATGGGGGCACTATTCCTTCACTGATACCAATGATGGGGCACTATTCCTCCCACTGATACCAATGATGGGGCACTATTCTTCCCACTGACACAAATTATGGGGCACTATTCCTCTCATTACTATCAATGATGGGGCACTATTCCTCCCATGATTACCAATGATGGGGCACGATTCCTCCCACTGACACCAATGATGGGGCACGATTCCTCCCACTGATACCAATGATGGGGCACTATTCCTCCCACTTATACCAATAATAAGGCCCGATTCCTCCCACTGACATGAACAATGGGGCATTATTCATCCCACTGACACCAATGATGGGGCACCATTCCTCCTCCTACTAGCCACAGGCACCATGATATTTTTTTCTACTCTCACTAACAACCAAGCTTGAGACATTTTCTGCTCCCAATCACCACAGTCCAGCTACCCCCTTACCTCAATTGCAGGGGGCATCCTATGGAAGAATCTTGCATCACCCAGGCTGGGGATTGTTTGAAAACTATCCATACAGACTTGAGGCTGTAGGTAAACATTAATGGTGCCTATGCATTGCACCCATGACACACAGCTGCAATGCAAAGTTTTTGTAAGCACATATTTTTTTTATTATATTAACGTTGGAGCATTTTCTACATTTTTGTAAAAGGCGATCTATGCCTTCAACTTTGCAGAAAACTTGGTGGGGTTTTTATCCTTCAGGTGTTGTTGGACAAGACAAAGGACTAGATGTGAGGAAATTCTTAGATCCTCGTTAAGTAGAGAACCATATATTTAGAAGCAGTTAGGCTTCAGTGCACCGAGCAATTGCCAGTTAAATAGCGCAGTGCTGAATAGCAAAACATGGTCTGGTCGTTAAGGGGATAAAATCTTCTGGAGCTCAAGTGGTTGATAATGTACATAAGACAACATATGATACATGCAATGTGGTGTGGTCTCTCACTGACCCCCCCAAATTAATTGGTTTTAGCCAGAGTTCTTAGAAGAAATAATAGAATAAAGGCTGAACTTTAACCAGCACCACATCCCTGGGTGAATGGAGAACCAATTGATAGACTCAAGAAAACAAAAAATGGGACTTTAACGGTGCTGGAGGTTACCATCCTCTGAAAAGATACTACACCACCATAATGTTAAAAATAAAAAATTTAACTGGTACATATTAAAATGTCCCACCGCCCAGTAGACTGATAACACACACATATGTTAAAAACAACAAACATTCCCAATTATAATCCTAGTAGTCCCCTTCACAGATTGTATTCGAGTCTCCCCCCTAGATGGACAGATATCATACTGTGGTGGGTGAATAAGGCCAACTGTTGATGGAGGGTGGGAGCACAAGTTGGTGGGTAGTGCTAGGTCCTTCCCAATGCGTTTCAGTCTATTTGGGCTTCTTCAGGGGAAATATGGAGAAGTTGGGGTGTGCGATCACTTGTAAAGGGAGTGATGATGTGGCAGACCACCAAGGCAGGGAGCAAAGTGCAAACAATAGGGCTGAGCCCTGTACAGACTCTGGGAGAAATCCCAGAGGTATGTGTGTTCAGCCCTGAGGCCAAAGAAGCCGCGTCACATGCACTGTAAGCCTGGTACCGCCTGGTTCTTATTCTTAGAGACCTGAGAAATATTTTAAGGGTTCCTGAGGGGGGAAAAGGTTGTAACAAGCAGTCCAAACAGCCAGGAGGGTGTATTGTTGAGAGTGATTGCATTGACCAAACTGATGTCTAATAAGGATATTGTGGACCACTGTCTTGTACAGAAGAGACTGGGCTCCAATAGGCATGGAGAAGTCAAGGTGGGCAGCTGACTTGCCAGAAGGGTGAAGGTTCATATTGCTGTGTCAGCGTGTGATGATGATGAACCCCTGTGAGGGAAACCTTTGTGTAAAGGAATTTTTCTTTTAAATTTTTAAATAGGATTGGGAAGAAATGCCCTTAAAAAGTTGACAAATGGACTCCTTGTATCTCTACATTTGAATCTTAAATCCCACATCTGAGATCTCCTATACCATGAATGGCATCCCAACAGGCATGTTGGCGTTTGTTGAGCATTAACTAGAACCTGTTTGAAGAGGAATATGTAGGCTGCCATCAGTACCAGGACAGGGTCGTCCAGTAGCAGGTCAAAGATCCATAATTGTGCGCCCGCCCTCACTGTTAGAATGGGTTTACCACCCAGTGTCCATTCCTTGCCCCCTTGCTTCACTGCTCTCAGGGCAACTGTCTCTTCTGCTCATCCCTTGTTCCGGCCCTGTCTGCCATTGTCCATCCTTAGCTTCAGTACTGTTCAAGTCACCATCTCAGGAGAAGCATGCAGCCAAAGTCTAAGATAGAAGAAGGTTATAACTGCCGTATGCATCCCTTATTGAAATCAATGACTCCAAGCCATTGGATCTACTTTATAGCACAAAAAAAAAAAAAAATTAGCATTGTCAGGAAGTCATCAATGGCATCCCCCATATCTCTATCAGTACAAGTGTCTCTTCCTTGGGGAGCTTTTTCATCACATTCCCTGACACTAATGTGGCCATTTTCTTTCTCAGCCACCCACTTTTAAATCCTTTATTTCTTTGGAACACCCAAGACGCAGACAAACTACACACAGGGGCACGACTGACATGCCTGAAGCTTTCATCAGCACTGGAGACATCATGGCGGATTGATTTCTTCCATTCTTCTTTTTTTTTTTTTGAGAAGCTGCACACTAACAATTTGGCAAGCTATCCACAAAGGAAGCACAAAGAGCGTAGTAATGTCTTGCAGGGAGCGGCACACGCTGCGAGACCAGACACGGAGCATCAATAAATAAAGAGGCTGATTGCTGTAAAGAGTGCTTGAGTTGATTGGGTTTGATTGAATTGAGCTACGTCAGGGTGAGATGGACCCCTGGGGGTGCTGGGAGCCAGGTGAGCAGTGCAGAGAAGACAATATCTCACTCCGGGTAATAGATTCCAGAACAACTACCAGCGAGCCGGGTGAAGTTCATCTTCCTTTTAAGAGAGGATTAACGGAACTCAGAACTTGACGGTTTGAGTGATACCTCCAGCTGCCAGTCAGTGCTGGAGAAAGGGATATGGCAGATTAGACTCCAGATAGTGTTTGCACCTATAATTTAAACTAGCTCCACACCTATGCACTTGTACCCAACCCAACTAAATGGACCCAACCCAATCAAACCAAGCTGACCGAGTAAATTAAGGAAAACCCCGCTGCTCACAGGTGAGTCGGCATCAGCTGTGATTCAAAGGGAATTCCATAGAGTAGGGCATTGCCAGCTGACTGATATGAGGCCCTCTCAGGCACACCTGCACCCTATCTGGCTTCAATGATAGGGATTTATAACCCCACACCTCATGGAAGCTTTCAGGGCTCACACACCAAAGGCATTCCCCTCTTGACATGCTTGCATGCTGTCTGAACATCACTGCTATGTAAGTACCAACTCTTCACCTGTCACTGCTAAACTCTGCTTATCAGCACCATTTTCGTACTATAACCATATTCATATGGTCCACTGCTATGGCTTTAAGATTTGTCTCTCCTGTTGCCTACAGCGCTTCATATTTCCTTATCTATGGGTTAACCCCTGTAAGAGATATTAGCACTTCTCACTAGTAAGTATGGTATCATACAGTTATCTTTATTTCACATTGCATAGCTGCTGCACAGATTCATTTGGTCTTTACTTTGTTCACAGCCTCTCAATCATCCCTTCACAAGGGAGACTGATTCACATTTTCACATATCCTAATTTCCCTGACACACAGGTAAATAAGATATCTCATTTGGATGTGTATGCATCCTTCACCACAGCTATCACTTTTTTCCTTCTCCTTCACTTCTCTCCCGCTCCTCTTCCCCTCCCCCCTCCCCCCTTCCGCTTATTATTACTATTTGTTCCCGGTTGTATCAATTCCACTGGTGCACATCATCTCGCCACCCCCATACCCAACCTTATGCCATTTGTTCCCATAAGGTATTAACTCATAATTGTTATAATCTCTATTGCTCAAAGAGCTCCTTAATTTTCATTAAGTCAAAATCAATATAATAAGTTACACATTGAGAGGGCTCATTGCGGCAGGGGGACCTTGAACACCACCCGCCTTTGGACCATCTAAGATATGTCGTCCTCTTTCTCCTACTTTGGTAGGAACTTTACTGCATCATTTCCTTTGGGTAGGATCCAGCTAGGAATATTCCACCTGGCTACCCCATTAACCCTTATATCACGAGTCCTGTGGCACACCGGCACTTGGCTCCTTGAATTCGAACCCCCCTCATTTTCTGTGTGTTCAATCTGTGGTCCACGTACCCTACTGCAGGCCCTGTGAGCCCCTGCCCTCATAAATTTGGGTATTTTCCTGGCCACCCTTCAATGGGCTACAGACTCTTTCAGTCATTGCATTATTGTCTGAGCGGTGAACTGTATGTCTGGTGACATCCTGATATACTTACCAACAAGGATTTTCCGACCTCTAGACTACCTACATTCCTCCTTGTTTGGGAGCACAGTAAAGACTCTATGTAACCTGGCTACTCCGTAGAGAATCCCCTAATACCCTGCATAATATGAGGATGTGTTTTTAATACTCTGACCACTTTCCCCTGAGGAAGTTCTCTGATCGAACATCACCAACGCGTTGGGTCATCTTCTGCCACTTTCTGGCAGACATAGTGGTCCTTTTTTATGTCCTTTGTTTATTTTTCCACATACCTGTTTTTTGAGACTGTGTACTGTTTGTCAGGATCAATATTTCATTTTAAACTTAAGTTTTCTTTTTTTGAAACCCTTGTAGAAAAGGACCTGAGGAAGCCCTACAAACCTTTTAATGGTTGAAACGCGTTGGGGAATCGATGCAGCCCTGGCTGTATTGTATGTGATCCTTCATGTTTGACACTGTAACATTGTTTAATGATGCCTAAGTCCCTTGTCTGCACAACCAGAGCTCATGTTTTTATTGTATAAACTATTTATGGAAATGCATTATTAATTTTGAAAGAAAGAAACTGGTATGTTATTTGAATTACACTGTTTATTAAAAACTTTATTAAAAACTTGCTCCCACTAAAGCCTTTTTGGGGGACCCTCCCATTGTATATAGAATGGGGTGCACGCCCTGCCCCTGCAGCAGTCACAAGTAGAACAAAAAAATCAGGCTGCACACCCACACGAAAGTAGCAATTCAATCAAAAACCACCATTGGTGGTTTTTGACAAAGCATGTAAATCGTGTAAAATGCATCAACCTCGTCCTTCCTCTTCCCTTGACTGTACCCATCCAGTGCTTTTATGATTTTTCAATAAAGTGATTGAATGGCTACTTTTGAGTGAGTGTGCAGTGTATCCGATCTTCTTGTTCTACAAACCCAACCTGACTACGCCAAACCCAACCCAATCAAATTGACCCACATACACCTATTTTAGTGTTTGCCAATATAATTTAGACTGGCTCCATGCCTATGCACCTACCAAACCAAACTGACCCAACCTAACCCAACCAAACCAAATGCACCCAACCGAACCAAACTCACCCAACCTAACCTAACCCAATCAAACAGACCCAGAGACACCTATTTTTGTGCTTGCCAATATAATTTAGACTGGCTTCATACCTATTTGCTTGTACCAACCCAACCAAACAGACCCAACCCGACAAAGCCAAACCAAACCCAACTCAATGAAACAGATCCGACCAAGCCAAACCAAACCCAGCCTAACAAAACCCAGCTCAACAAAACCCATTTTAGCCAAACCAGACCCGATCCAATCAGATGGACTAAACCCAGCCCAAGTAGACCAAGCCAAACCCAATCAAAGGAACCCAACCAAATGTAAACAACCCAATCAAACCTAACCAAACTAAACCAGACCAAACCAAACCCAACCCAACCAAACTCAACCCAACCAGTTCCAATAAAGAACTACAATGTATATCAACTCATTGTATCGGTGCAATGACATGCATTCTGAATGCCACCCCCATTCACCTACACTTCATTGCAACACAAGTGCAAAATTTGAAATGCAATTATCCATGCGCTGCCCAAAAAAATCATGCAAATGTGTTTTTCATGCTTTGAGGTTCCTATCTATGCAATGAGGGCATATTTAAAGAGACCCTGTCACCTGACCATCCATTTTAACAAAGGTCTTCCGATATCATTATAATGAATGTGCATTTTATATATTTTCTCCATGTTATTCGCCTGTATAAGCATCCCTTGTGGTAGACATTGAATGCTGCTGAATGTTGCCATCTTGGATGTGATGGCAGCAGACCCAGGGCTATCGGTCTACTGACACTGTATAGTACTCACACTGACTCCTTTCATGCCAGAACATTTTTCAGGCGCTTTTGCGCTAAAATTAACGACTGAAAAGTGCCTAAAAAACTCCCCCCAATACACCCCAGGGTGAAAGCCCGAGTGCTTTCACACTGGGGCGGTGCGCTTGCGGGACAGTAAAAAAAGTCCTGCAAGCCGTGTCTTTACAGCGGTGTGGGAGCGGTGTATTCACTGCTCCTATACCGCCCCTGCCCATTGAAAACAATGGGGCAGTGCTCCCGAAGCGTTGAACACCAATTCAGAAGCCTTTTTAACCCCTTGTGGAGGGGGGGTAAAAGCGCACCGCTGCCGCCTGAATAGCGGAGCCAAAGCAAATTAGCAGTGTTTTACCGCTAATGCTCGGGCGGCCCTGGTGTGAAAGGCGTCTTAGACATGTGCAGAGCGATAAAATTTGTTTAGTTTCAATTTGTTTTGATGCGTTATTTACATAAGTTTGTTTAGTTATATTCGTTTCATTCATTTAATTTGTTTTTGGAATTTGTTTTGTTTATTCGTTCTCGAATAGATTACAAACATTTTCAAATTCATATAATTAGTTTTGTTTCATTATTTACATACGTTTGTTTAGTTATATTCGTTTCATTCGTTTAATTTGTTTTCCGAATTTGTTTCATTTATTCATTTTCAAAATTGTTTAGAAAAGTTTTTTTGAATCAATTTTGAATAGTTTTCAAATTTGAATTGTTTTTAAATTCAAATTGTTTTCCAATTTCCAAGGAGAATGAGGTGGAGTGGAAAGTGGAGGAATAGAATGGAAAAAGATAGAATACAATAGAGGGGAATATAACAGAAAATGAAAGAATATAATGTGGTGGAGGGGAACAGAGCTGTTTTACTCTGTTGTATTCTATTCTTTTGTTTTCTGTTATTATTTTCTAGTCTATTGGGGTTTTTTTTGCTGTTCTATTCCTTTTGTTTTCTATTCTATTTTGTTCTCTTTGGAAATTGGAAAACTATTCAAGTTTGAGGACTTTTCGAATTTGAAAACTATTGGAATTTGAAAACTATTCTAATTCAATTTTGAAAACTATTGGAATTCGAAAAGTATTCAAATTTGAATTTAGTACGAATTTTCTTTTTCATTATTTCTGATTTGTTTCAATTCGGTACTATTGTATTTTGGAAATTCGGATGCATCCGAATTTCCAGAAAAAGAAAATTCTTTGTAATTTTAATTGGGAATGAAACAAACCGCACATGTCTACTCACATTCTCTATAAAAAGTTATTTAGGGAGGTGAGGGGTGGAGGTGCTGGGCCAGCATAGACAGTAGACAGGCAAATTCAACCAGCGAAAGGACAGACTTGCTGAATGATTTTGCCCTTCACTGTTGATAAAACTTTAGGACGCCAGGTCTCTGCAGATGAGGTCCCATCCCTCGGCATTGGTGACTCGGTGTCACAGTGAATGTCCCCTCCGCAGCACAGACTCCTATTTACTGCGTGAAGAGTTCCAGGAAACACGAGGACACCATTTAGCCGGTGGGTTGAACCTCATTTCTGGAAATGAAAGGCTAAGGTAGCCTTCTAGCTGCCTCCCACTGGTCCTGGAAATAGCTGAACGCCCCCCGGCCTCGGAAGGATACAAACGACCGCGCTTGCGTCGGGAAAAGCGGAAAACCACTAATCTGGTGACTTCTGATGTGACTTTGTCCTCTGCTGTGATGCTGAGTGCCTGGGCATGACCGGTATGGGTTGTCACACAGGGAAGGCCAGCGGATCGATGCGATTTGACAGCAGTGTCATTGTTCTCTATGGGAAGATCAAGGGACTTTATATAACAAAACCTCTTTAAAGGGACTCTGCAGGCTTTTCTCTAAAAGATTAACCTCAGGCTGCTAAATACACAGATGAAATACATAGACGTTTGGCCTGCCGAAGGATTTGTATATCTGTGGAATTTGTTTCAATCCAAATTCATTTTTCAACAAATTTTTCGAAATTCAGCAATTCGGACGAATCAAAATTTCTGAGTTTTGACGAATTTTCGTCATTTCAAATCCGGTAATTCGAAAACTCAGTAATTTGAAAATCCAAAATTCCAAAAATTTTAAAATTCGGAAAATCAATAATTTGGAAAATTCGGAAATCCCTAAAATCCAAAAACCCAATAATTCGAAAATCAGAAATAATAAGTGATACGTTTTTTGGAACAATACATTTTTATTGAGTTTTGGAGGAGAAATAAAATACATGTGACATAGGACATATAAGTATTTCCAGAGTTGACATAAACAATACATCCATGTAACAGAGAGCCAATGTATAAAATAGAAAGAAAATGAATATCAGAGAAGATAAAGAAACCACAAGGTATAACCGGAGGATTTATTTGGCTACTAATAATAACTTAACTATTACTATTAAATTATAGGTACTGGAATTCTCTTTAATATTTGGCTGTTAGTGATAAATTTGTATTCATTACTTTCACTAACAGCCAAATTTGAAAGGAAATTCCAATACCTTTAATTTATTAGTTATTTAACCACTTCAGCCCCGGAAGGATTTCCCCCTTTAGGACCAGAGCCCTTTTTGCGATTCGGCACTGCGTCGCTTTAACTAACAATTGTGCGGTCGTGCGATGTTGTACCCAAACAAAATTTGCGTCCTTTTTTCCCCACAAATAGAGCTTTCTTTTGGTGGTATTTGATCACCGCTGCGTCATTTCTGATCGCCGCTATAAACAAAAGAAGAGCAACAATTTTGCAAAAAAAAAAAACAAATTTCTTACTTTTTGCTAAAATACAAATCCAAAAAAAAAATATAAAAAAACATTTTTTTTCATCGGTTTTGGCCGATTTATATTCTTCCTCATATTTGTGATAAAAAAAATCGCAATCGGCGTTTATTGATCGGTTTGCGCAAAAGTGGTCGCGTTTACGGATGATGAGAATTCATTTCTGGGGTTTTTATTTTTTTTTAATTTTTTACTAGTAATGGTGGCGATCTGCGATTTTTAGCGGTATTGCGATATTTCAGCGGACATGTCGGAACATTTTGACACTTTTTTGGGACCATTGGAATTTATACAGCGATCAGTGCTATAAAAATGCACTGATTACTGTGTAAATGCCATTGGCAGTGAAGGGGTTAACTTGCAGGGGGCGCTCTAAGGGTTAACTGTGTTCCCTGGGAGTGTTCTAACTGTGTGGGCTGCCCTAGCAGGGGAAGGGGAGTGATCACAGCTTCCATGTAGAGGAAGGCTATGATCACAGCCCTTCCCCCTTCACAGAACGGAGGTCCGTGTTTACTTACACGGACCTCCGTTCTTTCACTCCGGGGGGGCATCGCGGGTGGCCGGCAGAGATCGAATCCGCCGCACCCGCTCCCTGGCCCTCCCCGGACACAGTGAGCGCTCACTAGGCTCGATCCCGCAGCCGCTGTCATATGACGGCGATTCGCGCAATAGAGCCACCTTGTCGCCGTCAAATGCTGATCAGCGGTCAGCAAGCGGTTAATAGTTATTATTTTGAATTTTCGGATTTTCTTTCTTATTTTCAAATTGTTGGATTTTTCAATTTCTGAATTTTCCGGGTTTCAAATTTTTTACTTCTGATTTTTTACCGAATTCAAAATTTTCCGAATTTCCTATTTTCGAAAAATTTAGAATTTCGAATCCCGAAAAAACCTAATGAAACGAAAACTAACAAAATTTTCAGCCTTGCACATGTCTAATATCTGTCCCTCCCAGGCTTGAGATTTACACAGCTCTGCCACCTAGCACAGCCCTGTCTGGCAGGGCAGGAGACCTGATGTTCCTCTGCTGCAGTTCAGTAACACTTACAGGTCTTGTCCCTCCCCTCAAGCTGTGATTGGACAGTGAAAGGAGAAGTAGCAAACTGATAGGCTCATCTTTTCTCTCTCTCCCCCCTATCGGTACGCCCCTTGTTATCTCATGATCACTGATTGGCATCTTGTGCTGCTTCTCCCTCTGAGCTCTGCTGTGCAGGAGATTGCAAAAAGTTGATAGAAGACTTAACAAAGAAAACGTAATGGAGTGTTAATGTTTACAGAGCTGCATTGGTTTTGAATTTTATATATTTGTATTTCATCATTACATCAGCAGAAATTAATCAGCTTTCTAAGCCCGTAAATCATTTCATTGGAAAGAGGTGACGGGGGCTTTATACTATGGGCCATGAGAAGACAAATTCTTCATGCCTGTGCGGTTCTCGGAGTTCATAAATATCTGACACCACAGGTATGAGCAGCCAATTGCATTAGGATGTGCACCCCAGCTAAGAAACACGCATGCCTATATATAAGCAGAGCAGTAGACGGTGTCAGTAAAGCAAAGATTGGTGTCAGTACTGCAGTGGACGGTGTCAGTAGTTTGTCTTTATGGACCTTGCATTGTGCAATGGTGCGTAGTCATGTTGGACCAGGAAGGAGCCATCCCTAAACTCTTCCCACAAAGTTGGGAACAGAAAATTGTCCAAAATGTCTTGGTATGCTGAGGTCTTAAGAGTTCCCTTCACTGTAACTAAGGGACCAAGTGGTGGGGGAAGTGGAGTTGGGCTTGGCCCCTTAGTTCCAGTGAAGGGAACTCTTAAGGTGTCGGCATACCAAGACATTTTGGACAATTTCATGCTCCCAACTTTGTGGGAAGAGTTTGGGGATGGTCCCTTCCTGTTCCAACATGACTGCGCACCACTGCACAAAGCAAGGTCCATAAAGACATGGATGAGCGAGTTTGGGATGCTGGAACCTCAACCCAATAGAACACCTTTGGGATGAATTAGAGCAGAGACTGTGAGCCAGGCCTTCTCGTCCAACATCAGTGCCTGACCTCACAAATGCGCTTCTGGAAGAATGGTCAAACATTCCCATAGACACTCCTAAACCTTGTGGACAGCCTTCCCAGAAGAGGTGAAGCTGTTATAGCTGCAAAGGGTGGGCCAACTCAATATTGAACCCTACAGACTAAGACTGGGATGCAATTCATGTTCATGTGCGTGTAAAGGCAGGCACCCCAATACTTTTGGTAATATAGTGTATGTATCCGGTGTGTTTTTGATGCGTTTTTAGTGCATACCAATGCGTTTTGCCATGTTCAAGTTGCGTTTCACACAGAAAAAAATGCAGCATGTTCTACTTTTGTTGACGGCACTGCAATGCACTGCACTGGTGTGAATTAGAACCATTGGAATACATTGAAAACACTGTGCATGCATTTTTGATGCAGATTAACTGCAACTGGTGGTATCCTGCCCTAAAGGAGCTGAAATCCAATGAATGAAAGGGGCTGGCCAGGCACAGCAATGCTGGGGGACGAAAGGGCAAGACCAGCCTTTCTCAACCTTTTCAACACCGAGGAACCCTTGAAGTAATTCTCCGGTCTCTGGGAACCCCTGCTAGAAAATCAAAATCTACAACTCATTATACATTAATGTGATGGTCAATGGGAACAATGTTCCTTACACTTGTGGTCATTGGGAAGAATTACCCCCTTACAGATAGCTAAAAAGATCAATGGTATCATTGGGAATTTATCTGAGAGGTAGAAATTGACCATTGCTCAAGGAACCCCAAGCAACCTCTGGAGGAACTCTAGGGCTCCACGGAACCCTGTCTGAGAAAACCTGGGCTAGATGAGGCTCAATGCTCTCCAGCTAGCAAATGATGCATTGGGCTCTATCTGACTTGCTGCAGCTTCTAATGCACATTGTGAGAAGCTCACAGTGTTCAGTGAAATCAGAGTAAGCAATCTCAGTACAGAAGAGAAGAGGGTACAACAACTGTGCAAGACCGAAGGGAAGGCCGGAGGTTAGATTTAATAAATAAAGATGTCATCACTGCACTGATCGAGATACAAAAGGAACCACATAATAGTGCCAAACACTGAACTAAAAGTGAAAATCGGAGTAACCCTTTAATTTCTGTGCGGTAAAATATTTGAACCTCCTGCACAGCTTGTTAACGTTTTTCACATAATTGACCATCAACAGGAATGAATTTTAAATGCTTTGGATTGCATGTTCAATTACTGGTAACTAACATTATCCTGAGTAAGTAGAAAGAAAAACATTACTATGGAAAGGCCTCATTACGTTACTCGGGATGTCGCGCTGCAGCTGCAAATGAAGGGAACTTCGCTCATAAATTAAACGTCAAATACGATTTGGTCCCAGACGGGTGAAGAGCCGGATTGTTGTTACAGGTATTGTGCCTTGGCTTTGTGCTGCTTAAAGGGAAATGATGGTGAATGCGTTCTGTGGGTACAGTGATCACTATACATGGATGGATCTCATTTAAAGGGGAAGGTAGCCCTTTAACATTTTTGGAGATCGATTTTGTGAAAATAATAATCAAAGTGTTTAAAAAAAAAAACAACATAGATTGTCTGTCTGGTAGCAGTTGGTCACATTTATTTGAACTTGTTGAAGATGTTTGGTAGCTTCTCCAAACCATTTCTTCAGTTCAATTGAGTGTCAGGAAGAGACCCCAACTTTTATACCCACACAGGGAGTACAGACACCTTAATCCACTATGGAATGTGCCAAGGCAGATACCGATTGTCCAAGAACAGGAAGGGTGGTGTGAAAGTTAAAAAAACAATCCGTCCGTTTATCAGTTAAAACAATACAATTCAAGAACATACCTCCCATCCTTCCGAAAAATAAACATATACAGTGAATACCCATACCTCCCATCCTTCCCTCAACTAGAATGATATAATGAGTGCCCATACCTCCCATCCTTCCCTCAACTAGAATGATATAATGAGTGCTCATACCTCCCATCATTCCTTTAAGTAAAATGATACAATAAGTGCCCACACCTCCCATCATTCCTTCAAGTAAAATGATACAATGAGTGCCCACATCGCCCATCATTCCATGAACTAAAATGATACAATAAGTGCCCATACCTCCCATCCTTCCCTCAACTAGAATGATATAATGAGTGCCCATACCTCCCATCCTTCCCTCAACTAGAATGATATAATGAGTGCCCATACCTCTCATCATTCCATCAACTAAAATGATACAATGAGTGTCCATACCTTCCATCGTTCCATCAACTAAAATGATAAAATAAGTGCCCATACCTCCCATCATTCCATTAAGTAAAATGATACAATGAGTGCCCATACCTCCCATCATTCCATCAAGTAAAATGATACAATAAGTGCCCACACCTCCCATCAACTAATGATAAAATAAGTGCCCATACCTCCCATCATTCCATCAACTAAAATGATAAAATAAGTGCCCATACCTCCCATCATTCCATCAAGTAAAATGATACAATGAGTGCCCATACATTCCATCAAGTAAAATGATACAATGAGCGCCCATACCTCGCATCATTCCATCAAGTAAAATGATACAATGAGTGCCCATACCTCCCATTATTCCATCAAGTAAAATGATACAATGAGTGCCCATATCCCCCATCATTCCATCAAGTAAAATGATACAATGAGTGCCCATACCTCCCATCATTCCATCAAGAAAATTGATACAATGAGTGCCCATACCTCCCATCCTTCCATCAAGTAGAATGATACAATAGGTGTCCATACCTCCCATCCCTCCATCAACTAAAATGATACAATGAGTGCCCATACCTCCCATCCTTCCATAAAATAAATGGTACAATGAGTGCACATACCTCCCATTATTCCATCAATTACAATGATACAATAAGTGCCCATACCTCCCTTTCTTACATTAAATAAAATTATAAAATAAGTGCCCATACCTCCCACAAATCAAATGGTACAGTGAGTGCCCATACCACCCATCCTTCCATTAACTAAAATGGTACAGTGTGCACCCATACCTCCCATCCTTCCATTAACTAAAATGATACAATGAGTACCCATACCTCCCATCTTTCCATCAATTTAAATGATACAATGAGTGCCCATACCTCCCATCATTCCATCAACTTGAATGATACAATTAGTGCCCATCTTCCATTAACTAAAAAATTACTAAAACTAAAATACGATGCACACTCATATCTCCTGTCCTTATCAATAAAATGATACAATGTACTCCCATACCTCCCACTCCTCCATCAATAAAAATAATATAATATCCCAAACCTCTCATCCTTCCATCAACAAATATGATACAATGAGTGCCCATACCTCCCGTACTTCCATCAATTAAAATGGTATAATAAAGGACAACACCTTCCATCAATTAAAGCTGTCAAATGCCTGCCCATACCTCCCATCCTTAGATCAATTAAAACTATACAGTGTGTACTGTACAGGACACCAAGGGTGGGTTTTGGATGGATACTATGTATCACCAACATTCGGTTTGGGGTCCCTTTAAGGGTGATAGGTTGGTGCACATAGGGGTCTCACCCATACAAGATGAGGAATTCCGGGATAGCAATTCAGAAGAGAGGATTGACTCACAGTTCTCTCTGAGTTAGCAGGGGCGTACTTTGGATCCAGAATTTCGGAGGCCCTGAAGTGGCATTCGGGTGTGAAAAGGGCCTCCATTCTTGACCACAGGGACTCCAGTTCTCAAAGGAAGCAGCTCTTACACACAGGAAGTAGTGTTAGGTGTGGTGGCGTGAGTAGGAGTTGTGGTGAGACACCTGTTTTGGAGAGCTGCGAGTTTGCTAGAGGCTGCCAAATAGCCCAACAAGGACCGTGCTAAACTTTGGGGTAAAGACCCATCCATGAACTGTATGTGCCTTTTTACTTTTGCTTTGTGATGAAGATAATCAGACTTTCTTTTGTGTTTCATTCTTGTGTTGCTGCTGGAAGCATTACTTTGAGTTTTCTTTGAAAATAAACACCTCTTTGTTTAACGTTTACCGGCTTGGTACTTGGTCCTGTGGAGCTACCATCTCCCAAATATTACAGTACCTATACATCCTGTCCTTCCATCAATTAAAACCATACAATGCGTGTCTATACCTAACCTATACCTCCTGTCCTTCCCTTAACTAAAATGGTACAATGCATGCCCATACCTCCCATCTTTCCATCAACTAAAATGATACAATGAGTTCCCATACCTTCCGTCCTTCCATCAACTAAATTATACAAAGAGTGCCCATACCTCCTATCTTTCCCTCAACTAAAATGATACAATGAGTGCCCATGCCTCTCCTCCTTTCATCCACTAAAATTGATACAATGTGTGCCCATACCTCTTATCCTTTCATCAATGCATGCCCATACCTCCCATCCTTCCATTAACTAAAATGATACGTTGAGTGCCTATACCTTCCATCCTTCCAACAACTAAATGATACAAAGTATGCCCATACCTCCTATCCTTCCCTCAACTAAAATGATACGAGTGCCCATGCCTCCCCTCCTTTCATCCACTAAAATTGATGCAATGTGTGCCCATACCTCTTATCCTTTCATCAATTAAAATGATACAATGCGTGCCCATACATCCCGTCCTTCCATTAACTAAAACGATACTTTGAGTGTCCATACCTTCCGTCCTTCCATCAATTAAATGATACAAAGAGTGCCCTTACCTCCTGTCCTTCCCTCTACTAAAATGGTACAGTGAGTGCCCATACCCCCTGTCCTTCCATCGAAGTGCTGACCATGGAAAATTAGAAACAAAATTGCAGCCTAAACTGAATAGTAAACAGGATCATTAACCGCAATGGTAATAAGTGGCGCCTGAAAGTGGTTTTCAAAATCATATCTAAATATCTTTTATTATCTGAGATTGCATAATGGCAATGAAATGTATAGAATCCTGAAAAGTATTTTTCTCCTGACCTCCGAGTCTATTATTGTTATCCGCATCGGCATTCAATACCCATAACCCTAATTTTCATGAAGCCATTGTGTTAGTTAATATGGTACAAGGCTGCAGAGAGAACATATTTTCATTTAATGGATGTTGATGTTCCAAGGTTCCTCTCTCTCCAAGCCTTCAGCTCCCTAGCATTCTCCTTATCAGTCCACATTCTTGTACATTCTGCTATTTTGAGACCTAAGTAACAGATGTGAGGGAATCTTATAAGCATTGTGTGGTGGTTGTGCAAAGACCCACAACTCTCTGCCTGTCAATGGAAGAAATGTCAGCAATGTGGGAAGACATACAGAACACGCTGCAAGTACAAAACGAAAACCTGAATGTTCTTCCAATGAGTAAACATTCCAACTTATTACTGTTACAATTAAAGTAAACTTACTTACCCTATGCAAAGGGGCGTATGGAGGCTGTCAGAGCCGAGCTTTGAAAATTCTTCTCATCTGGCTGTCATGGTGATCTAACAGCCTTAAAAAATAGGAGGGCGCATCATTATTCCTTAGCGGTTGCATGTTTAAAGTAAAACCCCAGTCGAAAAGTTACAAGATAAAAAAGAGTTGCCAATTAAAAGGTAAAATAGCAACATCAGCTTATGCTGCAGTATTCATCTTCTTTCCAGAGATTTCCCCTTCAGTACACTCCTCTGTCACTAGATGTCCTCAGTTTCATGGTCAGCATTACTCAACCCACTTCTTCTGAGCCCAGATGATCCTGGACCTGCCCCCAGCCTGTGACTGAACAGGGAAAGGAGAAGTAGCGCAGTAATGAATTCTTGTCTCCATCTCCTCAATATCCACATGCTTTTTGTCAGCACAGGAACTGATTGGATACTTATACTGCTTCTTCCTCTCACACTCCAGCCCTGCTGTACAAGGACTTTAAGAGCCTTATTCAGGTGCTTACATTGCTTGTATTTAAAATGTAGGCCACCAGTTTAACTTTAAAGTGACTCTCTCACTTCCCTAAAACAGTCAAAGAATTGTCCTTCTATGAGTGGTGTGAGGATGCTGCACTCCCATCAGCCTGATCTCAGATGAGAGCGAATGAAAAGAGACCTCAGCCTGTATTCCTCCCAAGCCACACTCTCTAACACATTTTTTCCTGCCCCTGGGGTTCAGTCATAGAGGTCTCTCTATGACTAAGTCCAGGAAAAGGGCAAAACACTTCAGAAGGCATGGCTTGAGAGGAGTAAATGAGAAGCAACCTCAGCCTAGGCTCCTCCTAAGCCATACCCTCTTAAACATTTTGCCCCGCCCCTGGACTTGGTCCTGGAGAGACCTTTATGACTAAACCCCTGGGGCAGGGTGAAATGTGTCAGAGGGTGTGGCTTGAGAGGAGCCCAGGCTGAGGCCACTTCTCATTTACTGTCACCTGAAATTGGGCTGACGGGAGTCCAGCATCCTCACACCACTATTGCACTTTTTGGATGAAGTTTTGAGACACCGGCACCCACAATAGTGAGGATCACCGAAACGAGGGTACAGATGCCTTAGAGGGGCCCTTTTCTATATGGTTCACAAAAAATTGTCCTTGCAATAGAGGAAGGGCAGAACGTCTGAACTCCCCTGTATTTAGGTGGAATCTCTATTCAGAGAGATATATCTCCTCCGCACCGCCTGATGTAACTCTGTGAATGCTACATTTGCATATGTGGCTCAGTTGCAGCATGGCCCTAAAGACTTGCATGTGTTGTGTTTAACACCAGAAATACCCACCAAATGCAATATGCTGTTTCATTTTTGCTGCAGCCAGGGCGTACAGCATTGAGGCTGCAGACCTGAGTGGCTGCATGTAGATTTGAGCGGACCCGAACTGTAAAGTTTGGGTTCGTACCGAACTTTGGGGTGTCCGTGACCCGAATCCGGACATTTGAAAAAAGTTTGGGTTCGAATTCTGGGTTCGGGTATTTGATCACGCATGTTGAATAGCTGCAGGGCAGCCAATCAACAAGCGTTTCACTGGTTTGCCCTTAGAAGCCATCACGGCCATGCCTACTAATGGAATGGCTGTGATTGTGAAGTGCATCATGTGACCCAGCCTCTTTATAAGCTGGAGTCATTTAGTGCTGCCTGTCACATGCTCTCTGGATAGTGTAGGGAGAGGATGCTGCCGGTGCTGTGAGGGACAGATTGCAGATAGATAGATAGGTAGAGATTACTACTACTACTGCTTTTAGGGACAGATTGCAGATCTCATCCTGCATTGCAGAACGATCTGACTGGACTAGGTAGAGTCTACTGCTTAGAGGGACAGATTATTGTTCTAAAATCATCTTCTAGTTCTATAGGGTCAGGTTCCTGCTGTTGTTGTAAGGGACAGATTATTGTTCTAAAATCATTTTGCAGCCCTCTAGCACTTTCCAGTACTCTTTTACAGTAAGTTTTGTGCCGAAAAGTTTGGGTCCCCATTGAATTCAATGGGATTCGGGGTAAAGTTCGGGTCAAGTTCGAACCCGAACTTTTTTCCGAAGTTCGGCCGAACCTACTGAACCCGAACATCCACGGATTCGCTCATCTCTAGCTGCATGCTCATCTCCAGGGAAAAGGAACCCCTCTCCCACTTCACCCCCAAAAGCCCCAATTGCCTAACACCATGATAACGTAGGCAGGCCAGGTCTGTATTCTGGTCAGTAGTACTGCAGTGCCCATGTTTCTTCATGATATACATTCTGCCCATTGACTGTCACAAGTGTCCACCATATGATCCTGAAGTATTCTAACATGATGTCACAATGAGGAACATACCCAAGACCAGTTGTCTTAGCAGCATAGAGGAACTTCTGATCATAGGTCGCCACCACCAGGAAAGGAATCATGTGGGGGATCATATGACAGTGGACTCGGGTGATTATTTCTGGGTTTTAGGTTTTTTCTTTCTTTTTAAAGCCACAGATTGGTTTGGGTTGTGATGGAGTGGGAATGGAGTGTTTCATTTTTTCCTAGTGATGGTCTTTAAGAGGTCAGAAACCTTTAGAAGGTCAGAAACAAGAAGTCTGATTAAAAATCAATCCACGTGGTTCCAAATATACAAAATTGTGTTTCAAGCTATCACATGTAGAGTGATCCTACACCACTGAATAGCAATGTCAATCAGTAAACGAGTGCAGCGCTACCCCAATGTTGCCCAAAAAATCAATTAATATTATAATAACACAATAAAAAAATAAGCAAAATACCCAAGAACATATTAGTGAAAACCTTGAAAATAAGCACATGTGAGTTCATATAAAGAAACTGCATACAGTGTGAAGGAAAGTCCACAATGACAAATAAATAATCTTCAGTAAGTGACGTTCTTCTTCCGTAAAGTACCAAACCACTTCACCTGGTGTAACGAGATCCTGCTCACATCGATAATTCACCTAAAAGCTTCCTAAGAAGTCTGAACAGCTTTTCCCATATGTGGGTATCACATGTAGGCCTATCTTACATCTTTATTATCATTATTATTATACAGGATTTATATAGCGCAGACAGTTTGCGCAGAGCTTTACAATATTAGGGCAGACAGTACAATTACAATATAATTCAATACAGGAGGAATCAGAGGACCCTGCTCGTTAGAGCTTACAATCTAGGAGGGAGGGTTAAATGATACAAAAGGGCAGTAAACTGTGGGGGATGAGCTGATTGAGAAAAAAGGAGTGTAGTTGTTAGGTGGTGGCAGGATAGGCTTCCCTGAAAAGAAAAGTTTTCAGGGATCGCTTGAAGGTGGATAGATTTGGGGACATTCTGACCGATTGGGGTAGGGAGTTCCAGAGGATGGGAGAGGCTTGGAAGAAGTCTTGGAGGCGAGTATGAGAGGAGGTGATGAGGGAGCTGGAGAGCAGGAGGTCTTGGGAGGAGCGAAGAGGACGGTTAGGTTGGTATTTTGAGACAAGGTTGGTGATGTAGCTGGGAGCAGAGTTGTGGATGGCTTTGTAGCTGATTGTTAGTATTTTAAATTTAATTTGTTGGGCGAGTGGCAGCCAATGGAGGGATTGGCAGAGGGGGGTGGCAGACGTTGAGCGGTTTGTAAGGTGGATGAGTCTGGCAGCAGCATTCATGATGGACTGGAGAGGGGATAGTCTATTTAAAGGTAGGCCAATGAAGGAGTTGCAGTAGTTGAGAGGAGAGATGACCAGGGAGTGAATCAGGAGCTTTGTGGTTTCATTGGTTAGGAAGGGACGTATTTTAGAGATGTTGTGGAGATTGAGGTGGCAAGCCTTAGAAAGTGATTGGATGTGGGGCCAAAAGGAGAGTTCAGAGTCCAGGATAACACCAAGCACCCTGACATGTGGGGATGGGTGGATGGTTGTGCCATTGCTCTTGACAGAGAAGTCGGGGGAAGAGGAGCATGGGGAGGAAATATTATGAGTTCAGTTTTGGACAAGTTGAGTTTAAGAAAGTGGTGGGACATCCAGGCAGATATGTCTGTTAATAAGCTAGTGATACGTGAGGAGACTGCTGGGGTGAGTTGGGGGGTGGAGAGGTAGATTTGGGTATCGTCAGCATAGAAATGATATTGAAAGCCATGGGAGGCTATCGGCCGACCCAGGGTAGAGGTGTATATTGAAAATATATCCTCTGACATCCTTCCAACATGGACCATGCGAACATGAGTAACATAGGACAGAAAAGGAAACTAATAGTGCTCACTGTGTATATCTATTTTTTAAAAAGAGATAAAAATATACTCACATAAAACATTAATAATTTGCGTATCATACACTTCTCCAGCTCACCGTACACATTAACTACCAAATGTGAGGGCGCCATCAACCAAGACTGCTCCAATATATCTTACACCCTAGAAAGGGGCTTCATCAGTAGGTGGAATCTATTCCTTTGACATCCTTCCACCATGGAGCATGCAAACATGAGTAACATAGGAAAGAAAATGAAACTAATAGTGCTCACTGTGTATATCTATTTTTTTTTTTAAATAGATAAAAATATACTCACATAAAACATTAATAATTTGCATATCATAAAACACTTCTCCAGCTCACCGTACACATTAACTACCAAATGTGAGGGCGCCACCAACCAAGACTGCTCCTATATATCTTACGCCCTAGAAAGGGGCTTCATCAGTAGGTGGAATCTATTCCTTTGACATCTTTCCACCATGGACCATGCAAACATGAGTAACATAGGAAAGAAAAGGAAACTAATAGTGCTCACTGTGTCTATCTAATTTTTAAAAAGAGATAAAAATACACTCACATAAAACATTAATAATTTGCGTATCATAAAACACTTCTCCAGCTCACCGTACACATTAACTACCAAATGTGAGGGCGCCACCAACCAAGACTGCTCCTATATATCTTACGCCCTAGAAAGGGGCTTCATCAGATGGTGGAATCTATTCCTTTGACATCCTTCCACCATGGACCATGCAAACATGAGTAACATAGGAAAGAAAAGGAAACTAATAGTGCTCACTGTCTATATACTGTATTTTTAGTAAAAAGAAATAAAAATACACTCATATAAAACATATCAATAATTTGTATATCATATAGCACTCCCACTCGCTGTACACTTCAAGTACCAAACGTGATGGATCATCAACCAAGACCGCTCGTATACACGTTATGCCCTAGAATGTGGCTTCCTCCGTAGATCAGAAACAAGAAGTATCTGACATGGAAATGTTCTGATTTTGACATTTTAACTGCATATAATTTCCATGTCTTTATTCTGCACCAAACCTCCCCCCAACCATGTATATCAGCTCTGTTAAATTAATGTTACAGAACATTAATCCAGCATGTTCTCATTTAACCTTAACTTAGTCTATTAATTATGTTTTCCTTAATTGTCTAGTTTCCTTTTTTTTTCACTCTTTACAATTAAATCAGTTTCACTCTACAAATGTGGAGTAATTTTTTTCCCTTTTCCCTACCATGGCTCTGTCCTTAGATTAGTTTCTTCACTTCATTAACCTAATGAAGCCGGATTAATTTATTTGATTTAATTAATCACTGCAGCGCTTAAGGGGTTAAAGTCATTTGTGTAACTGTGTTAAGAAAAGCGTGGTGAGCATTGGTTGCCGGGAGGTAAAACAAGCTCTAATCTCCAGAAACATGGATGAAAAGGGCTCATTTCCATTGCTTGGGATAGCTAAAAGGCCAACCTCCACCCCCCAACCACCACCCAACACTATATTTCAGTTTTGCATGGTTGCTGGAAAAATAAATCATGCGTTGATTATTCCGGTCACCCCTGGAGTCTCAAACTGATATTTCCTTCCATAGCTCCTAGTTCCAAATATTTTTGCTGAGAGATTGGGATATCCTTGTATTCTAGAAGCAGATGAAGAGGAAGCAAATACTTGAGGAAACTCACCACTAGCATTTCCAGGACTTTTCCAACCACAGATGTCTGGAGAACTAGGGTTCCTCCAGAGGTTACTTGGGGTTCCTTGAACAGTAAGCAGTGGCGGACTGATCTTCACTTGATCGGTGCTAAACCAGAAGTATCGGAACAGTGCATCGTCTGCTTTTGTCTTTCACATACTGTAAGTAACCACTGACAACGTGTTTTTTATGCCTGTTTGGCCATCAATGTAAAAGGCATTCTTCTTCCCACTGACCACTTATGTGACAGGACCATCCTTCTATCAACCACCAATGTAAGGGGTGTTCATCCTTCACTGGCCCCCAATATAAATTGGGTACTTTTTTCACCAGCCACCATTTTAAGGTGACCATTCTTCCACTGACCTCCAATGGAGAGGGGCTTTTCTCCACTGGTCATCAACGTGAGGAGAATCTTCTTCCACTGACCCCTAATGTAAAGAGACATTCCCACTGACCACCAATGTGGAGGGATATTTTCTTACACTCACCAGCAAATTAAGAGGGCATTTGCCTTCCCACTGACCACCAGTGTAAGAAGACCCTTGTCAAACTGTCCTCCGGTGTAAGGGGAATCTTCTCTCACTGACCACCAATGTAAGGGATATTCTTCCTCTCATTGATCACTAACATTAGGGGCATTCTTCTTCCCACTGACTGCTAATTTAAGGAGGCCCCCTTCTCATGCTGACCACTAATGTAAGAGGCCATTCTTCCTTTTACTGACCACCAGTAAATTGGACATTATTCCTCTCAATGTAAGGAGGCATTTTCCTTCCCAAGGGCCATCAGTTTGAGAGCTCCCATGTCACTTGTCCTCCAGTGTAAGGGGACTTTTCTCTCACTACTACCAATGTACGGGATATTCTTCCCTTCATTGACCACTAACATAAAGGGCATTCTTCTTCCCATTGACTGGGGATTCTAATGCTTACCACTAATGGAAGGGAAACGTTCCCCCATTAACAATTAATTTAAGGGGCCATTCTTCCTCCCTCTGATCGCCTGTAAATGAGGGCATTATTTCTCTCATGGACCACCAAGGTAACGGCCATTCTTCCAATGTAAGTGGGAATTTTCCTTCCCAATGGCCACCAGTGTGAGAGGACCCATGTCACTCTGACCTCTATTGTAAGGGGCATTCTTTTTCCCATTGACCTCCAATTTAAGGGGGCCCCTTTTCCTGCTGACCACTAATGTAAGAGAAACCTTCTCCCAATGTAAGGGGCCATTCTTCGTCTTACTGACCACAAGTAAATGGGGCATTTTTCCTCTCACTAACCACCAATATAAGGGCCATTCTTCCAACTGACCACCAACGTAAGGACTGCTTCTCCACCATTGAATATAATGTTAGGGAGCATTTCTCCAATGACCACTAATGTAAGGGACACCTCTCTCACTGACCACAAATGCAGGGGTCACTTTTCTACTGAGGCAGAGAGGGCAGGAGATAATGGGACAGAGTGCAACTGTTCACATTTTGGTCTTAGTTTGCTTTGATTTTGAATACTGTAAAACACTTCCCTCCAGTGGCGTATCATCCATGGGTGCAGGGTGTTCACTGAACACGGGCCCTGAGGGGTGGCGGGGCCCACAGTGCTCTGACCAACACTGCACGTAAGGATGATCTGTCCCTGGTTGACATTGGGATTGGTTGGGATTATCGGTGCGGTGTGAGCTTGCACACAGGCCCACTAATTTCATGATACTCCCCTTCTTCCCTCTAACCTTTTTTGTTATAATTTCCTATCACCGCCCACCAATTCGTTGAAATTTCTAACCTGGCTGGCAGTTCTTCTCTCGTTGGACTCTGTCAGTGTCTTATTTCACACGGTGACACTGGGTGAGGCAGGTGTAATGTTTAGACAGCACACAAATATCAGCCGGAAGGCTGATCAGAAGCTCCCAAAGAAATAATGTTGGCTCAGAACACAATAGCTAAGCAGCTGTGACTGCTAAAAAGCTCAAGGTTTCTTTTCAACGTTCTATCACTGAACGTAGCTTTGGAACAAGTTGAAAGCAATTGCCTCCATGGCACTGCTAAGCGTGACAACTTTGAAGGTGGGTAAAAAAAATCTTGGGTTGGGAACAAGATCTGCTTGCCAGTGGTTGGCTTTCCCATGTGAAGGCACAAAAGCCATACGTCGTTGGCTAGTAATTTGTGGTATTTGGGGGCCACAGGACAAATGGCTGTTGACAGTGAGGATTAAGAAAAAAAAAAAAAAATGAAAGCACAAACACATAAACGGTTTGCTTTTCTCTGGGTAAAACAACGCAAGCTCTTGAAAACAGCACTCAAAGACAAAATCCTAAACTTTCTCAATTTCTTTTCAGCCTCCGAAGCACTTAAAGACTTCCTAAAAGCCATTTTTTTTTCTTTTCCTTTGTAGTCTGTCAAAAGCCGGCATGTTTCAAAACAAGATTTTCCACTCATATAGGCAGACAACAAAAGCCTTGGGAGAGGGCCCTGTCAGCCTGTATGGGCTCCGGTTTGATGGAGAGTCTCCAACCATTGCACTTCATTCGTCACTTTTCACTCAAGCTGAGGTTCAATAAATAGCTCAAACATGGCCAAACAACCATGATCTTTTCACACTGATCTTGTCAATCTTTTTTTAGGTTGTTTTCTGTATTTATTTGGCGCTAACATATTTTGCTATGCTTTGCAACCTGAACGGGACTCTATCTTGGAAGAGCTTACAGTCCTTCCACAATAGTACAGTCACACACATACAAGTGCCAGAATCTACAGGGTGGGCCATTTATATGGATACACCTTAATAAAATGGGAATGGTTGGTGATATTAACTTCCTGTTTGTGGCACATTAGTATATGTGAGGGGGGAAACTTTTCAAGATGGGTGGTGACCATGGCGGCCATTTTGAAGTCAGCCATTTTGAATCCAACTTTTGTTTTTTCAATAGGAAGAGGGTCATGTGACACATCAAACTTATTGGGAATTTCACCAGAAAAACAATGGTGTGCTTGGTTTTAACATAAGTTTATCCTTTCATGAGTTATTTACACGTTTCTGGCCACTTATAAAATGTGTTCAATGTGCTGCCCATTGTGTTGGATTGTCAATGCAACCCTCTTCTCCCACTCTTCACACACTGATAGCAACACCGCAGGAGAAATGCTAGCACAGGCTTCAAGTATCCATAGTTTCAGGTGCTGCACATCTCCTATCTTCACAGCATATGATTTTTTAATGTTTTTTATGGTCAGTAAAAACCAATACCGGGTGAGCGGCTCCTTCCAGGAGGTACCGCCATTCCTCCAAAGCCGACTTGATGGCCAGCAATTCCCTATCACCGACATCATAGTTCCAGCGCCGAAACCTCCTTACCGCCATGGAGGACCTTCCTCGGCGAGTGGGCCATAACCAAAAATGACTGGTATTTTTTGTAATTTTTTAGTATACGACACTTCTATCCTCTACACGTCGTGGACTTTGATACCTATGAACTTCGGACACGATCGTAAAGAGGACGCCACAACGATAGTCACACACTTCTCACCCTCTTCTCCCAACGTAACTGTTAGGTTGTGTTACCCGTCGTGTAACTTGTGTAAAATATTCACCGGTCTTTGCACATTTATTGAGTACTTTCCTATTTGAATACAATTTTGGTTCGTGTGGTAACAAAAAGACCACTTTAAGGGTTATTCAAACTACACAGTGTACTGGGAGAAGGATAACTTTTTTGTTTTCAACCTAAGTTTTACCGACTGAAGTTTTACCGGCGGTACCAGTGGTGGGTAGAACTTTTCAAAGGGGGGAGTGTATAT
>BLSH010383138.1:368599-383833 GCA_018402905.1 Glandirana rugosa | reverse complement strand
TGTTTTTCTTGTGAAAATCCCAATAAGTTTGATGTGTCACATGACTCTTCCTATTGAAAAAACAAAAGTTGGATTCAAAATGGCCGACTTCAAAATGGCCGCCATGGTCACCACCCATCTTGAAAAGTTCCCCCCCTCACATATACTAATGTGCCACAAACAGGAAGTTAATATCACCAACCATTCCCATTTTATTAAGGTGTATCCATATAAATGGCCCACCCTGTAGTCAGAAGGCAGTCAATTCTATTAAAATTTAAAGTTTATATGTTTTTTTTTACTGTGTTATATCTATTTTTTTTCTTGTTAAAAGGTCTTTATTGAAGTTTAACATAGGAGATACAAACAGGGTGTGTGAAGCACACCTAATTCAGATAGAACTATACATAGCAACACTCCTACTCAACGTAGAATCCGACCCGGTAGGTACAGAGAATGAGATATTAGCATTTCAGATGGGACTAACTGGAGTATGGTATATACATATAAAGATGCTAAGAAATTAATCTTTGAGGTCTGGACGTAGAGTCCCAGGCACCCCTATTGGGATCTCACTGTGCCTGAGATGGAAGTCCAGATCCGAAACACACGAAAACATGGGGTACAGGTCCAGTCCAGTCCAGTTCCATTTGAATTTTGAATATCTACAGGTCCTAGCTACAAAGTGAAGCACCGTGCAGTATGCTAGTTCTGTATTTACAAAACCTATAGAAGGGAGAACAAGATGAACGTGAAGTAGTAAGATGCAGAGGGGAATGGAAGTGAGGGGAAGAGAGATAGAATCAGGAAAGTAGAGAAGAAATAGGAGAAGTAGAGGTCGTAGCGGTCCACCTGGAGGTCCTAGCGCCCCGCTCCACATCATGTTTTTAAATCAGAGGGGGTAGGCAGGGGGTGTCACCAGGGACGGAGGGTCTCGAGGTCTAGGGAGGGTGGAAGGAAGTGGTCTATCCAAGGTGTCCAGACTCGTTCAAAATTGGAGGGCTGTTCCTTGTCTAACTCTTCCATTTTAGCGTGGAGAAGGAATCTAGTCACCCTAGATTTGGTTTCAATTATAGATATGTTAGGCTTTCTCCAGGCTTTAGCTATGGTTTGAAGAAACAGGTAAAGCGGCACTCCACGGATGAATATCAAGCTTTCAATTTATTATATCAGGCAATGCAAGTACAGGTATGCAGGTAGACGCGTTTCACTCGTCAAATAGCGAGCTTAATCATTACTTTAGCTATGGTTTGCCTGGCTGCTGTAAGGAGGGATAGGAAGAGTTTGAATTGCGGACGGGATAACACTTCAGGCTTCAAGCTTAAGAGGGCTTGGGCTGGGTCCAGTGATAGGAGCACATTGAATAGCCGCGAGGCCATGCTGAATATTTCGGTCCAGAACGCTTGTGCCACTGGGCACTGCCACCAAATGTGGAAATGGGTGCCCGACTCGGGACAACCTCGGAAGCACTGGGGGGAATAAGACGGCACATATTTAGCTATCCTCGCAGGCACTAAGTACCACCGAGAAAGTAGTTTGTAGTTAGTTTCAACCGCCTGTACACAAGGTGAAGAGCTTTTCGTGGCTGTCCAAATAGCGGACCAGTCACTAGAATCAATTTGACGACCTAAGTCTTGTTCCCATTTGGGTGCATAAGAGGGACCTCCCGTGTTATATCTATTTTATACTATTTAAATCTGTATTTTCTTGGAAGCTTTTAATACATGGTCCTCCTATGACACCTAATTTGCACATCAGTATGGCTTTAGAAAAAAATGTAGCTTAGAATCTGTTTGCCTTCAGTCTCTCTCTCTTTGATTGAAGCTATGGAGCCATCTGAACAGACAGGCAGGGAGGGTCACTCTGTTCTATGTTACAATGTGCTCACGCCAGGGTACTAGGCGTAATCTTAGATTCTGACCTGTCCTTTCAGCCCCACATCCAAAGTTTGTAGCCTTCACCTCTGTAATGTTTTTAAAATGTACCCCTTTTAAACTAATGAGACCACCAAGCTACTCATTCACTCCCTTGTTATCTCTTGCCTTGGATATTGCAATTCCCTTCTTTAGGCCTACCTCTACACAGGCTATGCCCTCTTCAGCCTGTCATGACTGCTGCTGGCAGACTTATCTACCTTACCAACCATTGTGTCTACCACCCATCTTTACCAATCCCTCCATTGGCTTCCAATTGCCCTGCAAAATAAATATTGATAACAACATACAAAGCCACCCACAATTCTTCCCCGAGCCACGTCACCAATGTTGCTTTTAAATATCATCCAAAACCTCCTCTCCGCTCCTCACAAGAGTGCAAGTGTCGGGAGTATGTAATGTACAGAGTGCAGGTGTCAGGAGTATGTAATGTACAGAATGCAAAGGTCAGGAGCATGTAACAAAGAGTGGGGGGATCAGAAGTGCATAAAATACAGAGGTGTTAGGAGTATGTAACATACAGAGTGCAGGGGTCAGGAGTGTGTAAAGTACAGAGTGCAGGTGTCAGGAGTATGTAACATACAGAGTACAGGTGTGTGTAAACTACAGATTGCAGGGGTCAGGAGTATGTAATGTACAGAGTGCAGGTGTCAGGGGTATGTAATGTACAGAGTGCAGAGGTCAGGAGCACACTCCTGAACTCTGCGCTCTGTATATTACATACTCCTGATACCTGCACTCTGTACTTTACTCCCATCACTCTTTGTTACATACTCCTGACACCTGCACCATGTATTTTACACATTCCTGACCCCTGCACTCCTTATGTTAATAGTCCTGACACATGATCTCTGTACTTTACACAGTTCTGATCCCCTCACTCTTTGTTACATGCTCCTGACACCTGGACTCTATACATTACATACTCTTGACACATGCATCCTGTTCTTTATACACTCCTGACCCCTGCACTCTTTATGTTGCATACTGCTGACACCTGCACTCTGTACTTTACACACTCCTGCCACCTGCACTCTGTATTTTACACACACCTGACCCCTGCGCTCTGTACGTTACATACTCATGACACCTGCACTCTGTACTTTGCACACTCCTGACCCCTGCGCTCTGTATGTTACATACTCCTGATACCTGCACACTGTACATTAGACGCTTCTGATCCCCAAACTCTGTTACATGCTTCTAAAACCTGCACTTTGTACATTACATACTCCTGACACCTGCACATAACGCAACATCAATATATTACTTTTAGGTTTGGGTTTAGATCTGCTTACATTTCCTACAAAATGAATCCAAAATCCATAAAAATAAGCAGCCCATGCATTTGTTTTTCACGCTGCTTTGTTACCATTGCTTTTCATGGAGATTTTTTCTTTTTTTGCTGGGCATTTTTTAATTTGCGCGGAACTCTGGTGGCTCTCCAGCGTCACAAAGTTCCACTTCCAACCTTTACGAGGGAGAGAGCAGAATTAGCTCGCCGCTATTGTCTGATCAACAGAGAGACATCAAAAGAAAGCGCTGCAAATAAACAGAGAAGAATTCAAAGTGCTGATGGCTGATGAATATCAAAGACACATCTGAGCCAGATAGAGAGGCAGCTCCTAGAGTGCTTGTCAAACTCCATAGCGTCTCCAACACTTCTATAGCGGCTCCTGCCTGAGACGTCCTGCTCACTGATCAGCATGCTAACTCATCACCAAGAGCCCCCATTACTTCAACAGACAGCTGCTTCCTTCCACAATACCATTCAATCTCCACGACTAACCTAGGACATTAACCACTTTAGGACTGGAAAGTGTTCTCTCTTAAAGCTAAATATGCAGATCAAATGCATATACGGGAGCTGCTTAACCACTTCAGCCCCGGAAGGATTTCCCCCTTTAGGACCAGAGCCCTTTTTGCGATTCGGCGCTGCGTTGCTTTAACTGACAATTGCGCGGTCGTGCGACGTTGTACCCAAACAAAATGCGCGTCCTTTTTTTCCCACAAATAGAGCTTTCTTTTGGTGGTATTTGATCACCGCTGCGTCATTTCTGATCGCCGCTATAAACAAAAGAAGAGCGACAATTTTGCAAAAAAACCCACATTTCTTACTTTTTGTTAAAATACAAACTCAAAAAAAAAAATATAAAAAAACATTTTTTTTCATCGGTTTTGACCGATTTATATTCTTCCTCATATTTGTGATTAAAAAAATCGCAATCGGCGTTTATTGATTGGTTTGCGCAAAAGTGGTCGCGTTTACGGATGATGAGAATTCATTTCTGGGGTTTTTATTATTTTTTTATTTTTTACTAGTAATGGCAGCGATCTGCGATTTTTAGCGGCACTGCGATATTTCAGCGGACATGTTGGACCATTTTGACACTTTTTTGGGACCATTGGCATTTATACAGCGATCAGTGCTATAAAAATGCACTGATTACTGTGTAAATGCCATTGGCAGTGAAGGGGTTAACCTGCAGGGGGCGCTCTAAGGGTTAACTGCGTTCCCTGGGCGTGTTCTAACTGTGTGTGGGCTGACCTGGCTGGGGAAGGGGAGTGATCACAACTTCCATGTAGAGGAAGGCTGTGATCACAGCCCTTCCCCCTCTCACAGAACGGAGGTCCGTGTTTACTTACACGGACCTCCGTTCTTTCACTTCGGGGGGGGGGCATCGCGGGTAGCCGGCGGAGATCGAATCCGCCGCACCCGCTCCCTGGCCCTCCCCGGACACAGTGAGCGCGCGCGCGCGCCGCCGGATCTGGCAGCCGCCGTCATATGATGGCGTTTTGCCTACAAGAGCCACTCTGTCGCCGTCAAATGCCGATCAGCGGTCGGCAAGCGGTTAACCTGTCCAAGGATTTGTATTTCTTTCCATCCAGTCCTGAGATTCACACAGCCCTGCCACACACCACAGCCCAATTTGGAAGGGCAGGAGAGCTGATTTTTTTTGGCTGCCCCCCAGTGCCAAGGCAAGGTCACCTAGAGCCCAGGGTAAATATACCAGGACCCGCCCCAGGATGTATGAGCATTATGTATCAACAAACCCCCCCCCCCAAAAGGAGCACTAATCTGCATGCTTACCCGCAAAACAAACCTCCCCTCCTCCCAGTACAAATCCACCCCCTGCTGAAATCCCCTCCTCTCAGCACAAAGCTTTGCCCACCTCCCATCCCATAAATGCCCCCTCCCCAAAAAAAAATCCCTCCTAGTACATCCCCCCCCACTTCAGATCCCCCCTCCCAACACGAATCCCCCTAAATTGCCACTTAAAGTGGCAGTAAACCGTCCTATCATTTTCAGCCAAGGAAGCTGCCATCTTGGCCTCTGTTTAATCTACAACTGCCGTGATGCTGCACATGTGATCAGCTATGATACCAGCCATTGGATGGTTTGACAGTTTGGTTTAGAGCACAACCAATGAGAGTGCTACATTTCCGGCACGTGCCGGAAATGTAACTGGTTTTTAAACTGTTAAATGGATGGGTTTACTACCGCTTTAACACTTCTCTTCCCAAATTTCCCTCCTTACAACAATACTTACCCCCTTCCGCCCCCCAAAATTCCCCCTCCCAACACAAATCCCCTCCCGCTAACTTCCTTGTGGCACCATCCCACTAGGGTTGCCACCTCATCCCTTTAAACCCGAACACCTATGAATTACACAGGTTGTTCTGAGTTTAATTCAATGCAGATGAGGCACCAAGTGAGTTTAATTACCACCTTAATCCAATGCAGAACAACCTGTGTAATTAATATGTGTTCAGTTTTAAAAGGATGAGGTGGCAACCCTACGACCCACCCCACATGATACCTCAGTGCCCAGGGCAGCCGTCCCTCCTGCCCACCCCTTGTCCCGGCCCTGCCTCCCCCAGCCTGTGATTGGGCAATGAAAAGAGAAGTTGCAGTCTGATGAGCTCATCTCCCAATCTGACTGAAATGAAGCTGATTCCAGGTCAGACATCATTCATTTGTGTCTTTTTGTTTTTGTTTTTTTTGTTTTTTTTTTTTCTTTTTGGGCACAATGGTTAAAAAAATAATAAAAGGACACGTACAGTATCTCACAAAAGTGAGTACACCCCTCACATTTTTGTAAATATTTTATTCTATCTTTTCATGTGACAACACTGAAGAAATGACACTTTGCTACAATGTAAAGTAGTGAGTGTACAGCTTGTATAACAGTGTAAATTTGCTGTTCCCTCAAAATAACTCAACACACAGCCATTAATGTCTAAACCGCTGGCAACAAAAGTGAGTACACCCCTAAGTGAAAATGTCCAAATTGGGCCCAAAGTGTCAATATGTTGTGTGGCCACCATTATTTTCCACCACTGCCTTAACCCTCTTGGGCATGGAGTTCACCAGAGCTTCACAGGTTGCCACTGGAGTCTCTTCCACTCCTCCATGACGACCTCACAGAGCTGGTGGATGTTAGAGACCTCACGCTCCTCCCCTTCTGTTTTAGGATGCCCCACAGATGTACAATAGGGTTTAGGTCTGGAGACATGCCTGGCCAGTCCATCAACTTTACCCTCAGCTTCTTTAACAAGGCAGTGGTCGTCTTGGAGGTGTGTTTGAGGTCGTTATCATGTTGGAATACTGCCCTGCGGCCCAGTCTCCGAAGGGAGGGGATCATGCTCTAATTCAGTATGTCACAGTACATGTTGGCATTCATGGTTCCCTCAATGAAATGTAGCTCCCCAGTGCTGGCAGCGCTCATGCAGCCCCAGACCATGACACTCCCACCACCATGCTTGACTGTTGGCAAGACACACTTTTCTTTGCACTCCGTGCCTGGTTGCCACCACACACACTTGACACCATCTGAACCAAATAAGTTTTTCTTTGTCTAATCAGACCACAGGACATGGTTCCAGTCCTTAGTCAGCAAACTGTTTGCCGGCTTTCTTGTGCATCATCTTTAGAAGAGGCTTCCTTCTGGGATGACAGCCATGCAGACCAATTTGATGCAGTGTGCGGCGCATGGTCTGAGCACTCACAGGCTGACCTCCCACCCCTTCAACCTCTGCAGCAATGCTGGCATCACTCATACATCTATTTCCCAAAGACAACCTCTGGATATGATGCTGAGCACGTGCACTCAACTTCTTTGGTCGACCATCGTGAAGCCTGTTCTGAGTGGACTCTGTCCTGTTAAACCACTGTATGGTCTTGGCCAGCGTGCTGCAGCTCAGTTTCAGGGTCTTGGCAATCTTCTTATAGCCTAGGCCATCTTTATGTCGAGCAACATTTCTTTCTTTTCAGATACTCAGAGAGTTCTTTGCTATGAGGTGCCATGTTGAACTTCCAGTGACCGGTATGAGAGAGTGAGAGCGAGCAAGACCTTATTGTCCACATCAGTGCCTGACCTCATAAAGGCGCTTCTGGAAGAATGGTCAAACATTCCCATAGACACTCCTAAACCTTGTGGTCATCCTTCCCAGAAGAGTTGAAGTTGTTATAGCTGCAAAGGGTGGGCCAACTCAATATTGAACCCTACGGACTAAGACTGGGATGCCATTAAAGTTCATGTGCGTGTAAAGGCAAGTGTCACAATACTTTTGACAATATAGTGTGTATGTGTATATATATATATATATATTTTTTTTTTTTTTTCTTTCCGCAGCTTTCCAGTTCCTGCTCAGCTTCTATTTAGAACACGAGGTTATACAGTAAAATATATCTAGACAAGGTTGAACTGATAGCATTGTGTCCACAGTAATTCTATTGCTCCTGGTGACTCACCTCTGCCATACAGACAGGCGCCGCCAATGACTTAACGGATCAGTTCTGTCACACGGTTGATTGACAGGCGATTCAGGCTCGTACCTTACCGGCCGAACATGTTTGAATTGTGAGTGGAGGAAAAAAAGAAAGAAAAACCAGCTTGAAATTTAACATGAAACGACAGCATTACTAAGAGTAACTGAAAATAAAATGAATTCCATTTGAAGTATTACCCTTGAGAGGTCAACTCCAAAACGGGTGGAATCACATGCTGTCTTCTTATAATATCTAGGCATAGGTATTTTTTTTTCCCCTAAAGGGGTGAACAATTACATTACATCTGAACTGTGCATAATTAGAAGGACTTGATGGGTGGGGCTGGGGATCTGTAAGTAAAATATTGGGGCAAGGTGTTCCCAGATCATAAGTTGCATTTCATAAGGTTGAAAAGCCAAAATCCTGGTCAATCAGACCTACCTAGTCTTATTCACTGGGATGCTCCTACCCTAACTGAGCTTTTTCTAGGCTTGTATTGCGATATCATGTCACCCTAGTAGACTTCTACAAAATGATGGCATTCTGCACTCAGACACCGACTTCCTGTTGCATACATGTGAATGAGATGGGTAAAAGTTGGCTTCAAATCCAGTTCTTTACAGGGAGAGAACTCCTCAGACGTGTTTTTGCCCTGTTCTGAGTTTATGCATTGGAAGGAAGAGAGGAAAGATCCCTGGTGCCGCACATCCACGGAGTCCTATGGTGGCATGAGATAGACAACCTTAGCCTGGGCTCCCACCAGGCCACGCCCCCAACGTGTTTCACTCTGCCCCCCGGAGCTTAGTCATGGGGGGTTCCCATGGGGGGTTCTCATACCACCATAGGACTCAATGGATGTGCGTCACCAGGGATCTTTTCTCTCTTCCTTCCAGTGACTACAAGAGCTGGAACGAGCTCCATCCTTTGCAGACACTCCTGCAGTGATCACAGCATCACCCACACTACTCCCCATAGTGATGGAGCCTGAGCACACACTAAACAAACAATGGGCCACTCTTAGTTTAATAGTAGAGGTGAAACGAGTCTGAAGAGTTCTCTACAGGTGGAGCCATCTTTTACCCATCTCATTCACATTTATGCAACAGGGCATTGGGTGCAGACGGCCACCATTTTGTTGAAGTTTACTGGAGCCGGACAAGCCAATTCTGTCTGTCTTGCTCCAGACTTTTTACATGCATATCCGACTGACACAGCTTTGGGGGGCATTTGAGTGGTACTATTTTAATTGTTTCGGGCTACATCATGACACCCTAGACAGAAAAAATTCCATTATTAAATCTGAATCATGGATTTATTAACATTGGCCATCCGTAGTTAAAACATTCCTTTGTGTGATGTGCTTATTTTAGTAAAGGCTATTGCTAGTACATGCTATTGAAGACAGCATGGGGTCTGCTTTGTAAACTAGAATACCGTAGTTTTCAACTAATTAGTCATTCAAACAAGAAGAAGGGATGGTTTCATGTTTGCTCATCCATAAAGAACCTTGTGACCCATCTCTGTATCCAATGCACCCCTTTCCCCCTACAGTTCACTTGCTGAATGTAGCCAGGAATGTCTAGAAGTAAAAAGAATAGGAAAATTAAAGCAGGATAAAGTTATCAAAATTTGTAAATTTTGGGGCTGTCCCTCTAATCTGGCTTTCCTGTGCACTGCCAATGACCACCATTGTTAGGGGTACTATTACAGAAATCCCTGCTTTGTTCATAGCCGCTCAGTTTCCTCTAGCATGATGCATCCAGGTCTGTGCCACCCATTACTTTTATAGAACATTTTGGGACAGTTGCACCTGCTTGGCACAACCCTGCCTTGGATACCCTTGTAAGAGCAATGAGACTTTGGGGCAAGGCAGAATTCAAGAAAAATCAAGCAGATGTGAATGGTGCCAGACTCTGCCAAGGCCGCTTGATGGTGCTGATCAGCAGAGGTAGGAGTGGTCTTACTGGTCATTGATGATGTTTTGCCTATGGATGACCAATGTCAATAAATCTGTAATTCAGTGGGTGGTATGCTAACATAAGTGCGATTATACCCCCCATCACCTACTTATTTATTGTCCTCTGGTCAGTGAGTGACCCTGCTCATGCTCTGACCAGGGGCTAATAAATGTGATGTCTTTATCTGACTTTGCAGTAAATCGATGGATCCCAATATGATGCCATTAGCTGAATGTGCCGTTTATTGTGGGAGGAATTGCCCACCCTGAATCATGGAGTGGAATTTTCCAACCTCTTTTATGTCATTGTTGAGTGTTTAGTAGATTGTGAGTAAAATGCCCTGACTTCTGTGATGCTGGTGTGTGCAGTAGACTGTGAGCTGGGATTCCACAGCCATTGTAATGTAGTGTACATTTAATTGTGGGTGAAGGTCCCCACGCCCAGGGATGTCATTGCCTAAGTGTGCAGTAGATTTGGCCTGGGATTCCTCGCCTAAATGTGCAGTAGATTGTTGTCTGGGATTCCCCGACCCTTGTGATTTCCTTGCCTACGTGTGCAGTAGATCGAGGGCTGGGATTCTCCATTTCTCCAACCCTTGTGATGTTATTGCTTACGAGTGAAGTAGATTGTCGTCCGGGATTCCTCACCCCTTGTGATATCATTGCCTAAGTGTGCAGCAGATTGTCATCTGGTATTCCCCAACTCTTGTGATGTCATTGCCTACGGGTGCAGTAGATTGTCATCTGGGATTCATCACCCTTTGTGATATCATTGCCTAAATGTGCAGTAGATTGTCGTCTGGGATTCTTTACCCCTTGTGATGTTATTGGCTAAGTGTGCAGTAGATTGTCACCTGGGATTCATCACCACTTGTGATGTCATTGCCTAAGTGTGCAGTATATTGGGGGCTGGAATTCCCCAACTATTGTGATGTCATTGCCTAAGGGTGCAGTAGATTGGGGGCTGGAATTCCCCAACTCTTGTGATGTTATTGGCTAAGTGTGCAGTAGATTGTCACCTGGGATTCATCACCACTTGTGATGTCATTGCCTAAGTGTGCAGTATATTGGGGGCTGGAATTCCCCAACTCTTGTGATGTTATTGCCTAAGCGTGCAGTAGATTGGAGGCTCATATTTCCCAACCCTTGTGTTGATATGGCCTACATGTGCAGTAGATTGGGGGTTGGATTCCCCAGTCTTTGTGATGTCATTGCCTACAGTAAGTGTGCTGTAGATTGGGGACTGGGATTCCCCAACCCTTGTAATGTAATTGCCTATGTGTCTAGTAGATTGCTGGTTGGGATTCTTTCACCACTGTAAGTATGCATGCTATTGGCTAAGTATGCAGTGAATTGTGTGTGGAGCTCCCCACCCCATGTGAATTTATTGCCCGAATATACAGTAGATTGTGGTATGGGATTTCTCAATTCCTGTAATGTCATTGCCTAAAGATGTAGTAGATTGTGGGGTGTGGTTCTCCAACCCTTGTCATATCATTGCTAGGGATGGGCTCAGGCATGTTCGGATCCTAGTCCCAACCCACCTGAGCAATCCCGCCGGGAAGCCGTCACTACACACTGCCAAACATAGGCAGTGAGGCATTTCCCGACCCACAGCGGCACATCCTCACCCCTTGACTAAGGTGCACATGATTGGTGGTGTGCAGTGATGGCCTCCTGGCAGGATTGCTCAGGTGGGTTGGGACTAGGATCACTAGGATCCGAACACGCCTGAGCCCATCCCTAGTCATTGCCTAGGTGTGCAGTAAATTATAATGTTGGATTCCCCAGTCTCCTGTGATGCCATTGCCCTAATAAGTGGACCAAATGAGCTCTTTACAAGTTCACAGCTTTATTTACCCAGCAGTCACCAGCAAACAATTTTGGGCAATTCATTTTTTTTCACCCAAACGATACTCATGGTACAAAATCCCTTTTAAACCTTCACTTGTATCTCATTTTCTGGATTCTAATGCTACACAATATCCTGTACAATACCTCGCTGCCCGAGATTCTTGACTCTCGATTCCTGAGGGGTTCAGCTGTGTTTGTTTAATTTTTGCTCGAGAGCACAGATGAAAAAAAAAAAAAAGCAAATATCTTATGTGGGCCCCTGGCAGGAAATTTAGCTTATTTATAAGTGCACTTGACATTTAAATCTCCTTTAACCTTATTCGAAGTAGTGATATATAATGACTGGAGCCAATTAAGCCAGGAGTGTGACTTAGCCGCGGCAATAACTCTGTGACGAGGGACTGCGCTGCGCATTAGCGATGGTTCCCTGGTGGCGGGCCCATCCGCTTCCCATTCTTAGTCAAACACTAGGCTGATCCGGGCCTGATGCAAAGATACATCCAGGCTTTGTTTCACCAACTGTGTTGGACAAAATATATATTATAAGGCAAAGGGAGGATAAAAATTATGGTCACAGAAATTATTTCACAAAAACCTATCCTCTTGGTGACCTTGCAACATTTATATGCAGTGGCAAGAAAAATGGCCTTCAACTCCCAGGCTCACATTTGCATCCTTGGTGGTCTGAAGTTGTCTGCTGAGATTGAGTTCACTGTGCTGACCCCGCACACTGACCATCAATAGCACTCGGTTATGGCTTCTGATTAGGAGTCAGCAGGATGCGCTTGTGATCATGTGACTGCTGAGAGAGCCAATCACATTTGTCATGTGATACAGAAGCTGCGCTGCCTCCCGCGCCTTAAATCACACTTAAAGGGCCAGCAGGAGGAAGTGTTACAGAGTTACACCTGATGTAGACAAATGTTTTTGGTGGAAATTGAAGATCAAAAGCTTCAAGTTTTCATTACATAGCTTAGGTAAGGGATCTGCGAACTTCCACCCACAATGAACTATACAATCAGCTGCATTACATACTACTGACCTCTGAACTCTGTTTTGCATAGTATTGACCTCTGAATGCTGTCTTTTACACTACTGACCCCTGCACTCTGCATTACTGGTGACCCCTAAACTCTGCATTGGATTCTGTTAACCTCCTAACTCTGCCTTAATAGTGACCATTGCACTCTGTGTTACTTACTCCTGACCCCAGAACTCTGTGTTACATACTGTGTTACTTACTCCTGACACTTGAATTATGCTTTATTTACTATTGTCTCCTGCACTCCGCATTACTCCTGTCACGTGAACTCTGGTTTACATACCATTGACCCCTGCACTCTGTATTACATACTGCTGACCTCTGAACTCTGTGTTACATACTGCTGACCCCTGCACTCTGCTCTATATACTAATGAACGTGCACTCTGCATTACATACTACTGACCTCTGTGTTGCATACTACTGACCCTGCACTCTGCATTATATACTACTGACTTTTACTCTACATTACATATTACTGACCCTGCACTCACTATTACATACTGCTGACCTCTGAACTCTTGTTACATACTGCTGGCCCCTGAACTCTGCTCTATATAATAATGAACGTGCACTCTGCAGTTCATACTACTGACCTCTGAACTGTGTATTGCATATTACTGACCATGCACTCTGCATTATATACTACTGACTTTGTACTCTACATTACATATTGCTGACCTCTGAACTCTGTGTTACCTACTGCTGACCCCTGCACTGTGCTTTATATACCCCTGACCTTGCATTCTGCATTAAATACTACTGACTTCTGAACTTTGTGTTAACTACTTCTGACCTCTGCATTACATACTTCTGATTCTGTGTTAACTACTGGCCTCTGCACTCTGCATTGCATACTACTGACCTTGCCTTCTGCATTACATACTACTGACCTCTAAGGCCTGTGTTACATACTACTGATCTCAGCATTCTGCATAATATACTACTGACACCTGGTCTCTGAATTATATATTATTGTTCCCTGCACTCTGCATTATATATTATTGTCCCCTGCACTCTGCATTACACACTACTGACCTCTGCACTCTGTGTTACCTACTCCTGACCTCTGCACTCTACTCTATATACTAAACTTGCACTCTGCATTACATACTACTGACCTCTGAACTCTGTGTTACATCCTACTGACCCCTGCACTCTGCTCTATATACTACTGGCCTTGCACTCTGCATTACATACTACTGACCTCTGTGTTACATACTGCTGACCCTTTCACTGCGCTCTATATGTTACTGACCTTGCGCTCTGCATTACATACTACTGACCTCTGAACCCTGTGCTACCTATTCCTGACCCCTGTGTTCCGCTCTATATATTACTTCCCTTGCACTCTGCATTACATACTACTGACCTCTGAACTCTGTGCTACCTACTCCTGACCCCAGTGGTCCGCTCTATATATTACTGACCTTGCACTCTGCATTACATACTGCTGACCCCTGCACTCCGCTCTATATGTTACTGACCTTGCACTCTGCATTACATACTACTGACCTCTAAGGCCTGTGTTACATACTACTGATCTCAGCATTCTGCATAATATACTACTGACACCTGGTCTCTGAATTATATATTATTGTCCCCTGCACTCTGCATTATATATTATTGTCCCCCGCACTCTGCATTACACACTACTGACCTCTGCACTCTGTGTTACCTACTCCTGACCTCTACACTCTACTCTATATACTAAACTTGCACTCTGCATTACATACTACTGACCTCTGAACTCTGTGTTACATCCTACTGACCCCTGCACTCTGCTCTATATACTACTGGCCTTGCACTCTGCATTACATACTACTGACCTCTGTGTTACATACTGCTGACCCTTTCACTGCGCTCTATATGTTACTGACCTTGTGCTCTGCATTACATACTACTGACCTCTGAACCCTGTGCTACCTATTCCTAACCTTTGTGTTCCGCTCTATATATTACTTCCCTTGCACTCTGCATTACATACTACTGACCTCTGAACTCTGTGCTACCTACTCCTGACCCCATTGGTCCACTCTATATAATAGTGACCTTGCACTCTGCATTACATACTGCTGACCCCTGCACTCCGCTCTATATGTTACTGACCTTGCACTCTGCATTACATACTGCTGACCCCTGCACTCCGCTCTTTATGTTACTGACCTTGCACTCTGTATTACATACTACTGACCTCTGAGGTCTGTGTTACTTATTCCTAACCCCTGCCCTCTGTGATACAAAGTACTGACCTTGGCATTCTGTACTACACCCTGGTGACCTTTGATTTCTGCCATGTTGTTCAGGTAGATCTCCACCTCTCCTGGGTTGCCTACCCATGGACTAGAGCATGATACCACAACATGGCCAGCCTGCCATTGAACGGATTGTCAAGCAAACAGCGATGGCTTTGGAAGGTCAGGTACAACACCATAGTACGAGATCAGGTACCCATCCGTTGGGTCCTCTCCACCTCTAGATGGACTTGTTGTACCGTCTTTAGTTTCCAGTGGTCCCACATCATGTCTTACGGTTCCAGTCATGAAACATAGTGTCTCCCGTCCCCAATCCTTATTCATTGTGTCTGGAGTCTCCAGTCATCATACATTATGTCTCACGTTCCAGTCATTGTATTTCTCGCCTCACGTCCCCAGTCGTCATACATTACGTCTCACGTTCCAGTCATTGTATATCTC
>BLSH010383138.1:342158-353770 GCA_018402905.1 Glandirana rugosa | reverse complement strand
CAGAGCTTGATCTGCAACTCAAAGCAGCGGTATGTGAAATCTCTAATTTCTGCTATCTGTCCTCAGAGCAACAGCACAGACAGCAGTAGTAAAGTAATCTATCTCAGGATGCAGGATCAGGTCTTAAAATGGCTAAAATCTGTCCCTCACGCCGTCAGCTACCTTTCCCTACACTAACCCAAGGAGCATGTGACTGCAGCACTGTGACTCCAGCTTATAAAGAGGCTGGGTCACATGATGCACCGGCCAATCACAGCCATGCCATTAGTAGGCATGGCTGTGATGGCTTCTAAGGGCAAACCAGTGAAACACTTGTTGATTGGCTGCCCTGCAGCTTCTCAACACGTGGAGTAAAATAGCAGAACCCCGGACCGAACCCGAACGATTTTTGAAATGTCCGGGTCCGGGTCCGTGCCACGGACACCCAAAAGTTCGGTACGGACCCGAACGTTACAGTCCGGGTTCGCTCAACACTAGTGATCACCCATTGTCCCCATCAGGTTACCCACCCTGAGAAATCTCATGCAACCCTGGAGTGCACATAGGAGGCTGCAGGAGATCAGCAGCATTGAGATGTAACAAAGGATAATAAAAGTGAGAACAAGTATTTTATTTAAAATAAATTGCAACTCTTTATGATACACAGTGCATAGAGACCCGAATATCATCCAATTACCATTTACTTTTACTTGAAGCTGGTTCCTTCTCGGGTGACCTCTACTGAACTCTCTGTCTACGGATGATCCTGGGTGGAAACCTCCTATTGTCATCTAGTATAAAAATGTCCGATGGGAGAACAATCTATAATTCCAAACCACAATTATGTGGGACCTTGGCTCGTTTGGGCAACAAAAACTGCTTCAGCATTCTGCCCGATCCCACTGTCAGGGTCTCCACTGATGTTCTAGATCAGGGTTTCTCAACTAGGGTTCCATGGAAGCCTAGGGTTCTTCCAGAGGTTACTGGGGCTCCTTAAGTTCCAATGAGCAATTTCTACCTCTCAGATAAGTATTCACAGACACCATTGATCTTTTTAGCTATCTGTAAGAGGGCAATTCTTCCCAATGGCCACAAGTGTAAGGAGCATTCTTCTCACTGACCATCATACTAAGGTATCACGAGTAGAGTTGATCGAACCCCTGGATGTTCGGGTTCGGTGGGTTCGGCCGAACTTTGGGAAAAAGTCCGGGTTCGGTACCGAACTTGACCCCGAACCCCATTGAATTCAATGGGGACCCGAACTTTTCGGCACAAAAATGACTGTAAAAAAGTCCTGGACAGTGCTAGAGGGCTGCAAAATAATTTTAGAACAATAATCTGTTCCTTACAGCAACAGCAGGAACCTGACCCTATATAACTAGAAGACGATTTTAGAACAATAATCTGTCCCTCTAAGCCAGTGGTTCTCAACTCCTGTCCTCGGGACCCACTAACAGGCCAGGTTTGCAGGATAACTGAAATACTTCACAGGTGATATCATTTGCTGCTCGGTGATTGCAATATTCTAGTCTGCATCTCCCCAAGGTAATACTTACAATCTGGCCTGTTGGTGGGTCCCGAGGACTGGAGTTGAGAACCACTGCTCTAAGCAGTAGACTCTACCTTGTCCAGTATCAGATTGTTCTGTAATGCAGGATGAGATCTGCAACCTGTCCCTAAAAGCAGTAGTAGTAATCTCTACCTATCTATCTATCTGCAATCGGTCCCTAACAGCAGCGGCAGCATCCTCTCCCTACACTACCCAGAGAACATGTGACATGCAGCACTAAGTGACTCCAGCTTATAAAGAGGCTGGGTCACATGATGCACTGGCCAATCACAGCCATGCCATTAGTAGGCATGGCTGTGATGGCTTCTAAGGGCAAACCAGTGAAACGCTTGTTGATTGGCTGCCCTGAAGCTATTCAACATGCGTGATCAAATACCCGAACCCAGAACTCGAACCCAAACTTTTTTTCAAATGTCCGGGTTCAGGTCCGGGTCACGGACACCCAAAAGTTCGGTACGAACCCGAACTTTATAGTTTGGGTTCGTTCAACTCTAATCATGAGTTGTAGACATTTTTAGCAGGGGTCCCCTGAGTCCGGAAAGTTATTTCAAGGGTTTCTCTGTTTTGAAAAGGTTGAGCAAGCCTGGTTTAGATGCATTTCAATGAAGTAAATAAGTCAGAAAAACCTCAAAGTTGGAATATTTTTTTTTTTCACTCTTCATATATTTTTTTATCTTGTAAACACAGCAGCAAGGAGAAATGAAAGGCAGTGATGTAAAAAGAAAGGTGGGCAGAGGAGGTGGAAGAAGAAAGACATCATTAAAGGACTTATCTGAGGCCAGAGTGAGAGATAACTGCCAGGGATCCAGCCTTGGGAAATTAAACCAAAAAAAGATTATGCAGAATGTAGGGAGGAAAAAAAAACTTCCAATGTATAGTGCACATAAAAAAGAATAGTAAATCCACATGTCTGTGTATGTGAGACTGATGCACAGCCAGGCGCCCGCAGGTCCAGGGGGGTCCGCGCCACTTGGATTCTTCTGTAGCTGTCCTTCCAAGGATGATCGGCGATGGCTTGGCCAAACTCTCAATCCATCGTCAGCATTGCAAAGTTTACAGAAACTTTGTCAAAAAACAAACCTCCCTTTATGGAGAAAAAGACATGACGCGCGGTTTGACATCCTGACTGCGAGTGAAATAAAACACAATGATGATAACCGTTTTTTTTTTAAATAACTTTTTAATTTAACTTTTTATTTTTTATTTTTTTGCAGATCTCATTTTTGCCATTCGTTTAGGCTGTTTTCTCTTCTGGCTGAATGTTCTTGGACTATTCTTTTAGGCTATTTTCTCTTCTAGTTGAATGCTCTTGAGCAATTGTTTGGGCTAGTTTTGGTTGGATGGTCTTGGGCTATTGATTTAGGCTGTTTCCACCCTGAATGTTCTATTTTCTCTTCTAGTTGAATGCTCTTGAGCAATTGTTTGGGCTAGTTTTGGTTGGATGGTCTTGGGCTATTGATTTAGGCTGTTTCTACCCTGAATGTTCTATTTTCTCTTCTAGTTGAATGTTCTTGGACTATTATTTTAGGCTATTTTCTTATCTGGTTGAATGTTCTTGGGCTATTGTTTTAGGCTATTTTCTTATCTGGTTGAATGTTCTTGGGCTATTGTTTTAGGCTTTTTTCTCTTCTATTTGAATGTCTTTGGGCTATTGTTTAAAGCTTTTTTTTTCTCTTTTATTTGAATTTTCTTGGGCTATTATTTTTAGGCTGTTTTGATTGAATGTTCTTGGACTATTGTTTTAGGCTATTTTCTATTCTAGCTGAATATTCTCGGGCTATTTTTGTTTGAATGTTCTTAGGCTATTGTTTTAGGCAATTTTCTCTTCTATTTTATTGTTTTTGGGCTATTGTTTTAAGCTATTTTGATTGAATGTTCTTGGGCTACTGTTTTAGGCTATTTTGATTGAATGTTCTTGGGCTACTGGTTTAGGCTATTTTGATTGAATGTTCTTGGGCTATTATTTTAAGCTGTTTTGATTGAATGTTCTTGGGCTATTGTTTTAGGCTATTTTGATTGAATGATCTTGGGCTATTGTTTTAGGCTATTTTTATTGAATGATCTTGGGCTATTGTTTTAGGCTATTTTGATTGAATGTTCTTGGGCTATTGTTTTAGGCTATTTTGATTGAATGTTCTTGGGCTACTGTTTTAGGCTATTTTGATTGATTGTTCTTGGGCTATTGTTTTAGGCTATTTTGATTGAATGTTCTGGGGCTATTGCTTTAGGATATTTTGATTGAATGTTCTTGGGCTATTGTTTTAGGCTATTTTGATTGAATGTTCTGGGGCTATTGTTTTAGGCTATTTTGATTGAATGTTCTTGGGCTACTGTTTTAGGTGATTTTGATTTAATGTTCTGGGGTTATTGCTTTAGGCTATTTTGATTGAATGTTCTTGGCTATTGTTTTAGGTTATTTTTTCTTCTAGCTCAGTGGTTCTCAACTCCGGGCCTCGGGACCCACCAACAGGCCAGATTTTAGGTATTACCTTGGGGAGATGCAGACTAGAATGCTGCAATCACTGAGCAGCAAATGATATCACCTGTGATCTATTTCAGTTATCCTGCAAACCTGACCTGTTAGTGGGTCCCGAGGACCGGAGTTGAGAACCACTGTTCTAGCTGAATGTTATTGGGCAATTTTTTGGGCTATTTTTGTTTGAATGTTCCTAGGCTATTGTTTCAGGCAATGTTCTCTTCTGTTTGAATGTTCTTGGGATTTTAGACCTTGTGATTTCATCACTGGGTCTCTGCACTTCCCTTTGCAATGCAGGCAGATCATTGCTGGTGGTAGGGGCCAGCAGAGTGCTGTACATAGAGCTTCCTGAAAACATCACAGCACCCTGCTTCAAAACACCTTGGCCTTGATGCAAGCAGTGGAATGGCTCTTGGGTGGAGTCAGGAAAAACGCCTTGATGGGTGAATGTCGATCTGGAGGAGTGGGCGTTCCTAGGCTTGCTACCGGACCACCCTAGCCCCTCGCCGACTGCAATACATATCTATATATATATATATAGAGAGAGAGAGAGATTTTTTTAATAATTTGCTTTTAAAGGTACAGAAGAGATTTGGGGTCTTTTTGGGGCCACATCTCTCCATAAAGAAGACCTGTCATCCTTATTTCTATTACAAGGGATGTTTAAAAAAAAAAAGAAAAGTTAGACAGTGTAAAAATAAGAAGTAAAATAAAAAATAATAATAAAAAAAATGAAAGCACCCCTATCTCTTCATGCTTGCGCGCAGAACGCATATGTAAGTCACTTACGCATATGTAAACAGTATTCGAACCACACATGTGAGGTATCTCCACGATCGTTAGAGTGAGAGCAATAATTCTAGCACTAGACCTCCTCTGTAACTCTAAATTGGCAACCTGTAAAGGCGTTTAAAGCGTTCCCTATGGAGATTTTTAAGTACCATAGCTTGTCGCCGTTCCTCAAGTGTGCGATTTTAAAGCGTGACATGTTAGGTATCTACTCACTCGGGGGTAACATCATCTTTCACATTATACAAAAAATGGGGGTAACTTTTGTGGGGTTTTTTTTATTATTCATTAAAGTGTATTTTTTCTCAAACAAATTGTGTTTGCAAAACCGCTGCGCAAATACCGTGTGACATAAAAAATTGCAATCATTGTCATTTTATATCCTGGGGTCTCTGTTAAAAAAAAATATATATATATAATGTTTGTGAGTTATAAGTGATTTTCTATCAAAAATATTGATGTAAAAGCCATTCTCCATTCCACGAGTGGGCGCAATTTTAAAGCATAACATGTTGGGTATCTATTTACTCGGCCTAACATCAACTTTCATATCATACAAAAAAATTGGGGTAACTGTTGTGTTTTTTTTATTATTATTATTCATTAAAGTGTATTTTTTTCAAAGAAAATTGCGTTTGCAAAACCGCTGAACAGATACCGTGTGACATAAAAAATTGCAACAACCGCAATTTCATTCTTTAGGGTCTCTACTAAAATATATATATATATAATGTTTGTGGGCTACAAGTGATTTTCTAGCTAAAAATATTGATTTAAAAACCATTCGCCATTCCACGAGTGTGCACAATTTTAAAGTGTGACATGTTAGGTATCTATGTACTCGGCGTAACATCAACTTTCACATTATACAAAACAATTGGGGTAACATTGTTTTTTTTTTTTTTATTCACTAAAGTGTATTTTTTACAAAAAAAATTTGCGTTTGTAAAACCGCTGCGCAAATACCGTGTGACATAAAAAATTGCAACAACCGCCACTTTATTCCCTAGGGTCTCCTCTGAAAAAAAAATATGTGTAATGTTTGGGGGTTCTAAGTAATTTTCTAGCAAAAAATACTGATTTCAAAGCCATTCGCCATTCCACTAGTGTGCGCAATTTTAACCACTTGCCGACCGCCGGCGACAGAGTGGCTCGATATCGCAAACCACCGTCATATGACGGCGGCTGCGATATCTCTCACTGTGAGCGCGTGCCACCGGAGGCGTGCTCATGTGCTCACTGTGTTCAGGGGGGCCAGTGAGCGGGTAGGGCAGACTCGATCTGCGCCGGCCACCCGCGATAGCTCCCCCGCTGTGAAAGAACATAGGTCCATGTATGTAAACACAGATCTCCGTTCTGACAGAGGGGGGAGGGCTGTGATCACAGGCTTCCTGTATATGGGAGCCGTGATCACTCCCTTCCCCCAGCCAGCCCAGCCCACATACAGTTAGAACACGCCCAGGGAACACAGTTAACCCTTAGAACGCCCCCTGATGGTTAACCCCTTTACTGCCAATGCCATTTACACAGCATTTTTTATAGCACTGATCGCTGTATAAATGCCAATGGTCCCAAAATGGTCCGACATGTCCGCTGCAATATCACAGTACCACTAAAAATCGCAGATCGCCGCCATTACTGGTAAAAAAAAAATAAAAACCCCAGAAATTAATTCTCATTATCCGTAAACGCGGCAACTTTTGCGCAAACGCCGATAAATAATCAATAAACGCCGATTGCAATTTTTTTTTTTAACCAAAACTGTGAGGAAGAATATAAATCGGCCAAAACCAATGGAAAAAAACATTTTTTTATTTATTTTTTTTTTTTTGGATTTGTATTTTAGCAAAAAGTAAGGAAGTTGGGTTTTTTGCAAAATTGACGCTCTTCTTTTGTTTATAGCGGCGATCAGAAATGACGCAGAGGTGATCAAATACCACCAAAGGAAAGCTCTATTTGTGGGAAAAAAAGGAAGCAAATTTCGTTTGGGTACAACGTCGCACGACCGCGCAATTGTCAGTTAAAGCGACGTAGCGCCAAATCGCAAAAAGTGCTCTGGTCCTAAAGTGGGAAATCCTTCCGGGGCTGAAGTGGTTAAAGCGTGACTTGTTAGGTATCTATTTACTCGGCGTAACATCTTTCATTATTATACAAAAAAAGAATGGGGTAACTAGTGTGTTTTTTTTTTTTTTTTTTATTGACTAAAGTGTATTTTTTTCCAAAAAAATTGCGTTTGCAAAAACCACTGCACAGATACCGTGCAACATAAAAAATTGCAACAACCACCATTTTATTTCCTAGGGTCTCTGCTAAAAATGTATGTGTAATGTTTGGGGGTTGTAAGTAATTTTATAGCATGACATGCTGGGTATCTATTTACTTGGCGTAACATCATCTTTCACATTATACAAAACAATTGGGGTAACTATTGTTTTTTTGTTTTTTTTATTAATTAAAATGTATTTTCTCCAAAAGAAATTGCATTTGCATAACCGCTGCACAGATACCGTGTGACATAAAAAATTGCAACAACCACCATTTTATTCCCTAGGGTCTTTGCTAAAAAAATATATGTATAATGTTTAGGGGTTATAAGTAATTTTACAGCAAAAAATACTGATTTAAACTAAAAGTGCCAGAAAAAGCCTGGTCGTTAAGTGGCTAGGAAATGCCCACATGTGATGTATTTAATGAATGAAAGGAGTGGGCCAGGGACAGTCCAGCTGTGGAGGAAATAGCTAGATAATGATGGTTGTTCTGACTTATTGAAAAAGCTCACAGTGTGCAGCGAAACTAGAGTAAGCAATTTTAAGTCCAGGAGAGGATCCGGTACAATTGCAAGATTGAAGGAAAGGCTGGAGGTCAGCTTTTAGTGCTGTACTTATACTCCAGCTGCTGCACACAGGCGGTTGGTTAGGGTAGCTTTAGCTTTAAATTCCACTGCGGATTATTCTTGAATTGCAGCGCACATGAGAAACATTAAGGGAAAAGTACAAAGTCTTTACAGCTCTGATCTTGAACTCATGCATTAAGTCAACAGAGGCCAAACGCAAGTCACACCCAAGGCCACGAGGTGCAAAATTCTCGTGTATTTCAGCCGCGGGTGAGCAGATTTTTCTATCGGTAATGTATGCACGCCTCCCACTTACTACTGAACTACCTGTCCCGTGATCCTAACAGCAGATTATTGCAAATTAATGCATCGCAGGATCCTCTAGCAACTTTAATTGGAGTAAGAAAGCAGAAGTGGGTCAAGGATGCACGGCGGAGAGGTGCGATGTTGTCCTGTGGATAAATAATTAAGGCAAGGTGCCATCTGTCAGTTCTCAGCGGATGATTCACTTAGACTTTGTCTAGAAATCAAAGCTTTTTACTGGCTCTGGCCTGTCTGGGCTCAGCTACAAACCAAGCTCGGGCAGAGAAAACCGGATGACAGCTCATCTCTTGCCGATCATTTCTCAACCTACGTGCCCCTACATCATCGTGACATAACCGCCACAGTGAGGAAAGATAATAATCCCTTCCAAGTATTCACACTTCTTATTTTAGGAACTGTCAAGGATCAGGCTTGGAGACCAATAGCTATAGCAGTAGAGAGGCTCCCACCAACCAGCAGGATAAGTATACAAGCAGGAGCTTCCTGGTGGGCTCACCTGGGGTGTGGGATCACTCATCCATGTCTTTATGGACCTTGCTTTGGGCGCTGGTGTGCAGTCATGTTGGAACAAAAAGAGACCATCACCAAACTGTTCCCACAAAGATGGGAGCATGAAATTGCCCAAAATATCCTGGCATGATGACACCTTAAGAGTTCCCTTCACTGGAACTAAGGAGCCAAGCCCAACCCCTGAAAAACTGCCAAGGATCAGGCTTGGAGACCAATAGCTATAGTAGTAGAGAGGCTCCCACCAACCAGCAGGATAAGTATACAAGCAGTTCATCCTGGTGGATGAGGTGGGCTCACCCAGGGTGCGGGATCTGAGCACTAATCTGTATTCGTCAGAGATCCTGATGGTGGAGATGGGTTTTGCTGCATGTTAGTACCAGGTTGTGGTCCTCAGGAGATGAGCAAGCCGGGGTCCAGTTGCAGCTCTATGAGAGGCTAAAAGCTGCTGCGGCTGAATGGAGTACTAATATTTGCCCTCGTTTTTACCAAGAAATGTTCATTAACAGCATGGTAGACAAGTGGTTAAATCAAGGTCAAGTCCCTCAACCCCAAACTCACTCATCCATGTCTTTATGGACCTTGCTTTGTGCGCTGGTGCGCAGTCATGTTGGAACAAAAAGAGACCATCACCACACTGTTCTCACAAAGTTGGGAGCATGAAATTGCCCAAAATATCTTGGTATGCTGACACCTTAAGAGTTCCCTTCACTGGAACTAAGGGGCCAAGCCCAACCCCTGAAGAACTGTCAATGATCAGGCTTGGAGACCAATAGCTATAGCAGTAGAGAGGCTCCCACCAACCAGCAGGATAAGTATACAAGCAGGCCATCCTTGTGGATGACGTGGGCTCACCCGGGGTGCAGGATTTGAGCACTAACTGGTAATCACCAGAGCTCCTGATGGTGGAGATGGGTTTTGCTGCATGTTAGTGCCAGGTTGTGGTCCTCAGGATCACCCCACCAGGAGATGAGCATGCCGGGGTCCAGTTGCAGCTATAGCAGGTAAGGGATCAAGCAGAGGCATAGTCAGTAAATAAGCCAAAGGTCGGTAACAAGTGGTTGCAGATTGGGATCAAACCGAAACATAATTTAGGAAAAAGCTAAAGATCAGTAAAGAGTGGTAGCAAAGATACGAAAGGCAGCAGGAGTGACAAGAGCAAGATATTGTCCAGTGAGAGCACAATAATCTGGCAAACAGGAAGTGCAAAGGCATGGCTTAAATAGGAAGTTCATGGGAGGAGCAAAGAGTTCATGGTTCAACAGAAACAAGGAAAGAATATTCAAGACATTGTCCAGGGAGCTGTGCAGCATCTCAGCAAGAAGAGATTCTGCCAGACACAGCAGAGGTTGCAGGTTCAGATCCTGACAGGAACATTTTGTGCACAGTCTTACTTTTTGCTCCTCTAAGGTTTTATGGGGTGTTTTCCCCCGGCGCCAGAAGGCACAGGCGCACCATCCAGCCCCGCAGACAGCAGCCTGTAAAATTCTATGAGAGGCTAAAAGCTGCTGCGGCTGAATGGGGTACTAATATTTGCCCTCTTTTATACCAAGCTATGTTCATAAACAGCATGGTAGACAAGTGGTTAAATCTAGGTCATGCCTGTTGCTGCAGCCGTAAGCTTAGTACCAGCTTTAACAGCCTGGGCTTTTTGATAAAAGTGGTCTGGGTGATTTGAAGTCCACCCCTGCTGGTGCCACATGCAGTGATTCCCAGGTTCCCCTGTCTGCCCAGGGTGCCCAGGACCACGAGAAACTGCTTGCATAGTGAAAATAGGAGGAACTCGGGGACCATCCGTTTCTTGAGCCCTCCTGCAACGAATGACCTTGGAAGCAAAGTAAAAACTGGAGTTCACCTTTAGGCGCCATTCACAACTTTCAGTTGTGCTTTGGAGTGCAAATTTTTTGCAACTTTGATGAAACTTTGACGCAACTTTGGGTGGGTGCAACTTGGATACAACTTTGACCACTGATAATGGACAACTGTTGCATTGCATAACATTCAGGTACAACTTTCATGTACGTTTAACGTTTGAGAGTTAATATTGAAGTCCATGGCCTTTAAGTTGTATGAAAGTCAGACCAAAGTAGTGCATGAACTACTATGAAGTTGCTGCAACTTAAAGTCACACAAACACTATATTGTCAAAAGTATTATGATGCCTGATTTACACGCACATGAACTTTAATGGCATCCCATTATAGGGTTCAATATTGACTTGGCCCACCCTTTGCAGCTATAACAGCTTCAACTCTTCTGGGAAGGCTGTCCACAAGGTTTAGGAGTGTCTATGGGAATGTTTGACCATTCTTCCAGAAGAGCATTTGAGAGGTCAGGCACTGATGTTGGACGAGAAGGCCTGGCTCACAGTCTCCACTCTAATTCATGCCAAAGGTGTTCTATTGAGTCGAGGTCAGAACTCTGTGCAGGCCAGTCAAGTTCCTCCACCCCAGACTCACTCATCCATGTTTTTATGGACCTTACTTTGTGCAGTGGTGCTCAGTCATGTTGGAACATGAAGGGGCCATCCCCAAACTCTTCCCACAAAGTTGGGAGCATGAAATTGCCCAAAATGTCTTGGTATAATGACACCTTAAGAGTTCCCTTCACTGGAACTAAGGGGTCAAGCCCAATCCCTAAAAAATAACCCCACACCATAATCCACCCTCCACCAAATGATTTGGACCAGTTAAAAAAGCAAGCATAAGAGAAACCCCCTATGGGACTTTGAAGGGAGAACCAACTCAGCAAGAAATAGTCAAAATAAAATGTAACATTTATTTGTAAAGTTTAAAATATACATTCCATTTGATAAAGAACGACTCAACCAAGAGGGAAGTTTCAGGGTATCCCCCAAAGAGAATACGAACGAAAAAATTGACCAGGTTTAGTAAACCACCTCCCACCTAATACCACACCCCAATAAAAAATCCCTAACCCGAACTGGGGAATCAAGGTCACTTCCCTTGAGAATTCCACAGTAATATGGTTCTGTAAAACCCGTTAAAGTACGAGGGTTGAAACACCCTTCTCAAACCCCTACCGGGGAAGTACAAGGTTGTACTGACTCGTGGTGACGTGTTTCATTCCAGGTATTTTTGTACCTACTCACTCAGACCCCACCTCCTTGAACT
>BLSH010383138.1:321694-342148 GCA_018402905.1 Glandirana rugosa | reverse complement strand
AAGAACTTAACATTTCCAGTGGATAATGCACAGGGCTTGAAAGACCTTGTTAACTAGAAATTGGAGTCATTCCTTTTCTTTGGCCAGTTCAGCTATTCAACCAGCTGTCATAGCAATGGGTGTCTACCAGTCCTTAAAGGATCAGGTCAGATGGCCTGACAGGCCTAACCAGAAGGACGATCTTGTTGAAAACAGGGCAGATATTCCTCGAGCAATGTGTTTTGCTGTAGACGTCTTAAAGGATTCTGTACAGCAAGTCTCTCGTGGCTCTCCTGTCTGTATACATGCACAGACTTCTATGGCTTAAAAACTGGTCAGCTGAGCTTCCTTGTAAGAAGTTATTGGCAGGATTCCCCTTTCATGGGGAACATTTGTTGATGATTTGGGCAAATATATCCAAAAGATTTATGGATGGAAGAGCTCTCTATTTCCTGTGAAGAGCAGGACCAGGCGTCCCTTGTTTAAAACTTCAGGGACCGCTTCCTCTCAATGCCCAGGCAGTTCCGCTGCCAACAGGGCGCTAGAGCCAGGGGCAAGCCGCAGGGCCAGAGCCAGAAGGAACCCTGGGTCCAAAACTTTTCTAAACCCGGCACCAAGCTCTCCTTTTGAGTGGAAACCCCCACTCTATTGGGTGGGGGGAAGGCTGCACTTTGCAGACATTTGGAGAACAGTGGTTCAGGACCAGTGGGTCATCTCGAGAGCATCCCACGGTTACAAGCTGGATTTACAGAGGGTTCCCCCTCAAACATTTTTAAGATCCAGTGTTCCCTCAGATCCTCCAAAAAGAGACTTATTGTTTCCGGCACTGAATCATTTAGTACATGAAGGAGTGATTATACAGGTCCCTGTATCCGAAAGGGGCGCAGAGTTCTATTCGAAGCTGTTCATGGTTCAGAAACCAAACTGGGACACAGGGCCCATTCTGGATCTAAGGTCCCTGAACGGGACTGTGGATCTAGGCAGTTGTGAGTATATCCTACGTATACAGGCAGTTGGTTATGTCCCCATCCCTAATTGGACAGAACAAGCATAAGAGAAACCCCCTATGGGACTTTGAAGGGAGAACCAACTCAGCAAGAAATAGTCAAAATAAAATGTAACATTTATTTGTAAAGTTTAAAATATACATTCCATTGTGGCAATGGATAGTACCCAACAGCAAAATAGACAGAAAAAATGATAACTAACAAGTAGAGTTGAGCGGACACCTGGATGTTCGGGTTCGGGTTTTTGTGGAAAAGTTCGGGTTCAGCTTCGGTCCGAACTTGACCCTGGACCCCGAACCTCATTGAAATCAATGGGGACCCAAACTTTTGGGCACAAAAATGGCTGTAAAAAAGTCCTGGAAAGTGCTAGAGGGCTGCAGAAGGAAGAAAAGTGGGGGTAAGAGTAGGACAAGTGCCCTACAAAGAAATGGGGATAGGGAAATAACAATAATATGTCCCTTACAGCACCAGCAGCATCCTCTCCCTACACTAGCCAGAGAGCATGTGACATGCAGCACTACGTGGCTCCAGCTCATACAGAGGCTGGGTCACATGATGCACGGGCCAATCACAGCCATGCCATTAGTAGGCATGGCTGTGATGGCTTCTAAGGGCAAACCAGTGAAATGCTTGTTGATTGGCTGCCCTGCAGCTATTCAACAAGCGGGAAAAAAATACCGGAACCCAGAACCCGAACCAAACTTTTTTTCAAAAGTTCGGGTTCGGGTCCCGAACACCGCAAAGTTCGGTACGAACCCGAACTTTACAGTTCGTGTTCGCTCAACACTGCTAACAAGTAATGTTATACATGACACTGGACAAACAAAGTTGTAAAAAAGACCACTCATCTGCCGCACTAAGGCGGCAGAGAAGGACCCAGCAAGGTCCATAAAGACGTGGATGAGTGAATTTAGGGTAGAGGAACTTGAGAGAATGAGAAGGCCTGGCTCGCAGTCTCCGCTCGAATTGACCCCAAAGATGTTCTATCGGGTTGAGGTCAGAACTCGGTGCAGGTCATTTAAGTTCCTCCACCCAAAACTCATCCATGTCTTTATGAACCTGATTTGTGCACTGGTCCAAATCATTTGGGGGAGGGAGAATTATGGTGTGGGGCTGTTTTTCAGGGGTTGGGCTTGGCCCCTTAGTTCCAGTGAAGGGAACTTTTAAGACGTCAGCACGCCAAGACAATTTTATGCTGCCAACTTTGTGGGAACAGTTTGGGGATTGGCTCTTTTTGTTCCAACATGACTGCGCACCAGTGCACAAAGCAAGGTCCATAAAGACATGGATGAGCGAGTTTGGGGTGGAGGAACTTGACTGGCCTGCATAGAGTGCTGACCTCAACCCGATAGAACACCTTTGGGGCACATTAGAGCAGAGATTGCAAGCCAGGCTTTCTCGTCTAACATCAGTGTCTGACCTCACAAATGCTCTTCTGGAAGAATGGTCAAACATTCCAATAGACAAACTCCTAAACCATGTGGACAGCCTTCCCAGAAGAGTTAAAGCTGTTATGGCTGCAAAGGGTGGGCCAACTCATTATTGAACCCTACGGACTAAGACTGGGATGCCATTAAAGTTCATGTGCGTGTACAGGCAGGTGTCACAATACTTTTGACAATATAGTGTATATGACTTGTTATCATTGGAAAATGTGGGGAATGACTTGTCATGCGACTTTGATGTCCAAAGTTGCATAGCGAGTTGCACAAGTGTGAAAGGAGCCGTGTTGTATTCATTCTCCAGCTGCTGCACATCGGCAGTTGATTGGGGTTGCGATCAGACTGACATTGTAATGTGCGTAGTAAATTGTGCTTTTCGAATTAGGCAGCTGTCTGAGAATCATACAGGAGAGTGATGAACATAGAATCAAGTTTACTAAAAAGACCAACGCTGGAAACTTTGTTGTAGTGAAGTTCCCAGCGCGGTGAAGCGACCTTTGCCCGCCAGGTGACGTCCTCTCCATCTGCTCCCCCTCACGGCAAAGTCTGCAGGCAGCCTGAGAATTTCCAGATCTTGTCCGCCTGCCGGAGACACCGGCCGGGTCACTTTATTCCTCTATAACTCCTGAAAACGAAATTAGGCGGCGAGCTCTCGAGGGCACGGGTTAATTGCGACAGTAAACTCTGTGTACACAGTGCGGCGTTTAAAAATAAATTTGTGTTATGACTCAAGGCGAAGCCCTTCATTTTTATGTGGCAGGGGACTCTCCAACCGTAAATTAGATATATTTTTGTTTGGCTTCTCTGTAAAATTGAGCTTCCGTAATTGATTTAAATATTTACAATGTATGTTTTCTTGTGTGGGCGAATCTCAGAGGGATAGTCTGCTTTCTTCTCTTTAAAGCTGAACTCCAGCCTTTCCTTCAGTCTTGCACAGTTGTACCGGCTCCTCTCCTGACCTGGACAGAAATGGCTTCCTCTGATTTCTCTGCCCACTGAGCAGGAAGTCAGACAGACCCCGCCTCTTCTCCTGGCAGGAGGACGTCCCCAGCAGTGCCGGGACAAGGTCATCCAGTGCTCAGGGCAAAAATGCCAAACTGCATCAGATTCTGAAGCAAGTCAGATAGAGCGCCTCATTTCCTGGCAGGAGGACGTCCCCAGCAGTGCCGGGAAAAGGTCATCCAGCGCTCAGGGCAAATATGCCAAACTGCATCAGAAGCTGAAGGAAGTCCGATAGAGCCCGCCTCATTTCCTGGCAGGAGGACATCCCCAGCAGTGCCGGGACAAGGTCATCCAGCGCCCAGGACAAAGATGCCGAACTGCATCAGAAGCTGAAGCAAGAGTGCCTCATTTCCTGGCAGGAGGACATCCCCAGCAATGCCGGGACAAGGTGATCCAGTGCTCAGGGCAAATAAGGCAAACTGTATCAGAAGCTGAAGGAAGTCAGATAGAGCCCGCCACATTTCCTGGCAGGAGGACGTCCCCAGCAATGCCAGGACAAGGTCATCCAGCGCCCAGGACAAAGATGCTGAACTGCGCCCCCCCCCCCCCATTCATGATGTGCAGGCTTAGGGAATCCTACGCTGAGCAGTCACTTGCTGGTCATAATCACTGCCACTGTCACTACTCCTGTCAGCCTTGTAACAGAAGGAAGGTGCCCCCATACCTACAGTAAACCATTGCGCCCAGAGCAGATGCCTCTCCAGCCCACCCCCCTTGTCCCGACCCTGGTCACCAGTCTCACTGCCCCACCCCACCACTTTCATTTGATTTAATTTCTTGTAATCATGGAGGCTCAGCTTCACATGTGGCCTTTACCTAGGGCGATCTGTACGCAGTCTGCCTAAGAACACCCACCCACCAAGGCAATTTGATATTTGCATAACTCCTCCTAAGAGGTAGCCCACTGCTTGTATAAGGGGCATATACAGCACCCTGCTGGACACTCCCACCAGGACCGTCTTTAATATTGTTTGGACCCTGGGCAAACATTTTCTATGGAGGAGCCCCTGGACTGGAGGTAGCAATCTCTCCTTGGAGGGGCCCCTGGACTGGAGGTTGCAATCTCTATGGAAGGGACCCTGAACTGAATGTGGCAGTCTCCCTATAGAGGAGCGCCTGGAATGGAGGTAGCAATCTCTCTTTGGAGGGACTCCTGGCCTGGAGGTAGCAATCTCTCTTTGGAGGGACTCCTGGACTGGAGGTAACAATCTCTCTTTGGAGGGGCCCTTGGACTGAATGTCAAGAACATTGTACCCCCCCCAGTGTACGGGTTAAGGTGCCCACCCGCTGTGTGCCCTCTATGTGATCCCATCTGAGCTGACTCAGTTGAGCCGGGTCCAGCCCCTCCCCTACTCCTCCTCCTCAACAGCAGTCAGGTCTGTCAGTATGGGCACAGGGTGGCATAGGGCTCTTGCTGTGTGGTGAATGGATTGGACATTAACACAGTAGGGCTCCAGGAGGGAAGGGCAAGAAAATGGATGACCCCGGACTCCTAGAATGCAATGGTGCAGCAGCAGCATCCCCAGTGGAAGTGAAGCTGTGCAGGGAGAGGCAGAGGACAGATTACTCCGACTGCTCCTTCCACGGCCGGTGCCGGAGATCCTGGACAGTGCGGGCTGAAGGGGCAGCTGCTTTGGTCCCCACAATCATGACTGGGACCGGGGAAGGTGCCCCTTTTGCCTTGCGTTAAAGACGGCCCTGACTCCTAGCTGCCATGATCTACTTGCATTGCATAGAGAACTGGCTTACTTATGGATTTGTATGTCAGTCCATCCAGTCCTGAGAATTACACATCTCTGCCAGACAACAGCCTTTTTATCCCTGAATTTTTTCTACTGCATTTAAAGTAATAATAAAGGCAATACATTTTTTTTTAAATAACAAACATGTCATATTTACCTGCTCTGTGTAATGGTTTTGCACAGAGCAGCCATGAACCTCCTCTTCTTGGGTCCCCATCGATGCTCCTGGCCCCTCACTTCTGCCGAGTGCCCCCAGAGCAAGCAGCTTGCAATGGGGGCATCTGAGCAGAGACGCTCCTGAGCCACTGGCTCTGCCTGTCCATTCACACACAGAGCCGCAGCTTGGCCACGCCCCCTCTCTCTCGTCATTGGCTCACTGGCTATGAGTGGCAGCAGTATATAAAATATATATATATATATACCATAGTTTGTAGACCCTATAACTTTCACGCAAACCAATCAATATACGCTTATTAGGATTTCTTTTACCAAAGACATGTTGCAGCATACATGTTGGGCTAAATTGATTAAGAAATTCAATTTTTCCAAAGGTCTTTATTAAAAAAATTTCCACAAAGATACAAAGTACATGGAAAGCTTAGGGAGTTAGAGGTGGTGTAACCCCACGCTTAACAGTAGAATAAGTGTCACAAAGTAGTAATATTATAGACAATACATTGCAGCTTTTTTCAGAGAAAAAAAGAAAACTAGAACAGAAACGAATACAGGTGCATTCAGAAGTAGCGTATATGTTGTAGCCCCAACGTCCGCACACCAGGCACCCCGCGTTGAGATCTTGCTGTGTCTAGGGGTGTGGAGGCAATGCGGCTATCTCTCTACCTACTGAAGAGTGCCTGTATGGCATGATTTAGATTGGTATTTATGTCTTAGAGGTCCTATGGAACTTTAGAGATGTCAACATTGGTGATATGACCTCTTACGTTAGAACCAGAGAAGAACAATTTGAGAAAGTTGGCAATTAAGCGTTGAGAACGTGTGGTCCGTGGATCAGTCTGAAAGGGTCCATCGTGTGTGGACAGCCTTGTTTAGCAATCATATATGGAGGGCGCTTTGGGGGATCCTACAGACCTAGGTAAATGATGTCCATTTAATTCCAGTAGTACAGTTGTGTGCTCCTTTTGTCCGAAATCCAAGGTTCCCAGTCTGGAAGGAATCGCGTAGTGGTCAAGTTAGCTTTTGCGAATGCGAATTCAAGCTGAAAGTGTGAGTTAAGTAAAATAATGAGATCCGAGGCCGTTGGTGCTTCAGCAGACTTCCATTTTTTTGCCACTGCTAGCCAAGCGGCTATTAATATGTGGGATACTAAGACCCTGACTTGTTTGGGCCATGTTGAAATTGACATGCCTAGGAGAAGGTCTAAAGAGGACAGGTGGCTTTTGGTGTTGCATAAGGAGGAGATAAGCGTGGACACTTCTTGCCAGAATTGTTTGACAGAGCGACAATCCCACCAAATGTGACGCAGGGATCCCCTGTCACTACAGTTCCTCCAGCATAGGGGTGATGTGGAAGGGAACATCTTGGCCAGCCACGTCAGCGTGTAGTACCATTTGTGAGCTAACTTTTGTAGTGATTCCCAGTGGGAGATGCAGTGGGAAGACCAGAGAGGGAGAGCGAGAGCTTTGTTCCACACAGCTATCGATGGTGGGGTTTCTGTATGTGTGCACCAAAATACATAACAGGGGTGTGGCAATTCAATTGGTGGGTAGGTAAGAAGGTTATGTATCCGTGAAATGCCCTTAGTAACTGGTTTAGTGGATTCGTAGAACCGTATGATGTTAAGTAGTGTAGAGTCTTCACCAGAGAAGTTGAGCTTGGAGAGAATTGACCAAATTCTAAGATATAGGAAGAATGTCTGTTTGCGTAATCCGTAAGATTGTTGAAGCTGCGAGAATGATAGCAGGTCTGTGTTATCAAACATCTGGTCAAGGGTATGAATTCCTCTTTGTTGCCAGTTTTCAAGAGACAGATCGGATGAGAACAACTCCATCGCTTTAATGGGTAGTTTGGAGAGTAACACCCTGGGGATTCCTTGGGCGTGTTATGAACATGTAAAAGAGGAAGCGGTCATGGGACTGTAAATGAGGCAAGTCAAGAACATAGAAAAAAAAATTGATCATAGAAAATAATTTAATTTGTTATTCACAGTAATAAATCATGAATGTACATAGTTGCAATTGCAGTAAAAGATTAGAGTAACAGTTTCCTTTTGGGCCATTAAGCTGACATGTAAGAAACTTTTTATATACATTTTTTTCCATCCAAGATCCCTCTCCTTAGTCTTGCATAAGGAACGTACTAATACACATTTTTTGTACCATCTACAACTATAGATTCAATTGATACAATACTCCTGACGAGAGGACGGATCCTCGAAACGCGTAGAGTATTTTTATGCCAGAGCAGTCTGTATGTCTCGGCCCACTGTCACTGTGCATTTTCCTATATATTTTTACAATAATTATTGAATTGTTGTCAGCTTATCATGATATCTTCATGTTACTCTAATCTTTTACTGCAATTGCTTCCTCTTTTACATGTATACAATAGGGATGGAGGCTTGTCTTGGTGGTGTAGTCTGATAACATTTCCCCTTTTTTGTTGTGAACATGTGGTCCAGACTCTCAGGGCAGCCGTGATTGTACCCATGTAGTAATGCTGTGGCTTGTGGTTGAGCATAATAATAGCAGAGATGAGGAGCTTCGGGTCCACGTCGTGGCTTAAATTTGAGTCCATTTATTGTTGGGGTCAGGCGCCCACCAATGTTTTAGTTGGTCAAGGATTACTGCCCGGTAGTACGCCTGGATGTTTGGAGCTCCCATGCCACCTTTCTTAACAGAGGTTTGTATTTAGTGTCCTTTGAAGTTGGTGCAGCTGGGAGAGAAGAAGGGGAAGGTGTTGTGTAATATTTCATATACATATACACATAGGTATTTACTGTATTTACAAGCTGCATTACATATCAAAGGCCCACAGTTGCTTGCATGGGGGTTGTGGAATGTAGAAAGAAGGAACAAAAGTGTTTGTTGATGCTAATTAGCCTTGAGGGGGTTCATTGTGGCTTGTTTATCTGGTAAACACTAATGTGAGGTTAGGAGAAACCTCCCCCCCCCCCCCAGTGTGAGACGAACACTTAAGTGGACACTCAAGCTAGCAGTCCCCCCCTGTCAGTTCACCTTTCTCTCCATGGGCATGAGGGCACAGTTGGCATGGGACTCTGAATATGTAATATTTACTCTGTTGGATTTTGATCATCTGGTGCAAGTATTATGAAATCTGTCTGAAGTCAAATAAATGTTACTCTCTGGAAGAACCGATTGGGTGCTGCAGAAAAATTAATCATCATAATAATAACTCAATAATATTTGTTCATTCATTACTACTACATCACTACATTACTCAACTACTATATCACTACAGAAGGGGGATAGTACAAAACATCTATAATATGTGAGGAAGCAGGTACATTTTCGAATGAGCCACTCTGCCAGCCCAGGAGACAGGGAGAGAGCTCAAATCTTTGGAGATGCGCACAAGTTTCCCCTGGAGGTCTTCATAATTTACTTTTAGCATAGAACTGCTTGGGAAGGTTAAGTGAATATTCAGGTGTCGAAATTAAATTTAAAACATTTTTTATTGGATATGTTTTATAGCAGAAAGTAAAAAAGATATATTTTTTTTGTTTATATTATAAAAATGTAATTTTTTTATATAATAAAAAAACAGTGGTGATCAAATGCCACCAAAAGAAAGCTCTATTTGTGTGAAAAAATATTATACAAATTTCATTTAGGTACAGTGTTGCATGACCGCGCAATTGCCAGTTAAAGTAGCACAGTGCTCAATAGCAAAAAATGTCCTGGTCATGAAGGGGGTAAAATCTTCCAGAGCTGAATTGGACAACCAAACATAAATTAGTTCATTAGTCCCCAACATCATGACGTTTTTTGACCCCGGTGGGAACTGACTCCAGGATACCAGCGCTGCAAGAAAACAGCGCTTACCACTTCTTCAACATAAAAAAAAAAGACCTGTCTCCTCTGACAGAATCAGACGCTCCATTGTTGTTCTTAGACAAGCTGAAAACTTTGTCTATTTCTCTTTTTTCCTATTAATGGCAAAGAAAAAATAATTGCTACAGTAACTCCCGGGGTTTCAATTCTGATAAATCGAATAATTTACTCATCTCCTCCGACAATACGAATCAAGGGAGAAGCGCCAATGATTTATCCTCTCAGTCACGAAACATAAATTTAAATTATTGAAAAAAGTGTCACTAAAAATAATGGTTAAAAAGACAATCGGCGCAAAAGAGAGGGAAAAAAAAAATATTTATAGGCCCGATAAGTGACAAATAGCTGCAAGCGGAAAACGGTCGTCTACTTTTCATGACAAATAACTGCATCAAACAACAGTTGTCACAGCGCATAATTTACAGCAAATTTTATTGCGTTCCCTGTGATTTATGCTTTTATTATGACTTAGAGTGCATTTAAGTGGATCGTTATAATTGTTTTTACATAATAATCACTAAAAAATGAAATTTTTTTGGGAGAAAGAAGAAGCGGAAGCCGTGCATAATTAGGCAATAAATTCCTGCCACCAAGGGGATAATTTGCAACGCATATGGTAAATTTTTTGAAAATGAAACTAAGATCAGAAAGAAAAAAATGTGCAGAGAAAAAACAATAATGTGTTAAATTCGATAGTTAGTTTGTATGTTCTATAGACTATGGGTGTTGATTAAAGGGAATCTCCTTCAATTTTAAACTTTGCAGGATATCCAGTGCAAGTCCTAATTATCTAATAAGTCAGTATTTGCATAGGCCAAGGCACTTCTACTGAAAATAGTTTGTGTTATGGTGCCCCCTGGCAGGTGATGAGGGCTTACCTGAGGCACAGAGCATACGTGACAGTTGGCCTTGACTAGAGCTTCTTTTGGTGATAAGTCAGAAACTCTAGTGGTCCTGGTCATCTTTGTTGCAAGCTGTCATGGCCCTCAGGACTGCCTCAGCAAGAGGGTAACTGAAATCAAATGGCTAAAGCATGGAGACTGTATAGGAAACGCTAGGCAGACGAGTAGTCAGGTCTGGGCTGAGGTCATAGGCAGGCAGCAGGTAAAAAGTAATCAGGCCCTGTCAGAGGTCTTGGACAGGTGGCAGGTAAGAGAGTATGAATGTCCAGGCATTGGTTGTGGGCAGGTGGCAAGTAAGAATAGTAATCAAATACAGGCAGTAGTCGGGGGCAGGTAAGAGAGTAGTCAGGTCCAGACAGTGGTCATGGACAGGCAGCAAGTAAGAGAGTAGTCAGGTCTAGTCAGTGGTTATGGGCAGGTGGCAGGAAAAAAAGAATAGTCAAGTCTAGGCAGCAGTCATGGGCAGGCAGCAGGTAAGAGATTAGTCAGGTGCAAGCAGTGGTCATTGGCAGGGAAAGAGAGTAGTCAGGTGCAGGCGGCAGGTAAGAGAGTAGTGAGCATCATGTAGAGGTCATTTGCAGGTGGCAGGTGAGAGAGTAGTCAGGTCCAGGCAGTGGTCATGGGCAGGCAGCAGGTAAAAGAGTAGTCAGGTGTGGGCAGTAGTCATGGGAAGGCGGCAGGTAAAAGATAAAAGAGTAGTCAGGTCTAGGCAGTGGCCATGGGCAGGGAAGAGAGTAGTCAAGTGCAGGCAGTGAACAGGAACAGGTGACAGGTAAGAGAGTAGTCATTTCCAGGCAGAGGTCATTTGCAGGCAGCAGTTAAGACAGCAGTCAGGTCCAGGAGGTGGTCATGGGCAGGTGACATGCAAAAGTGTGGTCAGGTCCGGGCAGTGAATTTGGGCAGGCAAGAGAGTAGTCAGGTGCTGGCAGTGAATGTACATATTCGTCAGCACACCGTGGATCTTTGTCCAAAGCTTTCTTTATTGAAGAGATCACATCACAGAAAAGTGTACATTTCCAGGACACAGCTGGTTTTTGTTGCAGCACCCACCAACATAAGAGCCTACTTGCCAGGAAGGAGTGTGAAAGGAAAATTGACAAGGAAGGTACTGGCAGTGGTCATGGGTAGGTGACAGGTAAAAGATTAGTCAGGTCTAGACTGTTGTCATCAGCAGGTGGCAGGTAAGACAGTAGTCAGGTCTAGGCAGTGGTAATGGACAGGGAAGAGAGTAGTCAGGTGCAGGCAGTGGTCAGGAACAGGTGGCAGGTAAGAGAATAGTAAGTTTCAAGCAGAGGTAATTTGTAGGCAGCAGATAAGAGAGTAGTCAGGTCCAGGAAATGGTTATGGGCAGGCAACATGCAAAAGAGTAGTTAGGTCCAGGCAGTGAATTTGGGCAGGCAGCAGGTAAGAGAGTAGTCAGGTCCAGACGGTGGTCATGGGCAGGCAACATGTAAAAGTGTAGCCAAGGCCAGGCAGTGATCATGGGCAGGCAGCAGGTAAGAGACCAGTAAGGACCAGACAGTGGTCATGGACAGGTGAAATGCAAAAGAAAAGTCAGGTCTGGGCAGTGATCACAGGCAGGCATCAGGTAAGCGAGTAGTCAGATCCATGCAGTGTTGTCTATATTCCCATTGCATGTGTTCCTGGAAACAAGGTTCATCAGTAGGTCCAGGCACTGGTCATGGACAGGCAAAATGCAAAAGAGAAATCAGGTATGGGCAGTGATCACAAGCAGGCAACAGACAAGAGAATAGTCAGGTCCAGGTAGTGGTCATGGACAAGCAGCATCCAAAAGAGTAGTCAGGTCCGGGCAGTGATTACAGGCAGGCAACAGGTAAGAGAGTAGTCAGTGGTCATGGGCAGGCGATATGCAAAAGAGTAGGCCTCTGATGGAAAGGGGGGACTTTGATGTAATGAGGGAACTCTGACGTGATGGGGTCTTCTGATATGAAGGAGGGAATCTGATGTGAAGTTAATTTTATGAAGGAAATTGTGTGCATCATCCCAATTTTAGGTTTCTCGTTGATAAGTAACATTTACATTACATTTTAGACTGGGGGGGGGCTCGAGATTTTGTATAATTTTAAAGGTTGTTGCAAATGAAAAAAGTTTGAGAAATGTTGCCTTGAAGTGTAGGTATAGCCAATACCTTTTTCCCCTTATGTTGCATAGAGTAGAGAAGGTTTAGAACCTCTGTAAGTTTACTGATCATCGTGACAGGGCCTGGAAATCCTTCTAAATTTTGGATTTCCCCTAATTTACCGTTTGGGCGACCATTGCCATCAGTCAACCCGAACAGAGGGTTGAATCTCCCTTAAGGAGACACAGACAGCATTAAAAACGAGACAAAGGGTTTAACCGTTTCCCATGCCATCCAAAACACAAGAAGAAATAAAGTTTTGGCTTGAGGTCCACTTTACGTAGAACTCATTATTCTTGAATGGTAGCAACCCGACCGGAAAACAGGCCAACTTCACAAAGTCACTGTTTATATTTAATTAACTTTTTAAAATATCCATTACGTTCCGATGCGCTTTAGAATGACACGGCGCAGCTCGCAAAAACACCTCTTATTAAGACCTCCACAGAAAAATCTCCCGCTCTCCCGATGAAAGGGGGCCTCGCGTTTGATGCCATAAGATGAAATGTCGTCAGGCTTGACCTTGGACGAGTCACTTTCTCCATGACACTCCAGGCAACATAGGAGCGGGCTGCAAAGTAAAGTATGTGTTTTATGTGCGGCTCCAGCTAGGCCGGCACAAAGTTATTACTCCGAGCCGAGGAACGTGAAAATGATGATATTTAGACATATGCAGAGCAAAAACGGCTTCCAATAATGCCAAGCTGAGCGATTCTTCCCGGAGTCAGTGTGTCGTCGCGCTTACCTCTGACGGGGAAAATGGAAAAGTGTTGTCATTGATTCATTTTAACCTTCACAATCTCCCCACCTCTTTCTTCCCGAAGCCACATGTGACCGGCGAATATTGTTTTCACGCTTCCTTCGTCGCCTTCTTCATCGGCTCGGTTTATTCTTTCCACTCTGCATGACCTTTTTGTGTTTTTTTAGGGAGGGAACGAACGTCCCTCTGGTAATGCCCATTCTTTAGCTGTGAGACTAAAAGGGACTTGGATAAAAGCATCCCGGAATCATTTTTTAAATCGTAAAACAAAATTAATGATTAAAAAAAAAAATAATCAAAATTACTTGTAACTATTCTGGTCTTTATTATAATCTCTATGTTTTTTGCAGAGCCAATTTTAACCACTTGCAGACTGCCCACCTGCAATATACTGCAGATGGACGGACCTTAAAGGCAAAAGGGCGCGCTGCCAGTTTCCAGGTTTAGGGCGCACGCATGCACGGTCCTCTTTCAACACCCACTGTGATTGTGCACGGCAAGAGTGATTCATTGCCAGGACCTGGCTGTGTCCAATCACAGTCCAAATCCTTGTGTTGACATGTTGGGTATCTATTTACTCAGTGCAACCTCGTCTTTTAACTTTTACCAGGAAATGTGGTCATTTATTATGTTTGTGTGCCCTAAAATTAGCTTAAGTGTTTTTTTATACTGAAATTTTGGGTTTCCGGGACAACAAAAATTGGAGCTACCACTATTTTATCCACAGGTTGACCGCGGGGAGCCGACAGGTGGATCATGACCATGACTCTGCCTCCTCCAGCATCTGCCGCTCTCATTCACTGATCGTGACCATGACTCTGCCTCCTCCAGCATCTGCCGCTCTCATTCACTGATCGTGACCATGACTCTGCCTCCTCCAGCATCTGCCGCTCTCATTCCCTGATCGTGATCATGACTCTGCCTCCTCCAGCATCTGCCGCTCTCATTCACTGATCGTGACCATGACTCTGCCTCCTCCAGCATCTGCCGCTCTCATTCACTGCAGAGTGAAGATTGGGAGGCAGTTTAGTGCTGAATGGAGGACTGGGGCAGGAGCTGCTCAGTGATTGGTTGCTTGGCGGTCCTAGCAACCAATCACCAGCCTATGAAATGTTAACTCCGGCAGCTCCTGCTCCCGCCTTCCACCCAGCTCTACGACGTATCCTTATCTCCACTCGCTGGCAGATAGGAAGTGCTACCTACACAGCACTGTGTGTATGGGATGGAGGAGACACTGTTGGAGGGGGTGCAGAAGACACTACAGTGCAGGGGGGATTGAAGATACTATAGGGTGGTAGAGGACACTGCTTTCGGGGCAGAGGACACTGTGGGGGGTGATGTGAATCGGGGCAGAGGACACTTTTTTGGGGGGGTAAAGGGGGCAGAGGACAATGGTTTTTTGGGGTGGTGTAAAAGGGGGCAGAGGACACTGTTTTGGGGGTACAGGACACTATGTGTCTTTTTATTGGGAGCTTGATAGTTATTTATTTTTTTTTTTTAGGGATGCTGCCTAGTATCCCCTGCCCCCTCCCCTAGGGTTGCCACTTTTTCTTCAAGCCAAACTCGAACATTTTTACGGTGCACAGCAATTTTTTTTAGCATCCACTATATAATTGTAACAGAGCTTGGACACCTTCGGGCACTCCAAAAAATAACAGTAATGCGGCACACATAGTGCCCCCTCACCCTCCTGTCAGGCCCTGTTCTGAGCCACATTCCAGTCTGAATAGTGTCGGACAGTCCAGGTTTTGGATCATGTGTCTGGGATTCAGTCCACCTGAACATAGTGCCCCCTTACCCTCCTGCCAGGCCCTGTTCTGAGCCACATTCCTGTCTGAATAGTGTCGGATAGTCCGGGTTTTGAATCATGTGTCTGGGATTCAGTCCACCTGAACATAGTGCCCCCTTACCCTCCTGTCAGGTCCTGTTCTGAGCCACATTCCAGTCTGAATAGTCTCGGACAGTCCAGGTTTTGGATCATGTGTCTGGGATTCAGTCCACCTGAACATAGTGCCCCCTTACCCTCCTGTCAGGCCCTGTTCTGAGCCACATTCCTGTCTGAATAGTGTCGGACAGTCCGGGTTTTGAATCATGTGTCTGGGATTCAGTCCACCTGAACATAGTGCCCCCTTACCCTCCTGTCAGGCCCTGTTCTGAGCCACATTCCAGTCTGAATAGTGTCGGACAGTCCGGGTTTTGAATCATGTGTCTGGGATTCAGTCCACCTGAACATAGTGCCCCCTTACCTTCCTGTCAGGCCCTGTTCTGAGCCACATTCCTGTCTGAATAGTGTCGGGCAGTCATGACACATGATTCAAAACCTGAATTGTCCGGGTGAATCCCTAACAGGTGGCAACCCTAAACCCCCCCAGGGGATTTTTGCCGTCTTCCATGTTGTCCAGGTAGATCTCAACCTCTGAAAGGTTGCCTACCCCTGCTCTATGGAGTTCAGAAAATATAGAATGTTTTTGGGGTTTTGCTTCAGACCCAAAACGCATATGTGCAAAAAACGCTCTGGCAGCGAAATTGTTAACGTATCGGCCATGGGTTGAGGGTACCAGCTACCCAGACATCTGTAGCCGGACTATAAATTCTAGACTAATGCCATTCTTGTAGGGGGTGCTGTGATTTCTTACGTACTTTTGTCATGAGGAAATAAAGAGACACGTAGAGAAGAAATGGAAACCATTCAACCTTTATGACATTTATAAAAAGTCATTGAAATGCCAACTTCTACAAAGATGTACCAACGGAGGAGCGGCACAATTCCTAACCCCATAATATATCTAAATATCACACGTGAAAGGCCTAAACACACACACACTGTCATATCTGTATATTAACAACGGGTCACATGGAACGAAGAAGCCGCCACCTACAGGATATCAAACACTTATATTTTAGGGGTTTTTTTGGAAGTTAAGATTTGCCATAGGTAGGTGTATGTACTTTTTATAGTAAGTCATTAAAGATACCGTTTAGGGCCCACTCACACCTTTGCGTTGCGGTAAAACACTTGGTTACCGCAATGCATGCTCGCGCCTTTTTTCTTTAGCATATTGCGGTGCCTGTGGCAACACAGCGCCAAGGCACATGGGTGCAGCACACCACACTTCATACCATGCATTGCGATGCCCTGCCTTGCCAAAAATGGCGCATGTCCATTTTAATTTGCACTTTTGGTGTGTTGCCAGCTCATTTGTTTGAAGTGGGTCTAAAGGCAGATTTTTTTTTTTTTTCACCTTAATGCATTCTGTGCATTAAGGTTAAAAACACCTTCTGCATGTAGTCCCCCCCAGACCCTTCTTATATGCACCTGAGCCTGATCTTGATCCAGTGATGTGAATGAGAGCAGAGGCTCTCTCCCTCCTCATTGGCTCAAAGACAGCTTTGGGAGCCATTGAGGAGGGATCGGGAGGGGGGGGTGGATCCAAGAACCTGATGTCTGAGTCAATAGATGCAGACAGCGAGGCTCGTGATCAAGCCCACACGAGTATCCCCATAACAAGTGGCTTGCTATGGGGGGGGCACTTGGCAAGGGGGAGGAGCCAGGAGTGCTGGCGAGGGACCCGAGAAGAGGAGGATCAGGGCTGCTCTATGTACAACCATTAAACAGAGCAGGTAAGTTTGACATGTTTATCTGCTTGCTGACCACCCTATAGCAGATTTACTGCTACAGGGTGGCAGTTCTGTGCAGAATCACGTATATATATGTATATATATATATATATACACACATGATTCTGCACTCCCAGGTAGGGGGCGCGCACGTGTGGTGCCAGTGCGCCACTTCTGCTGTGATTAGTCACAGCAGAAGCCAATTAACGGGTGCTAGCCAATGGATGTCTGCTGGACAGAGCTTCGTCCCGTCAGCGGGGATGCAATGGATTATGCTTCAACTCTTCTGGGAAGGCTGTCCACGAGGTTTAGGAGTGTCTATGAGAATGTTTGACCAGTCTTCCAGAAGAGCATTTGTGAGGTCAGGCACTGATGTTGGACGAGAAGGCCTGACTCACAGTCTCCACTCTAATTCATCCCAAAGGTGTTCTATCAGGTTGAGGTCAGGACTCTGTGCAGGCCAGTCAAGTTCCTCCACCCTAAACTCGCTCATCCATGTCTCTGTGGAGCTTGCTTTGTGCACTGGTGCTCAGTCATGTTGGAACAGGAAGGGGTCATCCCCAAACTGTTCCCACAAAGTTGGGAGCATGAAATTGTCCAAAATGTCTTGGTATGCTGACGCCTTAAGAGTTCCCTTCACTGGAACTAAGGGGCCAACCTCTGAAAACCAACCCCACACCATAATCCCCCCTCCACCAAATAATTTGGACCAGTGCACAAAGCAAGGCCCATAAAGACATGGATGAGTGAGTTTGGTGTGGAGGAACTTGACTGGCCTGCACAGAGTCCTGACCTAAACCCCCATAGAACACATTTGAGATGAATTAGAGTGGATATGTGTGCCAGGAGTTCTCATCCAGCATCAGTGCCTGACCTCACAAATGTGCTTCTGGAAGAATGGTCAAAGGGAGGTCAAAATGGTAAGATGATTTGAGATTTGTGACATGGTGCATTATCCTGCTGGAAGGAGCCATCAGAAGATGGGGACACTGCAGTCATAAAGGGATGGACATGGTCAGCATCAATACTCAGGTAGGCCATGGCGTTTAAACTATGTTCAATTCGTACTAAGGGCCCAAAGTGTGCCAAGAAAATACCCCCCACACCATTACACCCCCACCACCAGCCTGAACCGGTGATACAAGGCAGGATAGATCCATGCACCAAATTCTGACCCCACCATCTGAATGTCGCAGCCGAAATCCAAACCCATCAGACCAGGCAACGTTTTTCCAATCTTCTATTGTCCAATTTTGGTGATCTGTGCGAATTGTAGCCTCAGTTTCCTGTTCTTAGCTGACAGGAGTGGCCCCCGGTGTGGTCTTCTGCTGCTGTAGCCCATCTGCTTCAAGGTTGGTTGCATTGTGCATTCAGAGATGGTATTCTGCATACCTTGGGTGTAACGAGTGGTTATTTGAGTTACTGTTGCCTTTCTATCATCTTGAACCAGTCTGCCCATTCTCCTCTGACCTCTACAAGGCATTTTCGTGCCCACAGTGCTTTGTGCACTGATCCAAATCATTTGGTGAAGGGGGAATTATGGTGTGGGGTTGTTTTTCAGGGGTTGGGCTTGACCCCTTAGTTCCAGTGAAGAGAACCCAATTTCATGCTCTCAACTTTGTGGGAATAGTTTGGGGATGGCCCCTTCCTGTTCCAACATGACTGCGCACCACTGCACAAAGCAAGGTCCATAAAGACATGGATGAGTGAATTTGAGGTGGAGGAACTTGACTGGCCTGCACAGAGTCCTGACCTCAACCCGACAGAACGCCTTTGGGATGAATTAGATCGGAGCCAGGCCTTTGCATCCAGCATCAGTGCCTGACCTCATAAATGTGCTTCTGGAAGAATGGTCAAACATTCCCATAGACACTCCTAAACCTTGTGGGCAGCCTTCCCAGTAGAGTTGAAGCTGTTATAGCTGCAAAGGGTGGGCCAACTCAATATTGAACCCTACGGACTAAGACTGGGATGCCATTAAAGTTCATGTGCATGTAAAGGCAGGTGTCCCAAAACTTTTGGTAATATAGTGTGGTAATATAGTGTATAGTCAATGTGCGGTCCATGTTGAGGAATAGCAAGTAATATCCAAATACTGCACACCTTATTGATGAGGATGTTTGTGGATTGATGGATATCATGAGCTATACGAATCATAGATGAAACTCGGTGAGCGTTTTGACTCTGGAATCTGATGTCGCCGGCGACTTTTTTTGAAGAACGCCCCTCCGCACCTTTGCTTTTAATAAACACCACCATAATTATTTGCCTAATAGGATTCACATTGCCTCGGAGGGATGGTGACATTTACCGAGAAGGCGGCTGCACGCAGCAGACATTTCAGCGCTGCCTCCGTGTCATCTCACGCTGGGTTTTTGGCGGCGGCTGCGTATGCACAGAGGTGTTGTTATTAAAGAAGATCTAAACCCAATCACTGAATCCTCATGTAAGCTATAACTTGCTAATGTCATTTCTAAAGCCTCTTTCCATCTTTTTTAAAGCTGAACTCTGGGCAGATATAAAAGACGCAAATGAATGCAGCTCTGTAATCATTAATACATCAGACTCTTTCCCTTCCTGTACAGCAGAGCTGGGGTGTGAGAGGGAGAAGCAGAACAAAGGAGCATTGGCTCATTTACTTACACAGTTTATGTTTCTTTTTTTTTTGTGTTTTTATCATTACTATTATTTTTTTAATATTTATTTTTATTCATGTATTTTTACTTTTGCTATTTATTTTTTAAATGTCTGTGTGCAGTCATGTTGGTACAGGAAGGGGCCATCCCCAAACTCTTCCCACAAAGTCGGGGGCATGAAATTGTCCAAAATGTCTTGGTAGGCTGACGCCTTAAGAGTTCCCTTCACTGGAACTAAGGGGCAAAGCCCAACCCCTGAAAAACAACCCCCCACCATAATCCCCCCTCCACCAAATGATTTGGACCAGTGCACAAAGCAAGGTCTATAAATGCAAAGTTTCTCCTGATGTGTCCTCCTCTATCTGTATTTATCTAGAAGTATCTCCTGATGTGTCCTCCTCTATCTGTATTTATCTAGAAGTATCTCCTGATGTGTCCTCCTCTATCTGTATTGTGCTCCTCTATCTGTATTTATCTAGAAGTATCTCCTGATGTGTCCTCCTCTATCTGTATTTATCTAGAAGTTTCTCCTGATGTGTCCTCCTCTATCTGTATTCATCTAGAAGTATCTCCCAATGTGTCCTCTAGAAGTTGCCCAAATGTCTTGGTATGCTGACACCTTAAGAGTTCCCTTCACTGGAACTAAGGGGCCAAGCCCAACCCTGAAAAACAACCCCACACCATAATCCCCCCTCCACCAAATGATTTGGACCAGTGCACAAAGCAAGGATTATAAAGACATGTTTCTGTATTTATCTAGACATAGGTCCTGAAGTGCCCTCCTTTATCTGTATTTATCTAGAAGTATCTCCCAACGTTGTCCTCCTCTCTGTATTTATCTAGAAGTTGTCCAAATGTCTTGGTATGCTGACACCTTAAGAGTTCCCTTCACTGGAACTAAGGGGCCAAGCCCAACCCCTGAAAAACAACCCCACACCATAATCCCCCCTCCACCAAACAATTTGGACCAATGCACAAAGCAAGGTCTATAAATGCATCTCTCTGTATTTATCTAGAAGTATCTCCTGATGTGTCCTCCTCTATCTATTCATCTAGAAGTATCTCCCAATGTGTCCTCTAGAAGTTGCCCAAATGTCTTGGTATGCTGACACCTTAAGAGTTCCCTTCACTGGAACTAAGGCCCTTGAGAATTCCACAGTCGTATGGTTCTGTAAACCCGTTGAAGATCTCCTGT
>BLSH010383138.1:293876-311139 GCA_018402905.1 Glandirana rugosa | reverse complement strand
GTATAAATCCCCCCCCCCAAACTCCTCCTCCTTATTTTTTCTTCATGTGCATTTCTGATGCGTATCGATGCGTTTTTGCTGCGCTTTGCCGCATTCCAATACAGTTCTGTGCAGAAAAAAATGCAGCGTGTTCTACTTTTTTTCTTATTCCCCTAAATTGAGTGCACTGGTGTAAATTAAGCCATTGGAACCGATATAATCTACGGCCCGTGCATTTATGATGCAGAAAAAATACGCACTGGACTGCATCCGGTGTGAACCGGCCCTAAAGGAAACAACAAAATTGCAAATAAAAAGAACGATAAACTAAAAATAAAGTAAAAAGGTAAATTGGAGTTCATCTGATTTTTTTTTTTTTTTTTTTCACGCCCGCACTCTCTGACCCGCTCTCCTTTCCCAGAAGCCCCCCTCCCGTTCCGAGGCCGTTTTTCTCACCCGTCCCCGCAGACGGCCGTGGAGTGTCACAGGCAGCGGCGATGCAGCTGACACAGGGACTGATGGCTGACGGCAGGATTTGCCCGAAGGGGAGAGCTGGTGCCGGTCTCCTGCGACTCGCCTGGGCTTTTTAAAGCCGCGGATCGGATTGAGAATTGATGGCAATCAGACCGGACACGAACACAGTGATTGCCGCTTCAGCAGACGCTCCATATCATTAGCTGGTGGAGGCGAGGGGAGCTGAGACCATTTTAATGTCACTTTAGCTTCTTTTTAAGAACAAACTCGAGAGGCACGGAGGAATTACTTGTGTTAAGATTGTTTACTTCAGCTTTTTTTTTTTTTTTCCCCTTCTGGATCCTCGGGGCCGAGTGACTTACACCAGAGCGGCGCTCAGATAGAAGGATTCTTGTTTTTTTTTTTAAAGGACCAGTCCACCCAGATCTGATATTTCTGCAGGGAATTAAAGTGGTATTAAACCCAACAGCAAACATTTATTATATTGCAGCCTACCAATTCTTAGATGTGATGGCAAGTACTGGGTAGTGGGCTCTCCCAAAGAAAGAACCCCCAAGGAAGTAGGAGGAAGGAACCTAAATTTTTACACATCCTCTCTGTAGACTTCATGGTAGGCCTGAAGACCCAACCCCTGTTGTCTTTTGTACGGAAAGCCAAGTCTATCATGGTTCCCTTCCGAAGAAGAAGGACTAATGTGAAGTCGGCTCTCCCAAAGAGAGACCTCCCAAGGCAGGGGAGGAAGGAACCTAAATTCCACACAACCTCTCTGTAGACTTCATGGTAGGCCTGAAGACCCAACCCCTGTTGCCTTTTGTATGGAAAGCCAAGTCTATCATGGTTCCCTTCCGAAGAGGAAGGACTAATGTGAAGTCTGCTCTCCCAAAGAGAGGCCTCCCAAGGCAGAGGAGGAAGGAACCTAAATGCCACACACCCTCTCTGTAGACTTCATGGTAGGCCTGAAGACCCAACCCCTGTTGCCTTTTTTGATGACAGGGTCCCGTTAAACCAGTGGTTCTCAACTCCTGTCCTCAGGACCCACTAACAGGCCAGATCTTATTACCTTGGGGAGATGCAGCCTAGAATACAGCAATCACCGAGCAGCAAATTATATTACCTGTGATGTATTTCAGTTATATTGCAAACCTGGCCTGTTAGTGAGTCCTGAGGATATGAGTTGAGAACCACTGTGTTGAACGTTCCCTTGATGTACGGAAAGCCAAGTCTGTCATGGTTCCCTTCCAAAGAGGAAGGACTAATGTGGAGTCGGCTCTCCCAAAGAGAGACCTCCCAAGGCAGAGGAAGAAGGAACCTAAATGCCACACATCCTCTCTGTAGACTTCATGGTAGGCCTGAAGACCCAACCCCTGTTGCCTTTTGTGATGACAGGGTCCTGTTAAACCAGTGGTTCTCAGCTCCTGTCCTCAGGATCCATTAGCAGGCCAGATCTTATTACCTTGGGGAGATGCAGCCTAGAATACAGCAATACCCGAGCAGCAAATTATATTACCTGTGATGTATTTCAGTTATCTTGCAAACCTGGCCTGTTAGTGGGTCCTAAGGTAATGAATTGAGGACCGCTGTGTTAAACGTTCCCTTGATATACGGAAAGCCAAGTGTGTCAGGTTTCCCCTCTGAAGAGGAAGGACTAATGTGGAGTCACTCTCCCAAAGAGAGACCTCCCAAGGCAGAAGAGGAAGGAACCTAAGGGCCACAAATCCTCCTCCTAGACTTCATAGCAGGCCTGAAGACCCACACTCTGTTGTCTTTTGTGGTGACAGGTTCCCTTTAAACATTCCCTTGTTGCATGGAAAGCAAAAGTGTTAATTTGTTTCAGCCTCTTTCTTCCAACTTTAAGGAACAAAGTGATTGTTTCTTATTTTATCTGGTCCTATTCTGCGTCACGCAGACCAGAAAGTCACACTTCGTACCTTCCACCAGCTGACATTATTAAGTTGGTCTGGTTTACCAATGGTGGATGATGGGGGGAAAGGCGCGCTTAGATCCACCTAGACCCCGCTCCTCATGATCAGCTGAACCTGACCAACTTATACTGGATCGGAGGCTCTTCTGAAGAGAGACTCCCCCAAGGCAGGGAAGGAAGGAACTTGATGGCCATACATTCTCCACCTAGACTTCATGGAGGCCAACACCCTGTTGCCTCTTGTGGTGACAGGGTCCATTTAAGCATTCCCTTAATGTATGGAAAGCAAAAGTTTGTCATGTTCCCCTCCCGAAGAAGAAGGACCCCTCCCTGACCCTCTGGGGCACAAGACTTCTGATGGTGGCAAGGCACACTTGCGTCCACCTACACGCCGCTCCACATGATTATCTGAAGCTGGCCAACGAGTACAGGTTAGGGTACTCGTAACCCCCTCCTAGGCAGGGGGTAAATATCTATAAGCCACACATCCTACACCTAGACTTCATTTTAGGCCTGAAGACTCACACTCTGTTGCCTCTTGGTGACAGGGTCTCTTTAAATGTTCCCTTGTATGGAAAGCAAAACTGTTAATTCGTTTCAACCTCTTATTTTCGACCTTAAGGAACAAAGTGACCGTCTCTTCTTTCAGTTGGTCCCATTCAGCGTCACGTAGACCAGAAAGTCACGCTTCCTACCTTCCACCAGTTGAAGTCGGTCTGGTTTACGAATGGTGGATGACTCCTGACGGGGACAAGGCACACTCAGGTCCACCAAGACCCCGCTCCTCAGGATCATCTGAACTGAGCAACAAATATTGGTTAGGGGACTCTCCCAAAGAGTAACCCAACCCCCCCAAGGCAGGGAAGAAGGAACCTATAGGACACACATCCTCCACCTAGACTTCATGGTGCGCCCGAAGACCCACCCCCTGTTGCGTATATAAATGTTTCCTTGTTTTATGGAAATCAAAAGTGTTAATTCGTTTCCATCTCTTTCTTCTGACTTTAAAGAACAAAGTGACTGTTTCTTCTTTCAGTTGGTCCCATTTGGCGTCGCGCAGACCAGAAAGCCATGCTTCCTACCTTCCACCGGTTGACATAATTAAGTCGGTCTGGTTTACGAATGGTGGATGACTCCTGACGGGGACTTGTCACGCTCAGGTCCACCTACACCCCACTCCTCAGGATCATCTTCTGAACCAATCAACAAATATTGGTTAGGGGACTCTCCCAAAGAGTAACCCAACCCCCCTCCCCCAAGGCAGGGAAGAAGGAACCTATAGGCCACACATCCTCCACCTGGACTTCATGGTGTGCCCGAAGACCCACCCCCTGTTGCGTATATAAATGTTTCCTTGTTTTATGGAAAGCAAAAGTGTTAATTAGTTTCGATCTCTTTCTTCTGACTTTAAAGAACAAAGTGACTGTTTCTTCTTTCAGTTGGTCCCATTTGGCGTCGTGCAGACCAGAAAGTCACACTTCCTACCTTCCACCGGTTGACATAATTAAGTCGGTCCGGTTTACGAATGGCTTATGTAGAATAATGAAGTCGCTCCAGCATGCAGACCTAGTGGGAATCTGAACTCATTCGAATAGGAAATGTAATAATTGTTCGGGGGCTGCTGTACATGGCCGCGTTCATCAGACTCGCATTAAACTTTTAGGGGAGCGCGCGTCCCAGCGCAACGCTCCACACTTCCTCCGCTGTTATACGCCGCGTGGGGAAGAGATTTTATTTTTTAGTTGGGAATATGTATAATCTGATGAGCTGCCCAGGTTGTCACGGAATGCTTAATTCAACAGCTTCAAGGACGAGCGTGCTTTTCTAAAGCCTTCCGTTCCTCAACCAGGCAAACAATAGGGTCAGCTCACAGAGACGCAGGAGGTATTTAACCACTTCACCCCTGCAAGGATTTCCCACGTTAGGACCAGAGCACTTTTTGCGATTCGGCACTGCGCCGCTTTAACTGACAATTGCGCGGTCGTGCGGCGTTGTACCCAAACTAAATTTGCGTCCTTTTTTTCCCACAAATAGAGCTTTCTTTTGGTGGTATTTGATCACCTCTGCATCATTTCTGTTCGCCGCTATAAACAAAAAAAGAGCGAAAATTTTGCAAACAAATACAATATTTCTTACTTTTTTGCTAAAATACAAATTGAAAAAAGATATAAAAAAAACGAATTTATTCATCGGTTTTGGCCGATTTATATTCTTCCTCATATTTTTGGTAAAAAAAAAAAAAATCAATCAGCGTCTATTGATTGATTGGTTTGCGCAAAAGTTGCCGCGTTTACAAACCATGAGAATTAATTTCTGGCGTTTTTTTACATTTTTTTTTTTACTGGTAATGGCGGCAATCTGCGATTTTTTTATCGGGACTGCGATATTGCAGCGGACATGTCGGACATTTTTTACACTTTTTTGGGACCAATGACATTTATACAACAATCAGAAATGTAAATATCCACTAATTACTGTGTAAATGTCATTGGCAGTGAAGTGGTTAACCTGCAGGGGGAGATCTAGGGGATAACTGTGTTCCCTAGGCGTGTTCTACCTGTGAGGGAGCTGGGCCACCAGGGGCACCAGAGATCTAACTGATCCCAGTAACAGGGATCAGTAGATCTCTTACATGCCGCCTGTCAGAATGGGGAGCCGCCGTGTTTACTTCAGCTGTTCCCCATTCTTTCCCTCTGGCAGCTCATCATGGCTCGCCGCCGAACATCGGGTCCATCCGAGCCGCAGCCACACTCCTCCAGAGTGCGGCGGGCACGGGAGCGCGCTGCGGGCAGCGCGCTCTCTTCCCCTAGCTGCGCATCCGCAAATCGCTGCTTATTTACGGTAATTCGCGGCTAGCGTAGCTCTGAGGAAGGGGGTGCGACCCTGAAATGCGTCAGCCTTTACCCTGCCTTGTGCTCTGATTTTATCATGCAATGTTTCCCCTATCTGTGATGCCAATTTGTGAGTATCCACTTTTAAACCATTTTCATTTTTATTAAATTGTCTATGGTAATACACTAGGTGTGCGCGCCTTCCTCCTTTCCTGTTTTTTTCAGTTACTTTTGGATTACCCCATCCGATGAGGGCAGCATCGACCTGATCTTTATTCATTGGTATCCCGGCTGTTTGCCATCATGAAGGCCCTTTAGCGCTGGAAATGACTGTATTTTTCTTGTAGAACATAAAGGAATAAAATAAAAAATAGAATAGAATAAAACTGAAAGAATATATCTTCTGAAATTCTAATTTTTAAATAAAATAAATTTGAATTTGAAGACAATAGAAAAGAATAGAATAGGAAAAAATAGAATAGAATAAAATAGAATATAATCATCTTCTGAAATCCGAATTTCAAATAGAATAAATTTGAATATAATATAATAGAAAAGAAAAGAAAATAGAAAATAAAAGAATAGAATATAAAAGAAAACAATAGAAAGAATATAACCATCATCCAAAATTTGAATTTCAAATAGAATAAATTAAATTTTGAATGGAATTTGGTTTGAATGCAATTCTAATGGAAATCAAGTTGATTGGAATTTGGAAATTTCATATCAATTGGAATTGATTTGAATGCGAATAAACAAAAACAAATTCCAAAAACAAATTAATCAAATTTAACGAAACAAATTTATGTAAATAACGAATCGAAACAAAACAAGACAATTTTTTTCATTTTGCACATGTCTACCGGACAGTATGGTCACCTGCTAACTTGGCACCATCCACAGGCAGCTTAACTCTTCCATAAGACATACAATTTGAATCCAAGGTAATTTTACTTCAGTTAATTTCAGTACAGAGGATGTTTTTCCATTCCTGTGTAAGAAGACAATGAGGCACAGGAGGCGCTGGTAATTTGGGTCCTCTGCTCTGGTCCAGCCCTATAGGAGACCTCACCCTCACTAACACCACCAGCACAATATTCTGTAAGCCTCAGCAGGCACACAAGAATTATGCTCACAACAGCTCCTGCGCGCGACAGATTTGTGCGTGACTATCTCGGTTTACTTACAGCCCGGACTGAAACCTGGACACATAATTCAAAACCTGGACTGTCTGGGTAAATCCTGGGCAGGTGGCAACCCTAATGAAATGATACACTCCAAGTGACCAAAACAAGGGTAAACAAACATATGCCAACTATGTCACTTGAGTGCTCTCAACAAAGGGTCTAGGTTTAGGCCTGAAAATACGGACTCTTGGCATGGTCAATTACTGTAGGCAATTGATACCTGACTCGGACTTAGAGTTCAACACAGTTCTGCCCTCAGGATAGAGTGATCTGGGCAGGTCTTTGTGATGGATCTTCTGCCGGCTACGGTGTGGTCCTTTAAGAACGTTGGTGTGCACAGGGTAATAAGCACTTGTCAATAACTTGGGCATTGCAGCAATGTATCACGGATGTTGGACTTAATGAAAGATGGGACTCCTTTGGAGCAGATGGGCACAGAGAAGGGCAGACCCAGGTGCAGCAGTCAGGTGCAAAGATGTACACCACTGTAACAGTTAGATGCCAAACACATGCCAACCGGGTCACTTGACAACTTTCAAACAAAAGGGGCTAGGTTTAGGCCTGCAAGATACGGACTTAGAGTTCAACACAGTTCTGCCCTCAGGACAGAGTGATCTAGGCAAATCTTTGTGATGGATCTTCTGACGGCTACATTGTGGCCCTTTAAGAATGTTGGTGTGCACAGGGCGATAAGTACTTGTCAAGAAATTGGGCATTGCATAGATGTTAAACTTAATGAAAGAGAGGACTCCTTTGCAGCAGATGGATAATGAGAAGGGGCAGGCTCAGGTGCAGCAGCCAGGTGCGAAGATATCCATCGCTGTAATGGTTAGATGCTAAACACATGCGAGCCGTGGTAAAAGCAGATGGTTGAGCTGCAGTTTTACTTCCCCCAACCTACCTGAATACCGATATGCAGTTGCTTCAGGCTTTACACACGTCATAGCTGCAAAGCGCAGCAACCACCACCAACTGTGACCCATGCAATCAAAGAGTAAATTTAGAACCTTGAGGACTTTACTGGTACCATAGAAGGATGGTGAGACCAACATGAGTAAAACATGAATTGCAAAAATAGTTAAAAAAAAAAAAAAAAAACATTTTGCCCCTGTGACCCATGCAAGCTTATGGGGCTGCCCCGCAACCGTGTGCAATGCATGTGCTGCGGTGCACCATTAGCAGGGTTGAATCAGGTAGGGAGGAGGTGTTGTGTCTCTGCTGTAATACAAGGAGATTGAATCCCAACTCCACCTAACACTTTGTAACTGAAGTCAGACATATGAATAAAAGTCAATCTGTGTATTCACATCCGGATCTGTCCGGGCTCATTCACATGTTCCACCCCTCTGAAAAGTGGTGTCATGCTCTTCAATGGAATTTGACAGGTGATGAGGAAATTATATGTCAAGCCTTTCAATTTTCATGACCTACCTTATTTTAGACTCAATTATGTAATCACTGGGTCTCTGTAATTCTCTATGCAATGCAGGCAGATCATGGCTGCTGCTTGGCACTGATTGGCAGAACTGATTGGCAGAACTGATGAGCAGTGATTGGCAGCACTGATTAGTAGCACTGATGGGCACTCATTGGCAGCACTGATGGGCACTGTTTGCCGTCACTGATGGGCACTTTTTGGTGTCACTGATGGGCACTTTTTGGTGTCACTGATGGGCACTTTTTGGCGTCACTGATGAGCACTGATTGGCAGCACTGATGAGCACTGATTGGCAGCGCTGATGAGCACTGATTGGCAGGACTGATGATCACTGATTGGCAGGACTGATGATCACTGATTGGCAGCACTGATAGTCACTGATTGGCAGCACTGATTGTCACTAATTGGCAGCACTGATGAGCACTGATTGACAGCAATGATAGGCACTCATTGGCAGCACTGATGAACACTGATTGGCAGCACTGATGAGCACTGATTGGCGGCACTGATAGGCACTGATTGGCAGCAATGATAGGCACTGATTGGCAGCACTGATGGTCACTGATTGGCAGCACTGATGAGGACTGATTGGCAGCAATGATAGGCACGGATGGGCACTGCTTGGCAGGACTGATGGGCACTGCTTGGCAGGACTGATGGGCACTGCTTGGCAGCACTGATGGGCACTGCATGGCAGCAATGATGGGCACTGATTGGCAGCACTGATGAGCACTGATTGGCAGCACTGATGGGCACTGATGATCACTGTCAGGGCTGCACTGATGATCAGTGTAGATGTCCCCTGTGTGGATTGCCACTTACCGGCTCTCTTCTCCTCACCCACTGTCTGCGCGAGGAAAAGACTGCCGATAACCAACAAATCCTGTTTACACTGTGATCAGCTGTGATTGGCGTTTTACCCCAATCTGTGATCAGCTGAGTCTGAAGGGCACCGCGATCACATATCTCTGCCAATGTGCACCGCAGGGGGCGTGGGAGAAGCGCGATCACAGGAGGATGTCAATAGACGCCCTCGGCTATAGCCCGGTCTGGAGGAGGTTATGTAAGCAGTGGGCTGGTTCTTGGGAGGAGTTATGCAAACATCAAAATGATGGGTGGATGTCAGTCTAGAGGAGTGGGCAGTCCTAGACAGGATTCATTTGCATGGTAACGCCCACATGTGGTCCTAATCCTCCGTGATTGAAGGAACTGAAATCCATTAAATGAAAGAGGAGGGACCAGGGAGAGTCTGGTAGGGGAGGAAAGGACTAGATGATGCTGGATGTCACCCAGCCAAGAAATGAGGCGGGGCTTTATCTGGCTTGCTGCAGCTTCTAATGCACACTGTGATAAGCACAGTGTGCAGCGGAATCACAGTAAGCAGTTTCAGTCCAGGAAAGGAGCCGGTACAACAGTGCAAGACTGATGGGGAGGCCTGAGGTCAGATTTAAGAAAAAACCTCCATCTAAGTGTCGTCAATATGACACACGATCACCCGTCCGTCTCCCCCGGCGTACGCGGTTATGTGTGAGAAACATGAGAGTTAAGGCGCGGAATCAGACCGGGGATTCTGATCCCGGTGCCACTCCATTGACTGTCATTTCCCGGTGCGGTTTAGAGTTTGGCTCCCCCTGGAGGAGAAGGTTAAAGTGGATTGATTTGTAGAGAGCCCCCAGGGGATCGGCGTCTGACCCGCTAAAATTACTCTTTAACGGCAACCTCCGTTTGTCTGAAGTCAGTTGCCGAAATAAACAGCTCAAATGCAAAAAAACAAAAACAACAAAAAACACTTAAAAAATAGTTTATTCCACCTTGAGAGGCTGGTATTTTTGTTTTTTATATTTGTCTGTAACATGGAAAAATAATATACAAAGAAGGGACAACGCTATGGCAAATCTGCATGCTCCACTCCTTCTGCCTGCTATTTGGACTACTAGGGAATATTGGCGACCTAGCAAAACCAACAAAATAAATTAACAAAACAAAAAAAATAAGGTTGGTGTGTAAAAATAAATAAATAAATAAATAAATAAATAAAAAGAAACAGAATAGAGGAAGGATAATTATAAAAAATAGAAATAAAAGGAAATAAGAAGGGGGAAGAATAATGATAAAAGAAAATAAAAAGAAATAGAAGGGAGGAAGGGTAATGGTAAAAGAAAGAAATAAAAAGAAACAGAAGTGAGGAAGAATAATGGTAAAAAAAAAAAAAAAGAAATAAAAAGAAACAGAAGAGGGGAAGGGTAATTATAAAAAAAGAAAAAGAAAAAGAAATAGAAAGGGGGAAGAATAATGATACAAGAAAATAAAAACTAAAAAGAAATAGAAGGGAGGAAGGATAATGGTAAAAAAAAAAAAAAGAAAAAAAAAAGGAAAAGGAAGGGAGGAAGGATAATGGTAAAAAAAAGAAATAAAAAGAAACAGATGAGAGGAAGGATGATTATTAAAAAATAGAAATAAAAATAAATAGAAGGAGGAAGTATAATGGTAAAAGAATATAAAAAATAAAAAGAAATAGAAGGGAGGAAGGATAATGATAAAAATAGAAATAAAAAGAAATAGAAGGGGAAAGGATAATGGTAAAAGGAAATAAAAAATAAAAAGAAAATAGAAGGGAGGAAGGATAATGGTAAAAAAAAAGAAACAAAAAGAAACAGAAGAGAGGAAGGATAATTATTAAAAAATAGAAATAAAAATAAATAGAAGGAGGAAGTATAATGGTAAAAGAATATAAAAAATAAAAATAAATAGAAGGGAGGAAGGATAATGATAAAAAATAGAAATACAAATATATAGAAGGGGGAAGGATAATGGTAAAAGAATATAAAAAATAAAAATAAAATAGAAGGGAGGAAGGATAATGATACAAAAATAGAAATAAGAAAGAGAAGGAAGGAAGGAAATGATAAAAAATAGAAATAAAAAGAAATAGAAGGGGGAAGGATAATGGTAAAAGAAAATAAAAAGAAAATAGAAGGGAGGAAGGATAATGATAAAAAAATATAAATAAAAATTAATAGAAGGAAGGATAATTGTAAAAAAATAAATAAAAAGAAAATAGAAAGAAATAAAAGGGAGGAGGGAGTTAATTAAGGCCGTTTAGGGTTAACTAAGGTTTAATAAGGAGGAGCTAAACAAGAATGCATAATAATCATTTATTTTTTTAACCTGTAATGTTTATTTATGTGCAGTCCTATGGAGATGAGAGGTCACAACTTTGATCTACACATTAATGAAAGAGTAAATACAATGAAACAATAGATGCTTACATTGTATTTATTTAAAGCCGTATTAAACCCAAAAGTAAACATTTCTTATATTGCAGCTTACCATTTCTTAGATGTGATGGCCGCATTTGTTTTCTTTTTTAGGTGGTCCAGCCAGCAAGTCTGTTGTTTTTTTCAAAAGCACAACCTTTTTTATCTGATAGATATGAAATAGATAGATACTGTAGACATCTGATATACACCAACATTCTGACCACTGATAGGTGAATAACATTGATTATGTCATGACAATGGCACCTGAAAGTGGGAGGGATATATTAGGCAGCAAGTGAACATGTTGTCCCTAAAGTTGATAGCAGAAAAAAATGGGCAGGCGTAAGGATTAGAGCGCCTTTAACAAGGCCCAAATTGTAATGGCCAGATGACTGGGTCAGAGCAACTCCAAAACTGCAGCTGATCCTTTTAATTAATATTCAATAAATTGTATTTTATAAAACATCAAGCTCCTTGTCTAGCCTGTACAGTCCGATTTCCACTTTGCTTTTCTCTTCTCTTATAAACGGCAGCTCTTGTAGGATGTTCCCGGTCTGCAGTGGTCAAGACCGACCAAAAGTGGTCAAAGGTAGGAAAATCGTCGACAGGGTCATGGGCGGCCAATGCTCGTTGAGGCATGGCCTGTGTAGTCCGATCCACTAGAGCAGCCTTTCTCAACCTTTTCAACACAGAGGAACCCTTGAAATAATTCTCCAGTCTCGGGGAACCCCTGCTAAAAGTTAGAAATCTACAACTCATGGTACATTAGTGTGATGGTCAATGGGAAGAATGCTCCTTACACTTGTGGTCATTGGGAAGAATTAACCCCTTATAGATAGCTAAAAAGATCAATGATGTCATTGGGAATTTATCTGAGAGGTAGAAATTGACCATTGCTCAAGGAACCCCTAGCAACCTCTGTAGGAACCTTAGGGTTCCACAGAATCCTGGTTGAGTAATCCTGCACTAGAAGAACTACTGAAGCTGAAATTGCTGAAAAAGTTCATGTTGGTTCAGATAGAAAGGTGTCAGAACACATAGAACATCACAGTTTGTTCTGTATGGGGCTGTGTAGTCGCAGACCAGTGAGGGTGCCCAAGCTGACCCGTTTCCACAGCCAAAAGCACCTACAAAAGGCACTTGAGCATCAGAAATGGACCATGGAGCAAATTAAGAAGGCGGCCTAGTCTGATGAATTCAGGAATGGCTTGAGGGACACAACAATGAGTTTGAGATGATGACTTGACCTCCAGATTCTCCAGATCTCAATCCAATTGAGCATCTGTGGGATGTGCCGGAAAAACAAGTCCATAGAGGCCCCACCTCCCAACTTCCAGAACTTAAAGGATCTGCTACTGACAGCTTGGTGAGAGATAACACAGCATTAGAGTTGATCGAACCCCTGGATGTTTGGGTTCGGTGGGTTCAGCCAAACTTCGGGAAAAAGTCTGGGTTCGGTACCGAACTTGACCCGAACTTTACCCCGAACCCCATTGAATTCAATGGGGACCCAAACTTTTCGGCACAAAAAAGTCCTGGAAAGTCCTAGAGGTCTGCAAAATGATTTTAGAACAATAATCTGTCCCTTACAGCAACAGCAGGAACCTGACCCTATAGGAGTAGGAGGTGATTTTAGAACAATAATCTGTCCCTCTAAGCCAGGGGTAGGGAACCTGCGGCTCTCCTGCTGTTGTAGAACTACATTTCCCATGTGGCATTGCAAGGCTGATGGATACAATTACTCCCAGAAGCACGATGGGAAATGTAGTTCTACAACAGCTGGAGAGCCGCAGGTTCTCTACCCCTGCTCTAAGCAGTAGACTCTACCCAGTCCAGGCAGATCGTTCTGTAATGCAGGATGAGATGTGCAATCTGTTCCTAAAAGCAGTAGTAGTAGTAATCTCTACCTATCTATCTATCTGCAATCTGTCCCTCACAGCACCGGCAGCATCCTCTCCCTACACTACCCAGAGAGCATGTGACATGCAGCACTGTGACTCCAGCTTATAAAGAGGCTGGGTCACATGATGCACTGGCCAATCACAGCCATGCCATTAGTAGGCATGGCTGTGATGGCTTTTAAGGGCAAACCAGTGAAACACTTGTTGATTGGCTGCCCTTGGCAGCTATTCAACAGGCGGGATCAAATACCCAAACCCGAACTTTTTTTCAAATTTCCGGGTTTGGGTCCGGGTCATTGACACCCCAAAGTTCGGTACGAACCCGAACTTTACAGTTCGGGTTCGCTCAACTCTACACAGCATACCTTCAGAGGTCTAGTGGGATCCAGGCCTAGATGGGTTATGGTGGATGGTGATAATGTAATGGCTGCTGACCGTATATTGTTGATAGATAGGAAGTCTATAGCTCACCCTTTCTCAACCTTTAAAACACAGAGGAACCCTTAAAATTACTTTACGGTCTCAGGGAAAGAAACTTTCTGGGGGGATCCTAGTTGAGAAACCCTGCGATAGAATGAAAGGAAAGCTCCAAGTGCGTGGATTCGGCTTCCTTTGTTCTATGGAGGTGACGGGGGGAAGAGTTGTCATTTGTTAAATCCTGTTGACAGTTTCCCAGCCGTCCCACAAGCACTGCCAACGCCTGAACTGAGATGAGGACAGACAGGGAGCCCTCTCCCTCTATAGCGGCGTTCCCTTTTAATTACTGTGATTAATGCGGTCACATCTGGATCTGGCTGCTGGACTGGTAAATGTCATCATCCGTACAAGCTAACAGTCAGACTCCCGCACATTAACTTATTTAATTGTCAGTTAAATGACTTACACAACAACAATCTGACCCCGAGCAATAATTCTCAATGCAGCCACTTGCATATTCAGTGGCTTGTGTTTTGTACAAGGTTCCCGATTAATCTGCCATGATGTTACCGTTCTGACGAGACGCATAATGCCGGCAGAGCGCACGCCGCTTTAAAATCCGGGAAAATGTCAATTAAATAGGTTATTTCCTTTATAGAGGAACTCTGATCTAATTAGAAAACAGGGCATTGTTTTTAAAACAAGAAATATTGAAATAAAACTAATTTGCACAGTTTTTAGATATTTGCCTCCATAGAGCACCAGTAGCAAACATTTGAAAAAGGAGGCTACAGCTCCATCTTCTGGCTTGATGCAGAAAAATGTATGGCACCAAATCGTTAATTTTTCTATATCACGCCAGCAGATGGAGCTGTAGCCTCCTTTTCAAATGTTTTGTTAACTGGTCTGAGATATTTTCCCTCCATACAGCATCAGTGTCAGACATTTGAAAAGAAGGCTACAGCTCCATCTGCTGGCTTGATGCAGAAAAATAAATGGTACCGAATTGTTCATTTTTCTATATCAGGCCAGCAGATGGAGCTGTAGCCTCCTTTTGGAAAGTTTTAAGAGCTGGTCTGAGATACTTGCCTCCATACAGCATCAGTGTCAAACATTTGAAAAAGGAGTCTACAGCTACATCTGCTGGCTTAATATAACAAAAATGAATGGCACCACATTGTTTATTTTTCTATTTCAGGCCAGCAGATGGAGCTTTAGCCTCCTTTTCAAATGTTTTAAGAGCTGGTCTGAGATATTTGCCTCCATACAGCATCAGTGCCAAACATTTAAAAAAAGAGGCTACAGCTCCATCTGCTGGCTTAATATAAAAAAACGAATGGCGCCAAATTGTTTATTTTTCTATTTCAGGCCAGCAGATGGAGCTGTAGCCTCGTTTTGGAATGTTTTAAGAGCTGGTCTGAGATACTTGCCTCCATACAGCATCAGTGTCAAACATGTGAAAAATGAGTCTACAGCTCCATTTGCTGACTTTATACAGAAAAATGAATGGCATCAAATTGTAATATTTCTAAATCAGGCCAGCAGATGAAGCTGTAGCCTTATGTTCAAATGTTTTCTGAGCTGGTCTGAGATTTTTGCCTCCATACAGCATCAGTTTCAAACATTTAAAAAAAGGAGGCTACAGCTCCATCTGCTGGCTTAATATAACAAAAATGAATGGCACCACATTGTTTATTTTTCTATTTCAGGCCAGCAGATGGAGCTGTAGCCTCCTTTTGGAATGTTTTAAGAGCTGGTCTGAGATATTTGCCTCCATACAGCATCAGTGTCAAACATTTAAAAAAAAGAGTCTACAGCTCCATCTGCTGGCTTAATATAAAAAAACGAATGGCACCAAATTGTTTATTTTTCTATTTAAGGCCAGTGGGATGGAGCTGTAGCCTCCTTTTCAAATGTTTTATGAACTGGTCTGAGGTATTTTCCCTCCATAAAAGCATCAGTGTCAAACATTTGAAAAAAAGGCTATAGCACCATCTGCTGGCTTTATGCAGAAAAATGCATGGCACCAAATTGTTAATGATGTTTTCTGAGCTGGTCTGAGATTTTTGCCTCCATACAGAATGTCTCAAACATTTGAAAAAGTAGGTTACAGCTCCATCTGCTGGCTTGGAATAAAAAAATAAATGGCACCAGATTGTTAATTTTTTTATTTCAGGCCAGCAGATGGAGCTGTAGCTTAATTTTCCAATGTTTTATGAGCTGGTCTGAGATATTTGCTTCCATACAGCATCAGTGGCAAACATTTGCTTGCTTGATGCAGAAAAATAGATGGCATCAAATTGTTAATTTTCTATAGCAGGCCAGCAGATGGAGCTGTAGAGTACTTTTTCAAATGTGTTCTGTGCTGGTCCGAGATTTTTGCCTCCATACCAGTGGCAGTCTGTTCATAGAGGGCCCATGTGCTCTGTCCTCCCATCCATGTGTCCGGCCCCCTGATCTACATATCAGGGCGCGGGACTATGGATTCCAATTGGGTGAGTGTTTTTTTGAAGCATGTGACTAGAGCCAGAGGCTCTAATAGGCTTCAAAAAAGGATGGGCTTGGGGCGCAGTGATCTCATCCAGTTGTGTGAAAACATTGAATGAATATTCACTGTTTTCACACTAAATTTCCTCCCTGCCAATCAGGAGGCAGGTTGTAAGACCCGTTTCCCAATTGGCCAAAGCACCAAGCGATCCTATTGGATGCCTAGTGCTTGGGAGGAAGTGAGTGGAGAGGCACGGTGGAAGCCGCTGAAGGAGCGGACACCAGAGCCGCTGGCTGCAGCCCGCTAACTAGATGGGGTTCGCCCACAATGCTGGAGGACACGGCAGCCTACAGCCTGCCACCTAGATGGGGTAAGTGCCAAACCTCTGGCTGCCTGGGGTGGATTAGTGCCTTGCCGCAGGGGGGGGCGTGGTTGTTTGCCGCCCCCCCCCCCAAAAAAAAAAGAAAACACCACTGCCCCATACAGCATCAGTATCAAACATTTGAAAACAAGGCTACAGCCCCATCTGCTGGCTTGATGCAGAAAAATAAATGACACAGAAATTGTTTATGTTTCTATATCAGGCCAGCAGATGGAGCTGTAGCCTCCCTTTCAAATATTTTCTGAGCTGTTTTTACCTCCTTAAAAATATATAAATAAACTTATAATGATAGACAGACAAGCCTAGACAGCCAAACAGGCCACAGATATATATATCTCACAAAAGTGAGTACACCCCTGACATTTTTGTCAATATTTTATTCTATCTTTTCATGTGACAACACTGAAGAAATGACACTTTGCTACAATGTAAAGTAGTGAGTGTACAGCTTGTATAACAGTGTAAATTTGATGTCCCCTCAACATAACTCAACACACAGCCATTAATGTCTAAACCACTGGCAACAAACTTGAGTACTGCCTTAAGTGAAAATGTCCAAATTGGGCCCAAAATGTCAATATTTTGTGTGGCCACCATTATTTTCCAGCACTGCCTTAACCCTCTTGGGCATGGAGTTCACCAGAGCTTCACAGGCGGAGGTTCTGCTGGTAACGGAACGATTTCTTCGACCCCCATTTCCACAACCTGACCGGTTCGTAGAGGTCTGGATTTGGGATAACTCGTAGACACCCCGTAGGAGTTTACCTTCCACCTCCTCGCGTTCCAGAGATTGTAGGTGGTCGAGACACTACAGCAGTACCTCCTCCCCTTCTCCTGAGGTCACGGTTGGACACTTCGAGACCACTTGAGGTACGGGTTCTCCCAATTCCGTCACGACCTTTTATTACCACCGGTGTGTTTTATAACTGTAAAACCCGGGTTAAACCTGTAAAAGTGAATTCCGTCATGAGTTCAAACAACGGTC
>BLSH010383138.1:253198-267016 GCA_018402905.1 Glandirana rugosa | reverse complement strand
GCCCCCCCCAGTGTACGTATGCCCCTGGTTAAGCAGTTCGGTCCTGCCTGTATGGGATCCCATGATTTCTAATGGTAGCCCTAAGGGCTGCAGGAAGGAAACAGAGGGCATCAGTTGCTTTATATGCTGCCCCTCCCTATCCCTGCCCTGCTGCCCTGGGCCCCTGTGTGCTCCCCTGCCCCCCCCCCAGTATACGTATGCCCCTGGTTAAGCAGTTCGGTCTGTATGGGGCCCCATGATTTCTAATGGCGGCCCTAGAGGGGATCACAAGAGCCTGCACACTGTGTACGGAGTATTTGATATGTAGAATAGTTCAAGCATTTGAGCCTCAACTTGTTGGGTTGGAGTTACCTCTATGGATGGAAAGCAAAAAAAGAAACACATCTCCCATCGTCTGTTTGCTCAGAATGAGTATGAAATTTACATCCATCATACAGAATTCATCGCTGAGTGTTTGATCTCTTCCCTCTACACCTGTCTGCAATTTTTTTCACATTTTTTTTGTGTGTTCTCCATCCATAAAGCACAGGTTGTTCTTTTATTAACACGCCATTAATGCTGATGTACTTAATGTAAGAGCTCCCTGCCAATTCATCAGCTTTTATATTCTAATTATTTATAGCAACCGCCATGACTCATACAGACACTTTTGCAGAAAAGATTTTATTTTCCCTGCAAGTTTTACAATTAAAGCTGAAGGCCAGGCAGATATAAAAGACGCACATGAATGCAGCCCTGTAATAATTAATATATCCCTAGCGCTACCCCCAAAGGGGCCGCTTGGCAGGTTGGGTTCTCTGTTCTTTGCCTTGACTCAGTGAACAACCTCAGCCCCTCTGACACACCAGGTTAAGCAAAGAGCATATTGCACTGCTATTACTAGCACAGGTATAAACACCAGACTGGTTGGGAAAAAAGAAGTGCGTTATATTTAGAGGTCGACCGATATATCAGCCGGTTTTTGGCATTTTTTTATTTGTTATTTATTTCAGGTACTTATATAGCGCTGTCAATTTACGCAGCGCTTTACATATACATTGTACATTCACATCAGTCCCTGCCCTCAAGGAGCTTACAATCTAAGGTCCCTAACGCACATTCATACATACTAGGGCCAATTTAGACAGGATCCAATTTACCTACCAGCATGTCTTTGGAGTGTGGGAGGAAACCGGAGTACCCTGAGGAAACCCACGCAGGCACAGGGAGAACATGCAAACTCCAGGCAGGTAGTGTCGTGGTTGGGATTCGAACCAGCGACCCAGGCCAAAGTGCCACCCACTACACCACAGTGCCGCCTATTAATCGGCGTTGGCCGATTGTACTGCAAATTAGGCCGATTAATTTACGCACTTGCCGGTTCACGCAGAGGCGATCCGACTTGCTGGGCGACTCAGCTCCGACCCCGCACAGTGCGACTTACAAGCGACTTCTGTATAGAAGTCAATGCAAGTCGCCTGAAGTCTCCCCAGGAACCTTTTTCTAAGTCGTAGCGACTTGAGTCTGTCTGGGCAGCCTGCCAAAGTCTGAGATCATTGCTGATAAATGAAGCAAAGGGATACAATGTTTATACTTATAAAAGGAATGAACTCCCAAGAGCTCAGTTTAACCATTTAAAGACTAAATCTTTTCTGACCTGTGTTGCTTACAAGTAAAAATCCAGTATTTTCTGCTAGAAAATCACTTAGAACCTCAATACATTATATATATTTTTTTAGCAGGGACCCTAGAGAATAAAACGGCGGTTGTTGCCATATTTTATGTCGCACAGTATTTGCGCAGCGGTCTTACAAATGCAATGTTTTTGGAAAAAATACACTTTAATAAATAAAAAAATAAACCGTAAAGTTAGCCCATTTTTTTTTTCGTCCAAAAGTTTTGTTTACCTGTTTTTGTGTATTTAATATTTAAGATACATCATTTTTTTTTATCTAAATTATACATACAAGGGCACTGATTGGAGGCTTGTTGTGTTGTTTAATAAATGTTTAATATAACGGTTCCCGACCGACTCGCGTACATTTACTGCTGCAGAGTGGCGCTGTCCCGCGAATCGCCAATTATAAAAGGCGGCTCGCGCATGCGCTGTAGCAGGTGGCAGGAGTGTGGCCGCGGCTCGGGTGGACTCGATCTCCGCCGGTGAGCCGCGATTGCGTACAAGAGAAGAAGTACGGGGAACCGCCGATGTAAACACGGACGTTCCCCGCTCTGTCAGGCGGCATGTAAGACATCTACGGATTCCTGTCACTGGGATCAGTTAGATCTCTGGTGCCCCTGGCAGCCCAGCCCCCTCACAGTTAGAACACACCTAGGGAACACAGTTAACCCCTTCATTGCCCCCTGCAGGTTAACCCCTTCCCTGCCAATGACATTTACACAGTAATCAGTGGATATTTACATTTCTGGTCGCTGTATAAATGTCATTGGTCCCAAAAAATTTAAAAAAATGTCCGACATGTCCGCTGCAATATCACAGTCCCGATAAAAATCGCACAACGCCGCCATTACTAGTAAAAAAAAAAAAATTGTAAAAACACCAGAAATGAATTCTCATGGTTTGTAAACGCGGCAACTTTTGCACAAACCAATCAATAAACGCTGATTGTGATTTTTTTTTTTTTAACACAAATATGAGGAAGAATATAAATCGGCCAAAACCAATGAATACATTTTGTTTTTTTATATAATTTTTGGATTTGTATTTTAGCAAAACTAAGAAATATGTTTTTTTGCAAAATTGACGCTCTTATTTTGTTTATAGCGGTGATCAGAAATGACGCAGAGGGGATCAAATACCACCAAAAGAAAGCTCTATTTGTGGGGAAAAAAGGATGCAAATTTAGTTTGGGTACAACGTCGCACGACTGCGCAATTGTCAGTTAAAGCGACGCAGTGCCGAATCTCAAAAAGTGCTCTGGTTCTAAAGTGGGAAATCCTTCCGGGGCTGAAGTGGTTAGGAAATTTTCTGTATCACTTCGCATTACTTAACTGTTAGATTTTATGAGATGAAGGGGGAAAAAAAAAAAATCGGCCTAACATATTGGTCCAAAAGAATCGCCATCATATATCGGCCATCGGCCACCACAATTTGTAAATATTGGCATTGGCCAGAGAAAAACCCATATCGGTCGACCTCTAGTTATATTGTAACAAATTAACCATTCTGGACTGCCCTATAGCAGATTTACTGCTACAGGGCGGCCTTCCTGTGCAGAATCATGTATATACACAATATCTCCCAAAAATGAGTACACCCCTCACATTTTTGTAAATATTTTATTATATCTTTTCATGTGACAACGCTGAAGAAATGACACTTTGCTACAATGTAAAGTAGTGAGTGTACAGCTTGTATAACAGTGTAAATTTGCTGTCCCCTCAAAATAACTCAACACACAGCCATTAATGTCTAAACCGCTGGCAACAAAAGTGAGTACACCCCTAAGTGAAAATGTCCACATTGGGCCACATTAGCCATTTTCCCTCCCCAGTGTCATCTGACTCGTTAGTGTTACAAGGTCTCAGGTATGAATGGGGAGCAGGTGTGTTAAATTTGGTGTTATCGCGCTCTCTCTCTCTCATACTGGTCACTGGAAGTTCAAAATAACACCTCATGGCAAAGAACTCTCTGAGGATCTGAAAAAAAGAGTTGTTGCTCTACATAAAGATGGCCTAGGCTAGAAGAAGATTGCCAAGACCCTGAAACTGACCTGCATCACGGTGGCCAAGACCATACAGCGGTTTATCAGGACAGGTTCCACTCAGAACAGCGCCTCACCATGGTCGACCAAAGAAGTTGAGTGCAGTGCTCAGCGTCATATCCAGAGGTTGTCTTTGGGAAATAGACATATGAGTGCTGCCAGCATTGCTGCAGAGGATGAAAGGGTGGGGGGTCAGCCTGTCAGTGCTCAGACCATACGCCGCACACTGCATCAAATTGGTCTGCATGGCTGTCGTCCCAGAAGGAAGCCTCTTCTAAAGATGAGGCACAAGAAAGCCTGCAAACAGTTTGCTGAAGACAAGCAAACTAAGGGCATGGATTACTGGAACCATGTTCTGTGGTTTGATGAGACCAAGATAAACTTATTTGGTTCAGAGTACAAAGACAAGTGTGTCTTGCCTACAGTCAAGCATGGTGGTGGGAGTGTCATGGTCTGGGGCTGCATGAGTGCTGCCGGCACTGGGGAGCTACAGATCATTGAGGGAATCCTGAACGCCAACATGTACTGTGACATAATGAAGCATAGCATGATCCCCTTCCTTCAGAGATTGGGCCGCAGGGCAGTATTCCAACATAACGACCCCAAACACACCTCCAAGATGACCACTGCCTCGCTAAAGAAGCTGAGGGTAAAGGGGATGGACTGGCCAAGCATCTCCAGACCTAAACCCTATTGAGCATCTGTGGGGCATCCTCAAACGGAAGGTGGAGGAGTGCAAGGTCTCTAACATCCACCAGCTCTGTGATGTCGTCATGGAGGAGTGGAAGAGGACTCCAGTGGCAACCTGTGAAGCTCTGGTGAACTCCATGCCCAAGAGGGTTAAGGCAGTGCTGTAAAATAATGGTGGCCACACAAAATATTGTCACTTTGGGCCCAATTTGGACATTTTCACGTAGGGGTGTACTCACTTTTGTTGCCAGCAGTTTAGACATTAATGGCTGTATGTATAACAGTGTAAATTTTATTAATCACACCAGAAGCTGATCTGCAGGTGCCAGGCACTGGATGTCTTCTGGCACCCGCCGATTGTCGGTAAAACACACAGAATGGAAATCTGCCCAAGTAAACAAGGCAGATCTCCGTTCTGTCAAAGGGGAAGGGATGGATTTTGTATCCCTGCATAGCAGGGAATTAAATCCATCTCTTCCAAAAATGTCAGTTAGTGTCCGATTGTCCGCCGTAATGTCACAGTCCTGCTATAAGTCACTGATTACTAGTATAAAAAAATAAATGAATGAAAATACCATAAATATATCCCATAGTTTGTAGATGCTATAACGTTCGTGTAAACCAATCCTTAAAAACGCCTATTTGGATTTTTTTTTTTTACAAAAAACATGTAGCAAATGCATGCTGGCTTAAAATTATGACGGAATTTGATTCTTTATTTATTTTAATTTTTTTTATTGAATATGTTTTATAGCAGAAAGTAAAAATATATATATATTTTTTTCAAAATGTTCTATCTTTTTCTGTTTATAGTGCAGAAAATATAAACCCAGTGGTGAACAAATACCTCCAAAAGAAAGCTCTATTTGTGGGGAAAAAAATGACATACATTTTATTTGGGTACAGTGCCGACGGTGTGTGACACCAAGACTGGAATTGGCTGCCACTATACAAGCTTTCATACTCATTATGCCAAATTCACTTACAATTACAATACTTCATCTTCCTTCAGAACGACCGCGCAATTGTCCATTAATGTAATGCATTGCTGTATTGCAAAGAATGGCCAGGTCATGAAGGGGGGTAATTCTTCCGGAGGTCAAGTAGGTGGCAATATGTATTTATAGGAATAGGTAGAATGCAAGGCAAACACAATTCTGGAGACAAAAGAATTGTAGTAGTTTAAAATAAGGATGTCTCTAGATAGATTAATCTATACCAGGAAGTCTGCAAATCAGCATTGGGCAATGGCACAGATAACATTAATGGTAAATAGTACTGTAATATATTTCCTGCAGCCAGTGTTCTATGCTGCTAGAGTGCACTCTAGGGTTGACTATACTAAGACCTGGGTCTACTGCAATGGAACCCCTTTTTTAGGCAGGGAGAGAAGTCCTTGCAGAGCAGCTTGTCTAAAGAGAGAGCGGTTTGCCCTCATTCTTCAGCTGGCTAATTTTGGGGCCCAGTCTTTATGGTGGTGCACATAAGTTCAGCCCCAGTAAATTCTGCAGGCAGTTGTAAGGGATGCAAATGTCCAGTCTCTAAATGTTCAGTCTTAGTAAAGACAGGTCAATGGCAGTACTGACCAAACCTGGTAGGAACCTTGACTGAGGATGGTTGGTATAGAACAGGGGCTTGTGGACAATAAGACAAAGTAAAATGACCACCTCAACTGGAAATTAAGCTCTTATCATGTTGCAAGCTCTACCAAATGGAATTGGTCCTAGAACTATGCCGGCACCATCGGATGGAAGGTAAATCAGCCACAGCTCAAGGAACCCTGACTAAACTTTGGAGGAACCTTGGATGAGGATGGTTGGTGTAGACTCTGCAGAACAGGGGCATGAGGACAATGAGACAAAGTGAGTTGACCGCCTCAACTGGAACTGAGGCTGGAGTGTCTGCACCAGGCACCCTGTCCTCACTTGACCTTGGTAATATTGCCTTGTATACACTGGTAGGTAGAACCTGGACTGGTTGCTAGAACAATTGTTAGTGGCTGGGCCACATTGCATCATTGGTTGGTATTGTGCAGGCAACCTGCATCTTTAGACCCACTGAAGTTGTGCGGCCTAGTCACCAGCATCCTAGCAACCAATGAAAATGCACCTTCATTGTCAAGTATTGTTTGGTCTTTATTGCTTATATTTTTTAAGTTTGCTAATTAGGGTTTATGTTTGTCATACCACACACACATATTTTGGCAGCTCTGCTAAGTTCTCTCATCATGGTGCGAGCTCTACCAAATGGCGTTGGTCCTGGAACTATGCCAGCACCATCAGGTGGAAGGTAAATCAGCCACAGTTCAAGGAACCCTGACCAAACTCTGGAGGAACCTTGGATGAGGATGATTGGTGTAGACTCTACAGAACAGTGGCATGAGGACAATGAGACAAAGTGAGGTGACCGCCTCAACTGGAACTGAGGCTGGAGTGTTGGCACCAGACACCCCGTTCTTACTTTACCTTGGTAATGTTGCCTTGTGTACACTGGTAGGTAGAACCTGGAATGCTTGTTAGAACAATTGCTAGTGGCTAGGCCACACTGCATCATTGGTTGGTATTGTGCACTTTTACACCCAGTGTTGTTGTGCGACCCAGTCACCAGCATCCTAGCAACCTATCATTGGTTGCTAGGATGCTGGTGGTCAAGCTGCAGCATCATTGGTCGCTGTGCGAGTGTCCTAGAAAATGGATGGGTGGCATCTGGAGTGTTCATGGAACACTGTACAACAGGGTCACTAGAAACATTCAAAATTGAATACGATCTCAAGCAAAAGTCCTCATTACTGTGGTATCCATAAAACAAATAGTGGAAACAATGTTTTACCTGTTTTGAATGCAAAAAAGGACACATAAGACAGCAATGAACTTAGACGTGCTCCTGCTACAGAACATAAATACAGGGCTGGTGCAAGGATTTTTGACACCCTAGGCGAAACCTCATTTTGCTGCCCCCTTTGACTCCGCCCCTGACCCCACCCCCTTTGCCCTGTCCATGTATACGATGGAGGTGGCGGAGGTGGAGATTTCTGCAGCGCCTCTCTACTATTTCTTTAGCCTTGGTCCACAGGCCTGCACCTGTGCCTCTGGACCCGGCCTAAAGTCAAATAATGGCGGCATCGGCTTGCTTTCTTATGCCAGCCATGGTCTGCAGGTATATGGACAGGCTGGGGTAGTATATAGACAGGCTGGGGTATTATATGGACAGGTTGTAGTAGTATATGGACAGGTGCTTGGCGCCCTGGGCGTCAGTGCGCCCTAGGCAGCTGCCTACTCCGCCTAGTGGTAGAACTGGTCCTGCATAAATATCACTGTACACTCAAATATCCATACAAAGCTTTCTCATTTTATTAAATACATCAATGTATTAAATACCAATGCAGGACTGTGGGGGCAAGGCTGTCTCTTATTTACGCACGCTTTGCAAAGAAAATAAAAAATATGCGTCCTTCCAAAAATGAATTACAATGGACTGGATACTGCCCATTTACCCATTAGGCGATTTATGCTTCATATTCATGTCAAAAGTCAACAACAAACATCTGATTCATCCCACGGAACAAAACGACATATTTGTTTTTTATTTTTCTAAACCGTTTTTTTCCCTGTATTGAATACAGCCTGTCCTCCAAAAACGTTTCAAATATCCTTCCTATTTTACTCTTTAGTTCCTGATTTAAAAAAAATATATATATATATTGGAGTTTTGCATAAGGCCATTGTCTGTAAACAAATGGCGGCCATGAAGTTAATATCCACCCAAGGACATCCTTTTATAATGAACGTAAACGTCACTCTGCGAGTTCACAGCAAAACGCATAAATCTTTTTAAACTTTTTCAGCTCCCTTTTTCAAAAACCTGCTAATGGAGATAGCAATCAATGGGTTGCAGGCAAGTGACTTCCAAGCCAGGTTTGCCACAAAAGAAGTCGGCGTATTTGGAAACAAATTTTATTGCGGGAAGCAGATGAGAGCATAATGAAACAATATTTTAAGTAATATTGTGACGCTTGTAAAACTTCATTTTTTATTGCAGATAATGTTTAATTAATCCGTACAATCCCTGAGGAGGCCAATTTATTTTTAATGAAAGTTACACTGGAAAAATGCAGCAGTGATCGCACCGGTTCGGGAGCATGACAGAGACGCATCAATGGTTCTTGATATGACATATGTAGAGTTAGGTAGCTAATTGGTGAGATGACAGAGAACTGTAGGCTATACTCAGTTGGCACATAGTGGATGAAGAACATACACCATTTCTTTTCAATTACGTCAGTGTTCCATTCAGTCTTCTAGACTTTTATCTGGCCCTATATGGTCCATTTTTGAGGGAGAAGAGACTACCAGTTAAGTTATGTAGAGTAATGGCCAGGCACAACCATGTGTATCAGACAACTGTGGCACAATGCCACGCTTGGTGGTGGTGGTGGGGGTAATTGACTGTGTAAAGCAGTCCTCCTTAATAGAGGGGGTGCACCGCTCCTGAAGATCACCAAATAAAAACTTGTACTACTGTTTTCTATGTAGAGTTAGGAAGCTAATTGGTGAGATGACAGAGAACTGTAGGCTATACTCAGTTGGCTCGTAGTGGATGAAGAACATACACCATTTCTGTTCAATTACGTCAGTGTTCCATTCGGTCTTCTAGACTTTTATATGGCCCTATATATATACATTTTTGAGGGAGAAGAGACTACCAGTTAAGGTATGTAGAGTAATGGCCAGGCACAACCATGTGTATCAGACAACTGTGGCACAATGCCACGCTTGGTGGTGGTGGTGGTGGGGGTAATTGACTGTGTAAAGCAGTCCTCCTTATTAGAGGGGGTGCACCGCTCCTGAAGATCACCAAATAGAAACATGTACTACTGTCAAGTTCCGGGTGCCCGTCTGGTCCGCGTAACAAAGTACCATGTAGACAAAGAAAGATGGCAGCACTTCCAGCATTAAAACTCCATGTTTATTGAAAAATGGTTAAAACCAGGGATGAGACATGTACAAACAGCTCTAGGAGCAACAGCAAAAGTGTTTCACACTACTGTGCTTAATCATTGCTATACTTAGGTAGCTAATTGGTGAGATGAACTTTAGGCTATACTCAGTTGGCACCTAATAGATGAAGAACAGCCACCATTTCCATCATATTCAGTTAGTTTTCCATTTGGTCTTCTAGAGTTCCATCAGTGATGTTTAATTATTCTGGACCTTTAGGCTATACTTAAGTGGTGGCTAGTGGTGGGAGAACATCTGAAGTTTTGTTAGTGTCCCATATGATATGGTCTTCTAGACTTTTGTCAGTGCTCTATGTGGTCCCTTTGGGGGAGGAGGGACTATCAGGTAAGTTATGTAGAGTAATGGCCAGGCACAACCATGTGTGTCAGACAACTGCAGCACAATTCCACACTTGGTGGTGGTAATTAACTGTGTAAAGCGGTCCTCCTTAATACTTATCTGAATGTAGTCTTCGAAAGGGTTAAAGAACACCTCTGAAAAATACTGAATATACAAACACTCATCAGTTATCCAACACCATAAAAAAAGTTGAAAGTCCTCTACTTCATGGCATTTCCCCCACTTTCTGATCATGGCAACAGTGGACCATGCTTGTGTTATGGTGTCTGCTTGACATCTCCATTGTAAACCCATGTCACAGGGTGACAACCTAGGAGACTGGGACATTTTTATGATAGGTAATGTTTAATTTGTACAATCTATTTTTAATAAATGTTATGCTGGAAAAATACAGCAGTGATTGTACCAGTTCAGGAGACGCATGAATGGTTCTTGATATGACATGTAGAGTTAGGTAGCTAATTGGTGAGGTGACAGAGAAATTTAGGCCATACTTAGTTGGCGGCTAGTGGCGGAAGAACATCTGAAGTTTTGTTAGTGTCCCATTCCCACATGGTTTTCTAGACTTCTGTCAGTGCTCTATATGGTCCTTTTAGGGGAGAGACTACCAGGTAAGTTAGTAGAATAGGTAATGTTTATTTAATCTGTACAATCCCTGTGGAGGCCAATTTAGTTTTAATGAAAGTTACGCTGGAAAAGTACAGCAGTGATTGTACCGGTTCGAGAGGATGACAGAGATGCATGGATGGTTCTTGATATGATATTTGCAGAGGTAGGTAGCTAATTGGTGAGGTGAAAGAGAACTTTAGGCTATACTCAGTTGGCACCTAATGGATGAAGACCATACACCATGCCTGTTACATTTTGATAGTGTTCCATTCGGGCTTCTAGAGTTCCATCAGTGAGGTTTAATTCATCTGAACCTTTAGGCAATACTTAGTTGGTGGCTAGTGACGGAAGAACATTTTGTTTTGTTATTGTCCCATATGGTCCTCTAGACTTTGTCAGTGCTCTATATGGCCCCTTGGGGGAGAAAGGCCAACCAGGGTAGGTTATGTAGAATAATGGCCAGGCACAACCATGTGTGTCAGACAACTGCAACACAATTCCATGCTTGGTGGTGGTGGTGGTAATTGACTATGTAAAGCGGTCCTCCTTAATGTTTATCTGAATGTACTCTAAGAAAGGGTTAAAGAACACCTCTGAAAATGCTGAATATGAAAACACTCATCAGTTGTCCCACACCATAAAAAAAAAGTTATAAGTTGTCTACTTCATGGCATTTCCCCCACTTTCTGATGGTGACAACAGAGGACCATTCTTGTGTTATGGTGACTGCATGACATCTCCATTGTTAACTCATGTGACAGGATGACAACCTAGGAGAGGTATTGGGAGACTGGGGCATTTTTTTTGATAGGTAATGTTTAATTAATCTGCACACAGAGACAAAGAATGGTTCTAGATAGAACATATGTAGAGTAGGATAGCCAATTGATGAGGTAACAGAGACCTTTAGGCTATACTCAGTTGGCACCTAATGGATGAAAAACATCCACCATTTCCATTCCGTTAGTGTTCCATTCAGTCCTCTAGAGTTCCATCCGTGACGTTTAATTAATCTGGACCTTTAGGCTATACTTAGTGTCCCATATGGTTTTCTAGACTTCTGTCAGTGCGCTATTTGGTCCCTTTGGGGGAGGAGACTACCTGGGTAAGTTAGTAGAGCGATGGTCAGCCATGATCATGTGTGTCAGACAACTGCAGCACAATTCCACGTTTGGCGGCGGTGGTGGTGGTGGATTGACTGTAAAGCGAAACCTATTTAATGTTCATCTGAATGTAGTCTTAGAAAGAGTTAAAGAACACCCCCACTTTCTGATGACAACAATGGACCATGCATGCATTATTGTGTCTGCATGACACCTCAATTGTAAACCCATGTGACAGGGTGACAACCTAGGAGAACTATTGTGAGATATGGACATTTTTATGATAGCTAATTTTTATTTAAAGGAGAAGTAGGTCCAAAGTTATTTTGGCCCTATTTCTCCTATGACTCACAGGAGTGCACTCCTTTGATATATTTTCAGTCTACAGGGGGCTAAAGTCTGCTGTCTGCTGATGTCACTCAGCCAGTCCAGGCTTTGGATCAATCCTGACTTTAATGTCAGGATCCATCCAGATGGCTGGACCGGCAGCTGGCTCAACCTCTCAGCCTGGCACCGAAAGCCTGAGCTATCTGCCCCCGTCCCTTCCCCGGCCCAACACTCCAGTGGGCTCTGAAGCGGCAGAGCTGAGAGCCAGTGACAGACAGTCACCGGCTCTCTGCTCAGTGAAGACCAAGAACTGAGCAATCAGTGGTGTTTAATTGCTCTGTTCTTGGTCTTAGAGGTGGCGGGGGACATATGCAGCATTGGACCAATGTTGCATCCACCTAGGTGAATTTGTATGTTTGTTCCTTTGAATTCCCATGCTTCTCTTTTAATCTATACCATTCCCGAGGAGGCCAATTTAATGAAGCTTACCCTGGAAAATTACAACATCGACCGTACCAGTTCAGGATTATGACATGCATAAATGGTTCTTGATAGGACATATGTAGACTGAGTAAGGTAGCTGATTGAGGAGGTGACAGAGGCCTTTAGGCTATACTCAGTTGGCACCCAATTGATGAAGCATATACCATTCCATTCGTTAATGTTCCATACAGTCGTCTAGAGTTCCGCCAGTACTCTATATGGTATCTTGGTGGGGTAGGTAAGATATACAGGGAAGTTCTGTAAAGTGATGGTCAGGTATAACACGTGTCAGACAACTGCAACACAATACCCACGCTTGGGCAAAAGTCTGAAATCTATGTGAAGTGTTCTTCAATTTAAAGCGGCAGTAAACCGCCAGAAAATGAAAAAGCAATTAAGTCATAATGTGCTAGTATACACTGCACACTAGCACATTATGACACTTACCTGTACAGGGAGGCCGCCAGTGCAGCACTGTCATGGCTCCCCAATGCTGCCAGTTTCACCCGGTCTTCGTACCGAGCTCTCTGGATTTGGGTGAGGGTCCGGCATGGCATGTTGTCCCTTCAGAGCGCATGCACCAGTGACGTCACTGGCAGCATTTTGTGTGAATATCTCCTAAACAGTGCGAGTTTAGGAGAAATTCACTGTACCTACAGGTAAGCCTTATTATAAGCTTATCTGTAAGTACAAGTCCAAAAATGGAGTTTACCTCCACTTTAATCTGAATGTCTTAGAAAGGGTTAAATAACTCCTCTGAAAAAAAACTGCATATGAATTAAAGTTGCCCCACAACATATAAAAGTTGAAAGTTGGCTATGTCATGGCACTTTCCCCAGGGTTTTCTAAATGATGCTTGCGCTATGGTGTTTTATTATAATCTTCAGTGTTAACCCATGTGACAGCTGGGTGACAACCTAGGAGAGCAATTGGGAGAAGGGGACATTTTTATTAAAGGTAGAGTTGAATTAATCTATACAATCCCCGAGGAGGCCACTCTATTTTTAATGAAGATTATGCTGGAAAAATACAGAAATGATCATGCCAGTTCGGAACCATGACAGAGATGCATGAGTGGTTCTTAATAGGACATATGTAGAATTAAGTATCTAATTGGAGAGGCGACAGAGAACTTTCAGCTATACTCAGTTGGCGGCTAGTGGCTGAAGAACATCTACAATTATGTTAGTGTTCCATACGGTCTTCTAAAATTTGCTCAGCGCTCCATATGGTCTCTGGAGAGAGGATTGCCGGGGGAAGTTGTGCAATGTAATGGTCAGACATGGCCATGTGTCAGACATCTGCAACACAGTTCCATGATTGGCAGCGGTGGTGGTGAGAGGTTTGATGAAAGTCAGAATTTTGTGCAAAGCTTTCCTCTTTAATGTTCATCTGAATGTAGTCTGAGAAGGAATTAAAGAACATACTGCATATGAAAATATTCTTTGGATCATTTTACCAAGTTGTCTTACACCCAGGGGAGGGCTGGGCCAGGGGTTGGAGAGTGGTGGTGGCGACGGTTAGTACCTTGACACAACGTCTACAGAC
>BLSH010383138.1:231810-251597 GCA_018402905.1 Glandirana rugosa | reverse complement strand
AAAAATAAAAAAAAAATAAAAACCCCAGAAATTAATTCTCACCATCCGTAAACGCGGCCACTTTTGCGCAAACCAATCAATAAACGCCGATTGCAAATTTTTTTATCGCAAATATGAGGAATTATATAATTCGGCCAAAAACGGTGAAAAAAAATGTTTTTTTATATTTTTTTTTTGGATTTGAATTTTAGCAAAAAGTAAGAAATTTGGGTTTTTTTGCAAAATGGTCGCTCTTCTTTTGTTTATAGCGGCGATAAGAAATGACGCAGAGGCGATCAAATACCACCAAAAGAAAGCTCTATTTGTGGGGAAAAAAGGACGCAAATTTTGTTTGGGTACAACGTCGCACGACCGCGCAATTGTCAGTCAAAGCGACGCAGCGCCGAATCGCAAAAAGTGCTCTGGTCCTAAAGCTGCAAAACCTTCCGGTTGGTAAGTGGTTAATTTAGTCTTAGAAAAAGGTTAAAGAACGCCTCTGAAGAATACAGTATATGAAAATCCTCTTTAGTTACCTTGCTAAGCTGTCCGATTCCTTATAAAAGTTGAAAGTTGTCTACTTCATGATGTTTGCCCAGATAGGTTTTTTTAAGGGTGACAACAGTGGACCATGCTTGTGTTATGGTGTCTACTTGTCATTTCCATTGTAGACCCATGTGAAAGGGTGACAACCTTGAGAGCTATTGGGACAGAGTGACATTTTTTTATTTAAAGTGATTGTAAAGGCTGTTTTTTTTTTTTAAATAAAACACATGTTATACTTACCTCTTTTGTGCAGTTGGATTTGCACAGAGCAGAGCCTGGATCCTCCTCTTCTCCGGTCCCTCTTTGCAGCTACTGCCCCTCCTCCCATCAGCCAGCAGCTTGCTACAGGGGACACCCCAGCCGAGTCAGAGCTCCGTGTATCCATTCAGACATGGAGCCCTGGCCCTGCCACCTCTCTCCCCTGATTGGCTGACTGACTTTGATTGACAGCCACAGTAGCCAATTGCGCTGTTGCTGTTCTTAGCCAATCAGGAGGAGTGTCTCGGATGGCTAAGACACTCGTGGACATCACTGGAGAGAGATGGGGCTCAGGTAAGTAATTAGGGAGGTGCTGGGGGAGCTGCTACACACATAGAATGCATTAAGATAAAAAAAACCTTCTGCCTTTACAACTCCTCTAAGCTAATATTTAATCAATCTATACAATCCCAGCAGTGGCCAATTTATTTTTAATAATAGTTACTTTGTGTGACAGAGTGAGACCCTGTCAGTGTGGAAATGGAAGAGAATGTAACACAAGATTTGTATTCAGGGTTAATGCAAGGTTTCCGAACTATTGTTTCTGAGCAGAGAAAGCTGTGTTTTTGGTTTTATTCGGATATTATTGTGCTGGATTGGGAACTTTCAATCCTGCGTCTGGATTTTACCAGGTGCCTGGAGCCTGCCTGAGTCTACAGGTCCAGGATCACTGTATACTCAAATCTAAGGAGAGCTCAGAGCTCCCAGTTTGGGAGACAGAAGGTCTCACCCAAGGGTCATAGGTGCTCCAGCCAAGAGACAGGAGACCTTGGCTAGGGGTCAAAGGTACCCCAGCCAGCAACCAGGAGACAGGAGGTCTCACCTAGTGGTCAGAGGTGCCCCAGCCAGCAGGCAGGAAACAAGAGGTCTCACCCAGGGGTCAGAGGTGCCCCAGCCAGGAGACAGGAGGTCTAATTTTAGTAGTTAGTTGGGCTCCTATTGGGGTATCAGGAGAACCCCTATCAAGCCAGGAGTGGGCTGTGCAGCTTAGCACTGAGACTAAAAGCTAAGAGAGCCATCTGAAGCAGTAAAGCTGGACAACACAGTCAGAGGGAAGAAGAGCAGCTGTGCTGCCAAAAAGACTTTCAGGTGGCTTGGTATTTTCGGTTGACTGTTCATATTGTTGTGGAAGAACCCCTGCGTGGGCAACTGTTGTCTATTTGAACGTTCTATTTTATTTAATAAAAATGGGCTGCCATGCCCCTAAATACAGTTTTGACTGCCACAACTCATTGGAAAAGCATCTGCCACATGAGTATAATCTTAATCTCCCCAATACCACAGCTGAAGAAACACAGCTGTGATCATACCAGCTCAGGAACATGACATGAGACCTTTGGGCTATACTCAGTTGGCACTTAGTGGTTGAAGAATATCCACAATTTCACTAGTGTCCCATACAACCTTTTAGAATTTCACCAGTGATCCATATTGTCTCTTTAAAGAAAGGACAGACTCCTGGGGGAACTTGAATAGGGTAATGGCCAAGCACGACCATGCATCTGAACATCGGATACATCTGCAAAACACACTTCACACTTCGGTGGTCGTGAGGTTCTTCATGAAAGTCAGAATTCTGTGCTAAGCAGTCCCCTGCAATGTTCTTTTTTAATATAGTCTTATAAAGGGTTAAAAACCCCTCCAAAGAAATAAGAAAAAAATGCATATGAAAACACTCTTTACTTCATTTTGTCCCACACCATACAACAGTAGAAAGTTCTCTATGTCATGGCATTTCCCCATGCTGGTTTTCTGATCATGACGACAGTGGTCCATGCATGTGCTATGGTGGCAATAACCTAGGAAAGCAATCGGTAGACAGGCACATTTTTATTACAGCTAATGTTTAAATTATCTATATAATTCCCAAGGAGGCCAATCTATTTTTAATGAAAGTTATACTGAAAAGGATAGCAGTTATCGTACCAGTTTGGGAGCATGGCAGAGACACATGAATGGTTCTTGATAGGACATATGTAGAGAAGAGTTGCTAATTGGCAAGGTGACAGAGACCTTTAGGACGTGCGCAGTTGGCGGCTTGTGGCTGAAGAGCATCCACAATTCTCTTAGTGTTCCATACGGTCTTCTAAAATGTCATCGGTGCTCCATATGGTCTCTGGGGGGAAGGGGAGATTGCCGGGGGAAGTTGTGCAGAGTAATGGCCAGGCAAGACCATGTGTCAGACAGCTGTGACCATATTGTATGCTTGGCATTGTGGGGGAGTTCTTGATGAAAGCTTAAATTCTGTGCAAAGTGTTCCTCTTTAATGTTCATCTAAATGTAGTCTTAAAGAAATGAAAGAACACCTCTGCAAAATATTGTATATGAAAGCACACTTTAATTCATTTTACCAAGTTGTCCTACACCATATACAAGTTAAACATTTTCTACTTTATGACATTTCCCATGCGGGTTTTCTGATGGTGACAACTGTGAACCCTACTTGTGCTATGGTGTCTTCTTGTAATCTTCATTGTTAAGCTATCTGACAGGTGGGTGACATCCTAGGAGACAGTGACATTTTTATTCTAGATATTGTTTAATTAATCTGTACAATCCCTGAGTAGGCCAATTACTTTTATTGAAAGGTACGTTGGAAAAACACAACGGAGGTCATACCGTTTCAGGAGCATGATGCATGAATGTTCATGATAGAACATTTGAAAGGGTCCCAGCTGCACTTCCTCTCCTGGTGTCGCGGAACCGCAAGGAAGTTCACCCCCTACCCCTGCCGGTGATCTTCTGGGACATGTTACAGGTCCTAGAAGATACACCGGCCATTCACAAAGCACAGCACTGCTTGCAGCCAAAGCCAGGTGCCCACACTTGCTATGCCGGCGCTGCACGGAGGAGGGGGAGAAGAGAAAGGCAGCAGTGGCCGCAACACTGAAGTTTGGGACAGGTGAGTGTCTGATTCTTAAAATTCAGCAGCTAAACTTTTTGTAGCTGCTGACTTTTAATAGGGTGGGACTTCGCTTTAAGCTTTGACAACAAAACCTGGAAGCTGATCTATGCAGAGCTACACCAGATTGTGAAGGCTCCGGTTTTAGTGAATAACCCCCACTGTAAATAAAACGAGTCAAATATGGCTTCAGCTTCTGTTCTCCACCTGAAGAGACCGCCACAGATGTATTTCGCCCTTTTTGGGGCTTAATTGTAGAGGTCTCTACAATCAAGCCCCTAAAAGGACGAAACGCATCTGAGGAGGTCTCTACAGGTGGAGAATAGGAGCTGAAGCCATATTTTACTCATTTTATTCACATAATGCAACAAGGAATTGGTGTCTGTGTGCAGACGACCGCCAATTTGTTTTGTACTACTAGAGCCCGACAACCTGATCTTGTCTGTCTTGCACCAGTCTATTCACATGCTGATCTGAATGATACAGGTTGCCACAATGAACAAGTGTGAATGGGCTCTGAAACTAGTTTTTTTTTTCCATGACATTAAAGTTGCAACATTATCAAGGTTACATCTTCCTCAAATAAAAAAAGATCAAGGAGTTCCGTTAAGTTTCCCATTTTTGCATATATTTTCTCCACCGTCTGTCTTCACATTTTAAAAGGCATCTGAAGTATCAAACCTGCCCAGATTGCTCCTGCCATGCCATTACCTTTGCGTTTGTTTTGTGTCCCGCCATCTCCAGGGGAAATATGTTAGCATTTTCCTTGGCGGCTTTTATCGCCCCTGTTCCTTGTGATCTGGAAAGTCATTTATGGCTGATTGCAGACCTCCTGAACCCGCCGCAGCACGGCGCACTGTTTTTCACCTTCCAGAAATCTATTTACATACTCATCTCAAACAGTTTTTACAAGATCTGTTGACAAACATCTCTTATTTTTTTTTTTATTCCCCTCCGTTAACTAACGCAATCTCTTCTTTCTTTTAATATATATTTCAGATAACCGTCTACCTGCTCTAGAAAGGTCACGTTCAAGGCATCACGGCAGACCGCTTGCTACATGAGCCGAGGAACACCGACAAAGAATTTGGCACTGCGCCTATTATGGACGCACAAAAGGAACATCAGCGATTGGGCAAAGTACTACACTTCGCACTTGGAATAAAAAAAAAAAAAAGCTGCCAAAAAGAGGAAGAGGCGACTTTTTGTTTCTTTAAAAACTCTCCAAGGGACCTTACGTCTGGCGCTTGTGTCAAATGAAATGAGTTAAAGGAAAAAAAAGAAAAAAAAAAAAAAAGAAACCTCTTGTAAACAGTGTTAGAGATTGTGGTTATATAAGGTGAAGGGCAGAACTTTGCCCCTGAAGAACTATAAGCCCCAGCCTGCCCACTGCTGTGGTTTGTGGTTCCTCAGGGGCTGAGGGCTACCGGTTCCAGTGCCTCGTTAAAAGGGGAACTCCAGTAAGGATATGGCTGGTTCACGTTACACTGTATTAGCCTATTGTAGCTTTGCTTGGTCATTTTTAATGGAAGCTGCAGAAGTCCCTACACTGAGATTTCTAAGTATGTTTCCAGCAGTTGGAAGTGAATCTAAAGGAAAGGAACATACGTGGGTTGGACCATGTGAAATAGCAACTCATAACGGCTGCTCGTCATTCATATTTTAATAAGTTAGCGGCTCTAAACTGAAATATGATTGGTGGTTATAGGACTATTCACTTAACACATCAAAGCTTAGGGAGTACAGGGGGTGGACGACATAAAGTAAGCACTGTATCATAAAGGACTTCTACTGAAAAGTACCTGATGGCCTTAATCAATAAAGAGTGCCAATTCTTAAAGAGGCACTGTCACCTTACCCATGCCCACTTGACCCTTCTATACTTACCTCAACTATGCTCCTTCCTGGCAACTGGTGCTAAAAGCAGCTTGTTGAGGGAGTCATGTTACTTCCCCAGTCATGTGACAATGCTCAGATCTAGTCATTGGCTATTAGTCCCCGACATTGTCACAGGGCAGGGCATATGCACCCCCATACCCATATGTACCATGTAGCTGCGATGGAGGAAAAAGTGGCAGGCAAGACAAGTATAAGTGGTGTTGGGGGGGGGGGCAGGTTATCTTTGCAGACCACTGACACTTTGCCCATGCAAGAACCTGTCCATTTAAGTGCAGAAACCCATAGTAACCAAGCAGAATCTTTCATTGGCTAACCTAATTTCCGGTTGATCACCTTAAAAAATTAGCTTGACTTTTTATTGAATAAGGTCGTAACTTTAATGGATGGGCTTTGAGAGAAACATGAGACAAATAGCAGAGTTCCAAAGAAGACAAATGGTGCTCAATATACAGGTACACTATTATTCAATGTATCCGGAGGAACAATTTCACAGTTGGCTAATGCCTAACTGTAGGGGAACATTCGTTGACATTCGGAACCCTTTAGAAGGGAATGGAAAGCCTCCAGGATTTGCTGCAGAACGTAATCACTACTCTGTGACTTGGTCTCAAAAAAAACATATGGGCTTTAAAGGGAAGGGCCCTAGTCATTGTTAGGTGCTTTCTATTATTACATCTTTATGTGTTTCTATTATTTTGTCCAACCATAAGATTCTCAGTGTCAGAGACTTTGGAGCTACCGCAACCAGGCATCTGAAAACGGTATGCAAACTTATTACAAAACCTCATAATCATTCTCTGGAGTTCTCCTTTCCATACTGAAATGTGCAAGAATGTAGCTAAGAATTTATAGATAGAGATATATTCATGTAAAAAAAAATACAAGATTTTATGGTAAATTTGAGGCACTGTTACTTGTAAATGGTGGCAGAAACTTGCATATTTTATGTTCTCGTCTACGCAGATATTGCACACGTCAGAGGGCCTCTTGCCTCAGTCACACTAGTGTTTTTATTGTGCAGATAAGTGCTACTTAAGATTTTTACTATTTTTATTTAATGTCCCATTGTAGTTGTAGAAATGGGCTTTTAACCTAACATGCTAATTATGATGCTGCAATGCCACCCTTGCTGATTATTTAGGTGTAAGTGTTTGACCAGATCTGTCTGTGCTACCAAATGGTGTCCACATTTTGCCCATTTTCCTATTCAGGATAAATCAAAAGAAGGACTGCATTGCTGGAGTTGATTGGAATGATTACATTAAAAAAAACAAAATACTACTTTGTATTCTTTGGAAAACAAAATGAATCAAAGTGGTGGGAAATGTTGTCAAATAATCATTTGTGATTGAACAGAATTCAAATATGAGATATGATGGAATGATCAAATGGCAGATTCTTGTCGCGGCGACCAATGTGTGTCATCCTTTATTGTTCCTGAAAAGGAGAATCATCTTCCTATGGTTATACAAACCATTCCTCTATCGGACACTTTTGATAAATGAAGTTAAATATGATTAACATTGAGTATAATGTGTGTGCCTACTTTACATGTAAAAGGTACTTGTGATGTGCCACCTATGTAGCATTTGCTTACCTGGGTCAAAATAATCTCTTTACTCCTTCATGAATTCCTAAAAAAATCTATTGTCCAGGTTTGCAAAAATATAATCTGTAAGATAAAACGGATGCATTAAACTAGACAAGGAACCTAAGAGATCTAAAGCAAAATGCTGAAGCAGTCACCACTCATATCCAGACTTGAAAACTTCATGTAACCCACCAAAAATAATAACAAACCTATATTGTACAGTTAACATGACTCACATGTGTAGACCCCATCAAGTGAAGCTTTAAACATGGGCAACAGAGATATACAATGGCCTCACAGTACTCTGTTCTGACCTCCCTACTCTAGAGCACAGGCTCTTAAGTCTTCTAACATATTGGTCACTGTATGATGGGCACTGCAATTCCCGATAGTCATTGACATACCTTAGATGCTGCAGTTTCAGAGAGGAGCATCAGCAAGCACTACAACAATGAATGATTGTGTATAAATTCAGGCACTGTGCTGGAACTGGTCAGAAGGCCATGACTAGTGAGTTGGCTGCCCAAATTACGGACCATAATTGTATGGTCTTAGAAGAAAAAATACCCCTTGAATTTTATGGTTCTCTTGCATGTAAATTCTCCTACATAGACTCTAACTATGGTCAGTGTGTGTCTATGGGTCTCTACAGTGACCAGAGATTACCACAGGACAGACTGGGTGTCAGTGCAGGTCTGTAGATTGGTGGACCAGGAATTTCTGGGATGCTGAGCTTTGGGTCAGATCTTTAGGTCCCCATAAGGGCCATGCCTGGGTTAAAAAGGGATATTTAATAATATCACCTATGAAATGTTAAACCATATTTTCACACATTTGAAAAGGCGGAGAAATAATCAACTCTTTCAAAGGCATGTATTGCCTTCTTGGCCCATGACGCATCAAGAAAACCAAATTCCAAAATCAATTGCTATGCCCTTTTTACCAAGCAACTGCTCAGCAATCAGACCTCAACTAGAATTGTGTCTGAATTGAAATAGTATTTGTACCAGTGATACCTTTTGTAAACAAGTCCTTCCATCCAGCAGAGGAGCTTAAAATGAATTGGGTTGCAAATGACTCGGGTCAATGTCACCAGCTTATAGTAGTTAATAGCTCCCCCAGGAAAAACATCTATGGGTCAACTTCACTTATTAAGGTTGTGATTGACCAGGCAGAGCTGACTTTAGGGTTTCTCAATCAGGGTTCCATTTCTGCCCTTCAGATAAGTTCCCACTGACACCATTGATCATTTTAGCTATCTGTAAGGGGGCCATTCTTCCCCTTGGCTATCACACTAATGTATCATGAGTTGTAGATATAGTCATTTTTAGCAGGGGTTCTATGAGACCAGAATGGTATTTCAAGGGTTCCTTTGTGTTGAGAAAGGGTGTTTTAGATGCATACAATTCCAAAAAAGATGTATTGCTCCAGTGAGAGACTTTCGCCAAAGGTCCCCTGTGATAGACCCACTATGGAGCCCCACATGCAACTACTGGTCAAATAAAAACACCTCTTCACTGTATATCAATTGACTGCTATATAAAAGTGAGCCAGATCTGCTTGACAGCAGAGAGGCCCCAAACACTCTTTAAGCCCACATCTATTATAAATGGACCCCTGAGTCCCAGAGACCCCTTGTTCAACTACACTAACGGAATCTCCACAAGCCAGGTTTAGAGCTTCCTTAATTGTGCTAAATATCAGAAATGATACAACATTGATATATTTCACTATGGATTAGTCGCCCATTGCAAGGTGATCATGTTGTACCTTTTCTGATATTTTGCAAAATAAAGAAAGCTGTAAACGGTGGATCGCCTGTGTGAGCTACATGTCTTTGGAGTTGTATGTCTCAAGTATACATATGAAAAAAGTAAAAAAAAAAAAAAGATGGCCATTTTCTCCTGGTGTCCCCCTGCCCTGAAAACAACGATTATATAAAGGTAGAAAGGTTAGTAAGCAGTATACATTTTGATGGGACATCCCAGGGGCCTCCAAACCTTCTAAACCAAGAGCCAGTTTACTGTCCTCCTGACTTTATGAAGGTCAGACTGTGACCTTTGGAAGTAGCAAATTTCCCAGAGTCAGTGAGAGGAAACAATGCCTCAGACTTGGTGGTCAGTGGGAGTAAAAAAAAATACATAGCACCTGTGGTCAGTAAGAAGAGAAGTAGTGCACCATCATTGGTATTAGTTGGAGAAATAATGCCCCATTGTTAGTGTCAGTGGGAGAAATAGTGCCCCATTGTTAGTGTCAGTGGGAGAAATAGTGCCTCATCATTGGTGTCAGTGGGAGGAATAGTGCCTCATCATTGGTTTCAGTGGGTGGAAAAGTGTCCCATCGTTGGTGTCAGTGGGAAGAATAGTGCGATATCATTGCTGTCAGTTGGAGCAATAGTACCCCGTCATTGCTGTCAGTTGGAGCAATAGTACCCCATCATTGGTGTCAGTTGGAGCAATAGTACCCCGTCATTGCTGTCATTTGGAGCAATAGTACCCCGTCATTGGTGTCAGTTGGAGGAATAGTTCCCTATATTTTATATCAGTAGGAAGAAATGTGCCCCACTTTTGGTGCCAGTGGAAGAAATGGTTCTTCATCATTGGTGTCAGTGGGAGATATAGGATCTCAAATCAGTGGGAGAAATGGTGCCCAAAGAGTAAGATAGAGACAAGCAAAGGGCCACACTTTGACATCCTGGAGACCACTGGGACATCCTATTGAAGAACCTAAAAAGGTAAAACAACATTTCAAGCTACAGTTACCAATAGAATGTTTGCATATAAGAAACTTTGTTTTTATGGAAACATTCCATTGACCATTAACTGTATGCAGCTGTAGACTGACAACCAAAACAAATTCCCATTGTGTAAAAATGCATACTTCAGCATCCAGAAGCCAGCATGAAAATAAAATGTTGGTTATTCGACTGCCTGGCTTAAAATGGCCAAACTTATCAAAAAGGCTTAGCCTTTAATCAGCTCACAATGTAGTTTTAGCGTTCACGACATCACTGCGGAATATAGTCTCTCCAGCACTGCGTACGACCAAAGCTAACCAATTAATATCACAGACGAAGGAAACATTTTTACTTGTGTTTGATTCAAAAAATTGTATTTTTTAATTCTGCACTTACAATATTGTATTTTTAAAAGATTATTTTTAGAGAATTATTGCTTATCTTATTGCAATGTTTATGTAAGATTTGAGAAGATAATTGAATTTATATTGATATTATAAAACACATTTTATTTGATTCTCCCTTCTTAGGAATAACATAATCTTATGCTGCAATTAGCTCTCATATACTTGCATGCTTTAGGTTTAGGGATGAACTTACGCTAACACTTTTACGGGTAACTGGTTTGTATAGTAAATGTAGACTGCAAAAGGGTATCTAGTATTTTCTGAAATGTATATGTAAATGTCTCCATTTATTGATCTAAAATGTACCAGAGTTTTCCATTTCCAGAGAGAAAGTGGAAGAGTTTATCAAAGACTGATGCTCTGAACTCCCACCAATCAGCTGCTTTAGATGATCTGGCTACCAACATTGAAAGGGTGGCTTTCCTAAACTGGACATAGAGGGCTTGAATTTGAACTGTTTTCCTGCTGAATCGGTCAAAATTCAAGCTGCGAGTGGCCCCAACCTGACTCTACAATTTTTAATTGAAAAATTAAAGGAGCGGGGTGGAAAATTGTTGGCTGAACAGTGACTAGTGCCTCATACACACGGGTCGACGATCATATACAACAGGTCGTACGAACGACCATTGTATGCTAAATCAACGGTTAGTACACACGATTAGAACGGCCGACGTACGACGGTCATACAATAGAAGTTGTATGAGCAGACTAGAAAACCTTGGTAGTACGACAAGCGGTCGTACCACCGTTGTACCGTGTGTACAGAGAAGTTGGTCCAACAAGTTGTATTGTGCAAAACACGCATGCTCAGAAGTCAGGAATGGCCGGATGCTAATTGCATGCACCTGAACTTTCTCTTTATATGTTCATAACACGTCACTACATACAGCTTGGTCGTACGATCATTTTGTGCATGTCAGTACGCGAGATACAACAGCCAACATACGATTTGGGCCGCTCGGTCGTACGATCTTCAAACCATATGTATGAGGCTTGAATCCAATCAGATGCAATCGCTATTTGGGTATTCAACACCCACGGCTGCTTGAATACAATAGCCAGTGATGAAAATGTCTCCATCCATGGTTTCTAGCATTAACTCAATGAGAGAAATCTATGCTTTTTTGGATAGCCTTAAGCTGGCCATAGACGATTCAAATCTTGGCCGGTTCAGTAAGGACCAGCTAAGATTTGAACCATGTTTGGGCAGGCTGAATGTAGCCAAGTGGATTGATTGATTAACTTAGGTACAACCAGCCTGTCAAATTTGTCATGTAATTATTGCCACTAGCAATAACCACTGTATGTTCTCCTGGCCAGGAGGGCTCCCCCCCGCCTGGAGAACACAACAGTTCCATGGGAGTGATTCACCTATCAACACTGACTGTGTTGATGGGGGGATTAAGCAACTTTATTTCCTGCAACCTGTGGTTGGAGGAAAGAAGATTGTTCCATCCATGGCTGGCTTTAGACTTTAAAACATCCAGAATCCCACAGCAGCATTTAAGACCTGCTCCTCTGTTTATGAGCTAACAGGGTGCCTGCTCAAAAAGAGCCCCTCTTCACTCATTGTTGAAAAAAAAGAATGAATAAGAGCAGCGCTCCAATCTCCGCTTGTCTAGATTATTTTATTAGAACATCCACAAATTAACTGAAAACATGATGTCTTCACCCAACAACCACAACTTCCTTAAATGCAAGGAAGTGGTGGTTCTTGGGTGGAGACATCATGGTTGCAGCCTTAGACGTATATCAGCGGGACTTCAGAACCACATTGTCCTTCAGTGTGGCCAACATCTCGCATGGACAGCCTAACCTTGGAGAATTACTGAAAAGCATTGCATTTCTAAGCCTAGCCATACACACATAGATTTCTCCATCTACGCTTAAAAGCATGGATGGATGAATATCTACTGCTGGCTATTGTGTAAAAGCTGCCTGAATACCCCAACATTGATTGCATCTACAGTTACTGTTCAGTTGACAATTTTCAACTCAGGTACTTTGATTTTCACTTGAAGTTTGCTAAGCCAAGCGGTGCTAACAGGGCCACCCACTGCTTAAATCTTTGCTTTAATAGCAGGAATTGACTGAAATTTGAGTAGTGCATGGCTGGTCTAAGACTGGGCAATGTTTGCATGAAAAGAAGCCAAGGATCTCCAATTGGTGGTAGCCACTGAGCACTGTTTACTAGTTGACCAACAGTGATTCTAATCCAGCTGGTATGCAAACTTGCCCACTTTCTGCCTGAAAGTTCAAAACCTGTACATTTAAAACTAGAGCTACTTTGAAGTGAAAGAGTCACCAATGCTTTTCATAAATAGCAAAGACTTGTAAAGGGGGCAACTGCTCCAGATCCATTGAGATCCAGGGACCCCCACCGTGACTCCAGCATCCCTTATTTACCAACTGTGCACTCACATTGCATTTTGTATGAAATAAAGCAGTGTTTTCTGTTGCTTTACATCCCCATTCTCATTTCTTGTCTTCCTGTGTCCTAGTAGATTTGTGAAAAAAGAAAATTGTATACCCTTTTATTTTTACTGTCTTAAAGCAGACCTTGTACCTAAAAACCAAGGTCCACTGTTTACATTTGATTCCCCTTCCCCATTACATACTGTCAGAAATAGAAAAAAAAAAACACTTGTAACAGAGAAAAGAAAAAATAGATAGTATACATATACTTACCTTTCCCAGGCTTCAACTCACAGCACTTAGGCCAGAATGACATCGTCCTCCTCCTAGCAAAATCCGAGGAATCTAGAGTGCTCCAAATCTCATTGAGAAGAAGCCCTTAGAAATGTGCTACCGGGTCTTTTCCTAGAGTACTCAGCATCCCTCGCGTTCTTGAAAAGACGAAGGAATGGCTGCACAACTCAACTCAATGCATTGTAATTTATTGATAGAAGGTCATAAAAACAAATAAAGGCACAGGCACAGATAGGGTAACGAGTTTCACACGATAAACGTGCTTCTTCGCAACCATGGTCATGGTTGTGACGAAGCAAGTTTATCTTGTGAAACGCGTTACCCTATCTGTGCCTGTGCCTTTGTTATTTGTTTTTATCCTCACGCTGAGGAAGTCCACGCCTACCGGACGTAAAGCGTACGGAGTTTGAAGCCACGTCAGTTGCCAGTTCACACCGCTGCCCTTTCTTACCAGTCGTTCATGTACTTACACCAGTGGAGGTGTTGTAAAATGTGAGTAAAATTATGTTTAATAAATGTCAAGTGTTTTAACAAACGGAGAGCACTAGATCTGTTTTATTACTTTTTCACGTATAAACCCCGTGGCATCTTCCCTGGACGCTTTTTGGAGGGACCTGACTGAGCCATTTAGGATCAGACGATTCCACTGCAGGGAGAATCTATATATGCTGTGTGACCCATACGGGTCGAGTGGATGAGGTGAGAGGCTAAGAGTGTCTTTGGTGGCAGGATCCACGTGTTCCCTCACCTGCATGCATATAGGATCACACGCTGTTTCACCATTGGGACTTGCTGTTTTTTACTCTCCATAAGAAACTGCTCTTAAAAGGACGTTATATCATATAACAATATAGGTTTAGAGACATTTTTGCGCTGCACTGAATTTTCTGATTATTTGTTTTTATGACCTTCTATCAATAAATTACAGTGGGTTGAGTTGTGCAGCCATTCCTTCATCTTTTCATGGACTTGATGCTGCTATGACAGGGCGAGCACCTCACTCAATTACTCATTAGGCACACCTGTCCTTACCTGGAGAAGTCCCCCCTTTGGTGTATCCCTCGCGTTCTTGTTGGAGGATAATGATGCACACCCTGCACCACTGAAATGTGAGTATAATATATTTTTTCTTACCCTACAGATCCTGTTTTAAGCCTTTATTTCAAGCTTTTTAGCAAGGGGAATGGGGCAAATGTAAATGGTGGACCTGACATGTGGGGCAAGGTCAGCCTCATTCACACTGGACGTTTTTACAGTGGCTGTTTTTGGCCTCAGACATTTCTTTCTACAGCCAATAAACTCCCCATTATGTTATCTTATGTGTCCATGCCCGCATAGGCTGTTATCAACTGTTTTGGGCAGGGGAGTTTTTGGGCTGTAAAAAAAAAAAACTAGTGGGTTCTGAGAGGCCTTTTTCAGCTGTAAAACAGCTCTAACTCCGAAAAAAAAGCTGAAAACCGCTTAGAAATGCAAAAAAAAAAAAACGCTGAAAATGTGTTAAAGCCGAAGAATGCTAAATCTGGTGCAGCTGTACATGGTAGCCAATCAGCTTCTATCTTCAGCTTGTTCAATTAAGCTTTAACAAAAAAAAAAAACAAAAAAACCTAGAAGCTGATTGGTTTATATGCAGAGCTGCACCAAATTTTGCGCTCTCCCATTTAGTAAATCAACCCCATTGCCTGGGAAAATGTCTTACTTTCTTGTGTAGCATAGGGAAAGATTAGAATGTATTTTTTATTTTTGTCATCTGTCCATCCGAAGGGCCTAAAGATATTTCCCTACACTTCCTGTCTCAAAACCACAACAGTATGCAAGAGAAATCTCTACAAAGTGAGGGCGATGCCCTCTTGTTACCAGAAATGCAAATTTTTCAGATGTGAAATGTTGGATCTTTCGTGACTTTCTGCTTTAGGACAATGGTCACCAAGTCAAACAGAAGAAGAAATCTCCCCAGAGGGAACACAGACAGCAATGACAACCTAATGGAGGTGCCTTCTTTAGCCAAAGCTAAAAAGAAACATTTTGGCTAGAGATGCAATTTTAAAAAGATGTTGGAAGAACCCAGATTAGGTTTGACCCCCTGTGGATTTTTCTACTACCCCAGAGGGCTCATATACACAAGCAACTATTGCTACAGTAATACGGTGACAAGTGACATTGGTGATACCGTGACATGAAAGTCACTTGGGCAGATGATTAATGGCCAAGCATGGAAACAGATGTATGCCTGTGGGCAGTATGTGACCACTGCAGATGTTCTCCAAGACAGAAAGCTTTTTAAATGTCAGTACAAGGGACATAACTTATCTAAGAAGGTACCAGCAGGCCCTATTGGTAACATGCATGACTGACTTTACCCAATTTGTTCTGCCATGTTTTCTACCTTAATTTTTTAAAGTTCTCTGCCTTTTCGAAGAGTCAGCAGTCCTGGGAACATAATTAGATAGGACAGTCACTCTTTGTGTCAAAATGCATGGGTACTTTTCTCAATTTTATGTTAAAGACAAACAATTTCAGTTTCAGCCCTTCTGATGTGTGAAAAACATACAAGCCAACTTAGAAACATAGAAACAGAAAAGTGACGGCAGAAAAAGACTGAGTAGTCCATCAAGCCTCCCCCTTTTTATTTATTTATTTATTTTTTATATATTTTTTTTTACATTAACCATATTATTTTTTTTTACATTAATCAGCTATACCCGCTGATCACTTATACAGCTGATGTTGGGCAAGTCTTACAAAGCTACAAAACGTTCTCACATCCAATAAACAATCCCACCAAAATGAGAAACCACAAGATAGGCAAAAAAAAAAGGGTAAGTGATGGAGCTTCCATCTACATTGACCACATCTTCTATGGAGACCCATAGAACACAAGGCACAGGGACAGTTATACTTCCATTTTCCTCCCAAATTTGATGTAGTCTTCAGGACAGTATCTGCACAGGATCAATCAAACAGTAGCTATCCTTGGAATTATTTTTCACAAGTGTTGTTCTTGTTTAAATGTCTGAAGGTTCTCATTTATCCTGGTCATAATATACCTAGCAGTAGTCACATTCAACTGGACTTTTTCTGTGATGTTGAAAACATTTCATAGCTTCTCCAAGCCACTTCTTCAGTTCTTAGTCCATTATGTCCAGAAGATAACCCAACATTCATTTCTACTTAGTGTGAGAACTAGCCTCAAGTGGTAGCTCATTAAGGACTTAGCCACCCGCTGAATTCTTCTTTTTAACTTTCTTGCCCATTGTTATTAAAAGAAAGTTCAATGCAGTTCCTCGGATCAAACAAGCTTCCCTTGCAGGGGTTTTCAGCATTTATCTTCTATCCTAAGAAATGCACATTCAGCCTCCAGGCTTATGCATGCAGCAAAGGGAAATTGTTATGTCACCACAGGGTGGTACTGTGGACATCAAGTGGTATACTGTGCCACGTCATAATGTTAACCAAAAATAGATTTACAAAGAGAAGACGGACTTTGTAGGCACCACAACTATTTATGCTATTAAAAATATAAATGACTTTATTTAATATTAACATTAAATACCGTGTTAAGGTAGACAAGTAATACACATTGTACAAAAATAACTGTTATAATACCCATCCAAAAATAGAATCTGGGCCACCTAACTTTCTATTAAAGTGGTTGTAAACCTTGTTACACCACTTTTACCTACAGGCAAGCCTATAATGAGGCTTACCTGTAGGTACCGTGAATATCTCCTAAACCTGCACAGTTTAGGAGATATTAACTGTATCAGCATGTGCCTACGTCTTTGGCGCATGCGCACTGAAGAAACGCCACGTGACGTCATTGTGGCTCCTGCTAATCACAGCGCCGGAGCTCAGGAACCCGGAAATAACTCTGGGAGACATGTCACTGGTCACAGCGGTGTGCGGGGATCGCTGCAACAGCTTTGATCTAAAGTAAGTATTTCATAATGAGCTAGTATGCAATGCATACTAGCTCATTATGCCTTTGTCTTGCAGGTTTTTTTTTTTTTTTTTTTTAGGTTTACAGCCACTTTAAGAGTTCACACAGAGATATGCCCTAAGGCAGTCTATAGTCAACAAAGGTCACAGCCTGGGTGGGTAGGTATAGCTCTAAATCCAGATAAACATGTTTTGTGTCTACTGTGCTTCTTCGGGAGCTGTATTTAAAACCATGAAATGCAAAAATATGAATGACACGGGCAAGAAGCGGCCAAGGGGGAGGGACGTGGTCACAGAAAGGGCCCAAAGAGTGTATGAGGGGGCACATATGATCTGTTAATGGCTGATATACTGATTCTAGTAGAACTATTTTTTTGCCATTGACCGATGATATTTGAACAGCAAAAAACGGGTATGTCTTGGAATGATAATCACGGCAAGTGCGCCCAATTCTATCAGTAACACAGTGTCTCAAGGGCAACCCCACCATGCGGAGTAATTCAAGCAATTGCTATCAAGTCATGCATATAGACTTCCCTTCCAACTTAATAAAGCATCAAGGGCACCACTTGAAGCCCTTGCTAACAACCGCTGCCATATATACCAGGGATCACGTGGTATCCACCGCCCCTGTCTTCCCTGTATCTTTTGTATGATGTGTATTGCTTGTATACGTTAATGTGGTTTTTAATGTTAATGTCATCTAAAGAAATGTATATTTTTAATAGTATAAATAGTTGTTGTGCCTACAAAGTTAGTCCTTTCTTTGTCAATCTATTCTTGGTTATACATGCAGCACTCCTGCTCTGGCCTTACCCTTTAGGCCCTTTGTTTGCCTTCTACAGACAGTCTTCTTACACAACCCTGTGCACATACCCTGCAACCCCTGGCTGTTTGGGTTCCCACCTATCTCTCCTAGCTGAAGCCCTCCTGACTCCTGACAGCAACCTCCTCTGTCTGCTGGGGTGGAGACCAGAACCCTAGTCAAGGCCCTCCTAAAAGCCCAGCACACACCTGCCCAATTAGTCTGCTGGAGGTTCTCAATTGGACCCAGGATTGTAGAGTTCATCCCTCCCAGAACTCTACAAAATCTTTGGGCTCCAGGTCCCAAACCAGGTTTTACCAACTGATGAGTAAACTGAAAAGTCAGTTTTCTCCGAACAACACAAGTTCCTTGGTGTTCCTCAACCTGCCTTGATGAGAATCCTGGGTCATAACCTCTTTTTACACCATGGCAGGGCATTGCACTGGCACAATAGGTGGCACAGACAGCTTAATCCAACCACCAAGGAATATCTCAAGACCGTTGTTGATTGTACAAGAACAGGATCAAAGGTGTGAACAGGGTGGTTATCTGCACATGGTGACTGGATTAAGGTGTCTTTGCTATCTGTGTTGGTATACCTGGGTATATCCATGAGTTGACACTCATTGCAACTGAAGAAGTTGCTTAAGAAGCTACAAAACCTTTTCAACACGACAGCCCCCTTAAATGTGGCTAAGTACTACTAGCTTCCCCTTTACATCTTTGTATGTGGAAATACTTGCATTTTTAAGAAATATGGCATGTTGGGTTAAAGAGGTCCATTCACTTTGAATAACATCGTAACCAGCCTCAGTCCACAAGAGCACATCTGCACCATATACAGCACACTACAACACACCAAATATTAACATCTGGTGGAGATGGGCTAGAGCACAGGCCAGGATGTTGAGCTAGAGCACAGGGCATGGTGTTGGGCTAGAGCACAGGGCATGGTGTTGGGCTAGAGCACAGGGCATGGTGTTGGGCTAGAGCACAGGGCATGGTGTTGGGCTAGAGCACAGGGCATGGTGTTGGGCAAGAGCACAGGGCATGGTGTTGGGCTTAACCACAGGTGCCTTTTTTTCAGAATGAACGGCAGTCCACCACCTGCACGCTACCGTGCATTTTAATTCCCAACCCAATTCCTAACATAAAGGGAGTTAAAGTTTGGGAATACTAATTCAACTGTGGAGCCACTTTCAAACAGCAAAAATCTGTCAATGCTTAGCGAGGAAAAGGGAACTAGTAATTAATGGTTAGCAAAACAGATAAATTACATGATGTGCCATGATATTACAAGTATTAAGGGCTCTGGAAACTCCAATGCATATCGGTTTATTTTCACAGGTTTATGATGCAAAGATAAACCATAAGTAAAATGCGTTTATTTCCCTCAAATAAGAAATTATTTGTATTTCATTAACATTTTTTCCTATTTAAAATTCTGTAGAACTAAAGCTTTGTTTAAATATTTGACATGGCGGAATACCTAAAGCTAAAGCTTCAAATATAAGCCACCTTTAGGTATATACTAGTTCTGGGAAAAGAAACTGAATTCCTTTTGCTTCATATATATATATATATACAGTATCTCACAAAAGTTAGTACACCCCTCACATTTTTGTAAACATTTTATTCTATCTTTTCATGTGACAACACTGAAGAAATGACACTTTGCTACAATGTAAAGTAGTGAGTGTACAGCTTGTATAACAAGAAGTCACAACAGTGTACTTTTCTATCTTATTTTACAAATGTTTTTACACTCCCCACATGATTGAAAACACTCTATGACATATATATATATATATACTTCGTTTTCCTTAAGTCAAAGAAAAGGGTCTTGATCATATATGGATTTCCACCGAATATAAACTTCGAAATCGAAATCCATAAGGCGGTACAGTTTATAAATTTGTTTCGAAATCAAGATGTCTTAAAATTTATCCTTTTTTACAATTACTTTATGTTTATTAAAGAATAAACTCCCTTTATTTGCGTAAAATGAATACCAAATAGAA
>BLSH010383138.1:213235-230471 GCA_018402905.1 Glandirana rugosa | reverse complement strand
CTGATGAGAACCTTGATGTAAGAAGCACTCTGATGAGAACCTTGATGTAAGAAGCACTCTGATGAGAACCTTGATGTAAGGAGCACTCTGATGAGAACCTTGATGTAAGGGGCACTGTGATGGGAACCTTGATGTAAGGGGCACCCTGATGAGAACCTTGATGTAAGGGGCACTCTGATGGGAACCTTGATGTAAGGGGCACCCTGATGAGAACCTTGATGTAAGGGGCACTCTGACGGCAACCTTGATGTAAGGAGCCCTCTGATGAGAACCTTGATGTAAGGGGCACTCTGATGAGAACCTTGATGTAAGGGGCACTCTGATGAGAACCTTGATGTAAGAAGCACTCTGATGAGAACCTTGATGTAAGGAGCACTCTGATGAGAACCTTGATGTAAGGGGCACTCTGATGAGAACCTTGATGTAAGGGGCACTCTGATGAGAACCCTGATAAAAGGGGGCACTCTAATGAGGGCCCCTGGTGTAAAGGGGGACTGTAATAGGGACACCTGATAAAAGATGGCACGGGTTCTGTTTAATCACCCTAATCTAATGACAGCCTAATACATACTAGTGTTTTCCAGGTCATGATACTTTGTAACAGGCTATCAGTGACTCACACACAGTGTTGACATTGTGCCCCTTGACTTTTTTGTTACTGCACCCCCAGATTGCATAGTGTAGATCCAGCCCTGCAGGTGACACCACAGGAAATGGTAAAGCAGCCACACATCGATGACATACAGGCAATCAAGGCTTTATTCCAGCAAAAACCACACCCGTGGTCCCTGCCTGGAGACAACCCATGCTGAAGCATTTCACTACATTGAGCTATGAGTAAACCTAAAGTGGTGAAACACAACAGTATACGTTTTTTCTTGATGTGTTTTTTTATAGATCTCAACACGTGTTATAATGCACGTCAATGCTTCATGACATGGGAACTTATCAATAAATATTTGAGCTGCCATTACTGATTTAGTTTTTAAGAGTACAGGTTCCCAAGTGGTAATTCTGGTCCTTTCTTCACTATCTACAGAGCCATTTAAAGTGTTTGCATTCTATGCATGAAGGTAAAAGACCACCTCTGTGCAGCAGCCCCCCTAATACTTACCTGAGCCCCATTGCGATCCAGCAATGTGCTCTCCAAGGACTCTCCCTCCTCATTGGCTGAGCCATTGGCTTCCACTGCTGTCGGTGATGGGAGAGAGGGGGCGGGGGCTGAGCCACGGCTCTGTGTGGGAATGGACATGGAGAACCACGGCTTGGGAGTGAGCCTGCTCAGGTGCCCCCATTACAAACTGCTTGCTCTGGGGGCACTCAAGAGCACCGGTGGGGGACCTGATTGAAAGAGTCGATTCCCTTGCACAACCGCCCTGCCCCACTTGCATATCATAGCCCTTTCCTCTTCCAGCAGCAGTGCCAGGGATGTCTATACAATAGAGGCTTTTACAGGTAAAGTACATAAATATTTAAAATGTACATAGAATAGAATGTGGTTATCTACAGGCAGCCTATACTAGGTGGGGCCTGTTGAGCTCCTCCCACAGCTCTGCTCTCTCTTTCCTCCTACAGGGTGACTGGTCTTGTCTCTGCCCCCTCCTGTAGGTTTCAGCCGGCAGCCTGTAGTGGGTGGAGTCTGTTGGGCCCCCCCCACAGCTTTGCTCTCTCTTTCCTCCTATAGGGTGACTGGTCTTGTCTCCGCCCCCTCCTGTAGGTTTCAGCCAGCAGCCTGTAGTGTGTGGAGTCTGTTGGGCCCCTCCCACAACTCTGCTCTCTCTTTCCTCCTGCAGGGTGACTGGTCTTGTCTCCGCCCCCTCCTGTAGTTTTCTGCAGACAACCCGTAGTAGGTGTAGCCTACTGGGCCCCACCCACAGCTCTGCTCTTTTCACAGGCATGCATTTAAAAAGTAATATCTGGGTTTGCAAAGACATTTGGTGCACGCAAAAGCATTTTCATCCTTTGTGGCTATGAAGAAATATATTTAAATGAGAGTTTTTGTGGCCAGAGTTCAGCATTAAGTCATGCATTTGGCAAATGAAACACTTGAAAGATCTTACAAAGATTTGCAATTAAACTTTTTTTAAACTTGTAGAAACAAATTATATATATATATATTTTTTGTACCCGCCTCACCTGCAGCATGCCGCATGGTTATCCAATAAAGTAATTTGTATTTTTTTTTTGTAAGAATTTCTCAACGTGCCTGTTACTGAGCTCTGTATGTACATATAGATATAAACACACACCATTCCCGTATATTGTACATGCCGATTATTTTGCACCACTGGACGCACAGTGATAACGCTGCAACGCACCGACTGTAAATAAACCGCCAAAATCCCGCACATCAATCATTCTCCTCCTTCATAAATTCTGGAGCAAACCCAAATCACCAATCACATCTCTGCTGACAGATTTTGTGGAGTGTATTTTTATATTTATGTTGGTGCCTCTAGGATTTTTTTTTTTCTTTTTAGCTCCAGGTTCTCTGAATGGGGGGTCATAGAATGTTTGCTGTACGATTATCCTTTTTACACAAGTTGTAACTCCAGTGACTATGCATAATGTGACACTATGCATCCTTATCTCTATCTCCTGTATTGGCTCTCCTGCTGTACCATGTGATCATGAAATACATTTTGACTTTAAAAAAAAAAAAAAAATCTTTGAATGTGTCTATTGTTTTTTTTATTGCACTTTATTGTGTTATGTTTCAATTATTTTTTTTTTACGACAAATACTACTACTAATACTACTACTACTACCCATACTACTGCTACTACGACTAATAATATAAATAAATGCATGCTCTAATAAATAATAATACAAATAAATAATAAATTCAATAAGAGGAATAATGCTAATACTACAAGAAATAAATAATAAATGCAATAAGAAGAATAATGCTAATACTACAAGAAATAAATAATAAATGCAATAAGAAGAATAATGCTAATACTACAATAAATAAATAATACATACACTATTAATACAAATACTACTACTACTAATAATAATACACATGTAAATAAAAATTGCATGCTAAAATAATATATTTAATTATAATATGTAATAATATTTTTTTTCCAAAAAGTTTTATTGAAAGATAGTCAGGTTGAAAACATTAACAACCAGTGCAATTCAGATTGTTTCATATAGATAAGTGGATTACATGTAGTACGAGAATGTGGTATAACATGGTGAAATCTGGAGGTTTAACAATCATAAATGAATAATAATAATAATAATTATTATAACAATAATTATAATAATACTACAGCTACTATTAATAATAATATATTCTATATTTACTGTATCTACAGTATCTATTTATCTATCTCATCACTTGTAAATGTAGGGGTTTATTTATAGAGCAGCAAATTTGACTTTTCCAAACGTTCACTGTTGGTAAATCATTCACGGTCATTTAAAACACATAGACCTGGAAGATTTCCCTGCAGAGAACCCATGCAGAGTTCCCCATGACTAAGCTCTGGGGGGGACGGGGTAAAATGTGTTGGGGGCGTGGCCTGGTCAGAGTTCAGGCTGATGTTGCCACTCCACCCATTCACTGCAGGAGGACACCATAGATGTGCGACTTCCAGGGGTCACCCTTCCTTCTTTGAACCTTTGCAGGAGCCAGGACATCCCCTGTTAGCACTCTAGCACCACACACTTTCCCCAGGTCCTCTGCAGAGAACATTTTCCAAATGTCAGAGTACCACTGCTCCATTAACCACTTGCAGCCCAGGTAATGCATGATTGCTGCGCCAAAGAGGTTGGGCTTCATTGCCCACATGCTGCACAAAGGCGTCCATGGACACCCAAGGTTCCCGGACTGAGAGCGCACACCCACAACAGTGACCGAGCTGTCAAAGACAAATCTCATCCTCCAGTAATTTTTGTGAGCTGGATGAACCAGATCCAGGCCATGTGATCACTGTGACAGCCAATCACTGTGGTCACATGACTGGACAGTCCTTCCCGCCCACTTGGAAGTAAAGACCCAGGTAAAAGGGCCGAGGCTGGGTGAGAATGGGGTTAATATGTCCCGAAAAGTATGTAAACGCTAAAGTTGCTTATTACTTAGATATCACACGTAGACCTTGTCCAGTCAGAGAATGCCTTGTAGTCATTAAAAAAAACACAAGGCTTTGTCAATGGCAGGTGACTCCCTCTAGTCACCATGCAGAGTGGAAGCCATTCGGCACAAAACCCGGAAGGTTGAGGCAATTACTGTAGTAACAGCTGCAGCGATTGTCACCTTCCATGGGATTCCCCTAATCCATATGCATACTTACATTGGTCAAAGTTGGACCAATGGGATTATGAAATAAAGGTCATACATGGAGTTCACGTTTAACAGTGTCAAAGCTAGACATTATCCATTGCAAGCAAGCCTGAAGCAGACCCCATGTCCTTGCATCCCAGAGGCAGGATCAATGAAGATACGTGTAGATGGGGAATGGAAACATCGGCACCCAATCATTAGTAACAGCCTGTTAGCTGCCAACTCCTACAAAAAAAGTTCATTCTATTGAACCAATGATTCTAAATGACTTTGCTATTTCACCCCACAACTCTGCTTACAAATTAAAATATCCTTTAAATAAAAGGCCAGAGAATTAATAGACTTGAGGCATGCTTTGTGCATATCTTTTTATCATCGAGAAGCATCTCTTGGCTTGGTCATCAACTTGAACATGTCCAGTGAGGTTTTCACCATGAAGATGTAAAAGAAGGTATCCTAGAAAGTCTTATTAGGCAATTTTTTGCCTTAACCATTTTGATTTCTCTCTCATTTAATATATGGCTAAATGAATTTGATCCGGTGTTTCCAGTGAAAGGTAAGGTAATACTACAACATACAATACAAAGACACTTAGACAATTGTGTTCCTCTAACCTTGTGGTAACCATTTGGTGAAGACCCTGTTTATGTTCCAGTGTGACTGCATCTGTGTGTGGTTGGGTGGCTGTCTGCTTCGTGCATGGCCTAAACGGGCAGCCAAGCTGACCCCCAATGTGAAATGACCTTCAGGGCAATAGAGGACTTTGCCCAAGCACTCTCCCCGATGTGTGGGTGGTGAGCGGAGACCGACCCCTGATCCACTCTCCTGACTGGGTGCTTCATTCCACTCACTCCCAGGGGTTGCAGACACTGGGCACCTTCTCCAGGCCCGGTAGCTAGGGGACATCATTAGAACTCATTCTCACCCTCTTCAGAGCATCTATCTAACAAATAAAGGCACTACAAGGCTGGATGTGGTTAATATCCATTTTCTGAAAACCTCAATCAATCATGGCTCCAATAGAATAAAACAGTTCAGTCAAGTAACAGACCCTTAGTCCCAGACCCTGTTCATGCAGTACTTGGTCCTATGTTCTTCCTGACCCAGGATGGTGCAAACAGAAGGGTAAACCCATCTCCATGGCTCTTTCTTCTCACTCCCGAAACTAGGATGGGGAACCCAAGGGCACCCTGCCTTCCCCCAAGAGGGAGGGGGTAAGGCCTCATTTACACTGCTGCTGGTAAACTGATGTTTAGAGGCATTTGGGCATTTTTTTTCAGCTGCCCCTGAACTCTGAATGGTATCTTATCAGTAAATTTACACAGGGTCGTTTAAGGTCGTTTCCAGGCAGTTGAGTTTAAAGGCTTTTTTGGAACGCAAAAAAATGGGTTCAGACGCCAGTTCAGAAGCATTTGAAATGCCAAACAGCTTGTAAACACTGCTAAACGCTCCTGAACTCGGTAACTCGCGTCTAGGACTGTTTTGTTTACAGCCAATTCCATTATAAAAAGAAAAAACGCTCCTAGACGCGAACACAGATAAACGTGGCATGCAAAACGTGGCAAAACGGCCGTTTTAGATGCCGTCTTCCAGCTGTCAAAAAATCGTTCAAAAGGAGGTTGAAATAGTGTCCCACGTAAATGGAGCCTAAGAGGAGCACAGCTGATAGATGTTGCTGCTTCAACTTCCTCTGCAGTCTGCCCCACCTAAATTCCCAGCCTTTTCCCAAGGGGAGAAGGCACCTTAACCACTTCAGCCCTGGAAGGATTTCCCCCTTTAGGACCAGAGCCCTTTGCGATTCGGCACTGCGTTGCTTTAACTGAAAAATGCGCGGTCGTGCGACGTTGTACCCAAACAAAATTTGCGTCCTTTTTTTCCCACAAATAGAGCTTTCTTTTGGTGGTATTTGATCACCGCTGCGTCATTTCTGATCGCCGTTATAAACAAAAGAAGAGCGACAATTTTGCAAAAAAACCCAAATTTCTTACTTTTTGCTAAAATACAAATCCAAAAAAAAATATAAAAAAACATTTTTTTCATCGGTTTTGGCCGATTTATATTCTTCCTCATATTTGTGATAAAAAAAAATCGCAATCGGCGTTTATTGATTGGTTTGCGCAAAAGTGGCCGCGTTTACGGACGATGAGAATTAATTTCTGGGGTTTTTATTTTTTATTTTATTTTTTACTAGTAATGGCGGCGATCTGCATTTTTTAGCGGTACTGCGATATTTCAGTGGACATGTCGGAACATTTTGACACTATTTTGGGACCATTGGCATTTATACAGCGATCAGTGCTATAAAAATGCACTGATTACTGTGTAAATGCCATTGGCAGTGAAGGGGTTAACCTGCAGGGGGCGCTGTAAGGGTTAACTGTGTTCCCTGGGCGTTCTTACTGTGTGGGGACTGCCCTAGCTGGGGAAGGGAAGTGGTCACAGCCTCCATGTAGAGGAAGGCTGTGATCACAGCCCTTCCCCCCTCACAGAACGGAGGTCCGTGTTTACTTACACGGACCTCCGTTCTTTCACTCCGGGGGGGGGGGCATCGCGGTTGGCCGGCGGAGATCGAATCCGCCGCACCCGCTCCCTGGCCCTCCCCGGACATAGTGAGCGCGCGGGCGCGCCTCCGGTGTCACTCTGACCAAAACTACCAAACACTATAGAATGTCCCACCACAGCCAGTGGAACCAAAAGATGGTCAAATGAGTGGCACTCTACTGGGTCAATGGATACAAAAATACTTTATTAAACTGCAAAGTTACATATTAAACACACCATGCTAAGGGCTCATAAAAGCAGGGTCCTAATGGCCCTTAATCACCCACTGACAACCATGTAAGGACAAACACTAAGTGACAATACACATGACAAACATTAAACAAAACCGTCCGGATACCAGTTCAGATGCACACCTAGGACAACCCATGGGAATCCCCTGTATATTAACTATCAATACTCTATGTATATGTATGGGTGTCCCGAATGTGCATCTAACCCCGGTGACTCGAGCCAAACTGGGGAAGAGGGGGATCGGGATGGGAGGCTAGAGAGGGGAAGAGGAAAGGGAGGGGGGTGCGTATTGGACAAGATCACAGTTGCTGTTTTGGCAGATTGTGGGGCAGAGCCGTGCTGGAAGACCAAGATTCATAAAGAGCCCCACAGCATATGTATTCCTATAAGTAGTGCAAAGTTATGGCTGAAGTAAGATGTCCTGCAGTCCCGACTGATCTTTGGTGTAACTACTCAATAGGTGTGTGGTCAGCAGTTCACCCAATGTTCATTGTTAACCACTTCCTTACTGGGCACTTAAACCCCCCTCCTGCCCAGACCAATGTTTGGTTTTCAACGCTGTCGCATTTTGAATGAGAATTGCGCGTTCATGCAGCATTGTACCCAAACTAAATTTATATCATTTTTTTCCCCACAAATAGAGGTTTTTTTTGGTGGTATTTGATCCCCTCTGCGTCAATTCTGATCGGCGCTATAAACAAACAAAGAGAGATGATTTTGAAAAAAACCCAATATTTTTTCCTTTTTGCTATAATAAATATCCAAAAAAAAATTAAAAAATGAAAATGATTCAACAGTTTTGGCCGATATATATTCTTCTAATATTTTTGGTAAAAAAAAACACAATCGGCGTATATCGGGACTGCGATATTGGAGCGGTTATGTTGGACTTTTTAAGTTCAATATCGTTTTATATGTTGAACTTTTTTGACACTTTTTTGGGACCAATGACATTTATACAGCAATCAGAAATTTAAATGTCCACTGATTACTGTATAAATGTCATTGGCAGTGAAGGGGTTAACCTGCAGGGGGCAGTGAAGGGGTTAACAGTGTTCCCTAGGTGTGTTCTAACTGTGAGGGGGGCGGGGTTGGTTGGGACATAACAGATCTAACTGATCCCAGTGACAGGGATCAGTAGATCTGGTATGTCCCCTGTCACAGAACGGAGAACCACCGTGTTTACAACGGCGGTTCCCCGTTCTGCAGGTCTGACAGGGGATCGCGGGTCTCGGGCGGGCATCGAGTCCGCCCGACCCGCGGGCACGGACACGCAGCGTGCGCGCGCCGCCGCCTGTGAGTGCGCGCCAGGAGCGCGCACATGGCCAGGACGTCCATGGACGTCCACCCTGCATTTCAGATCCGCGCTGGAGCCGTACTTTGGCTATAGCGCGGATCTTGACGGGTTAAGGACCAGGCTGCTAACATTACATTGCATGCAAAGGACTGATCCAAATCCTACCGGTAGTTGAATATTGACCAACCAAGTCCTTCTCACCAACACTCTGTAAGTGTGTATTCAGAACATCATCTGGTATGCATCATTCATTTGCCAGGCTGCTATTGCTGTGCAGTGTACACAAGGATAAGAGTGAGCGCTCATAGGTATATATTGCTGGTATATAAGGCAGTGTAAGGTCTCACCTGGTGCCTGCATATGCTTAACCAGTGTGGTACAGGTAATGCCTCTAATGTTGACTTGTCATGGCTCAGCTCCTCCAGATAATAACTCAGTTTTGTGCCGATCGCTGTGTGCCATGCACCCAGCTTGCCTCAACTCTCCCTCATTGCCTTCCTTAGAGCGTTCATCCCACGGCTCCCCTCTCCTACGATTCACCATCTGAGAGACATTTCCGAGGTGTAGTGGGCAGCGTCACGTGACACTGATGACGTCAACGCGTTTCGCAAACTGGAAGGTGCGTAGCTTTGTCTGGACGTGAAAGTGGAACCCACTCTACCACCTGCCTTCATGTGCACTAAGCCATAGTTTGATGAGTTTGATTTGGAGGAACTTAAGTGTCCTACACAGAGCACTGACCTCCACCCTACCGAAATTCTTTGGGATGAATTGGAATGCTGATTATGAGCCAGGCCTTCTCGGCCAACATCAGCACCTGACCTCATCTCACCTGATCTTTTGGTTGAATTCCTACAAATTCCTACAGACAAGGTCCAAAATTATGTTGAAGAGTCGAGAATGTTATGGCCATGAAGACAGAGAAGGGAGCAACTCCATATTAATGCCCATGGTTTTAAAATAGTATGTCCAACAAGCTCATATAGGTGTAATGGTCAGGTGTCCATAAAATGGTGCCCAGTTACTGCCAAAAGCCTATTCTCTGACTTTTCAGAAATTAAAGGACATTTTAAATTCTGTTATTTGATTCTAAATGATTTTACTCTTTTGCTCAAACAAAATTGCCGAAAAATGAAACTATCCTGTAAACAAAAGGCCAGTGAATGAAGGCAGCGGAGGCGTTGCATGCGCGTGTCCTTGTATCGTTGGAGAAGCATCTCTTGGCTCGGTCACCTGCTTGAACAAGTCATGTTTATGGAAATGGTTAGAATGGCACTTCATCCGCTGCTGACCTTGCTCCATAAAACGGTCTCCGAGCTGCTGGTTTCACACTCCGTCATTTACATAATACAGGCTGTGTACTGCACAACAATGTGCCCTCTCTTCAGAATGAAACTCATAATTGGTTTATGGCTGTTAATGTCTGCGTGTTCGTGCCAAGTAAACGATGGCCGCGCGCCACAGCCCAATACAACAGCGAAGAATGACAGCGCCTTATGCTTCACTTCTAAACAAGCTACCTGTATAATTAAAGTGGAACTGTCATCATGATCAGACTTAAAGTAGAGGTAAACCCAATCAATAAAATGTCATATTAGTTTAAAATTGAATGTTGTTTCAAAAGTAATTGTAATTGTTTGTAAATCTGCAGCTTTCATTGTAATTATACTCAGGGATCCTGCCATGAAGGTCCTTGTTCAGGCCCTTCCTGTCATAGGGTAATAAAATGATGTCCCTTGTGGGCACTTGCAGTCTGTACTTCCCACTGTAGGTGGCACTCAACCAAAGCAGCAATGCAGAAGGGGAAGGATGTCGTGCGAAACTAGGGTCCTCTATGACTTCCTGCGGTCACCGAGGGGTTAGCTACCCAATTAAATGCCAGCGCCCCATGTGACCTTGGTAGCCATCTTCGTTCAGAGCAAAGGCTATTTAAGACTGTGACTTTTGGGTTTTGCATGCTTTGTGCAAGTGACTAGTGTAGGGACAGATTTCCCATCTGATAGGAACAGCGCATAGCTGTAGGGAGAGGCTCCAGGGAAGTTAGGAAAATGCAAGGACTATGCTATCCCCACGTAGGAAGCCTCCCATGTGGGTGTGGACCAACCAGGCTGCATTTCTATTCCTCGTTGCAGAAGCTGTCGGTATCATCTCAGGATATGCTCCTCTGCTGCAGTTTTGTAAGTGGCTACCTACCAGGCCAAATTGTACATTGTTGGGACTTCCTTAATACATTCTTCTCTATTATCTTGGCCTTTGTGTGATCTCTTCTCACCAAAACACCATGCTGCACCCTGTCTTGCAATTATTCTCCTGCGTTGTCACCTTGCCACGTGAGCCTCCAATGGAGACTACAAGTGGTCATTTCAACACACATATGCAGTCATGGTCCACAATTGTCACCATCAGGAAGCCCTTCCCAAGAAAGGCAGTGCAGCCATATCTGCAGTGCATGTAGACAGGAAGTGGTTGCAAAGAGGCTTCAGAAGATCAGCATCACTGATGTAACACCCTCTAGTGTATAGTACTAGTGTAAATATTTTTTTTTAGTGTAGGTAAAATTGGCTTGGCTAGCAGCTAAGCCTATGTTGGATCTGGGTCAGGGTTAGTGTCTCAGGGAGGCTCGATGACTCATCAAGCAGCGCCTGTGGTACCTCCCCCTACTTGCTGGACCCTTGGAGAAGCTTCCAGAAGAATGGGAGGGAGGTTAGGAGGGGCTGCCTGGAGTATTGGTAATGGTCCCAGCCAATCCCCAGCAAGTGGGTTGGCAGGGGGTGGGCACCTCTTAACCACTTGCCGACCGCCGATCGGCATCTGACGGCGGCAAAGTGGCTCTGTAAGGCAAACCGCCGTCATACGACCGGCGGCCGCCAGATCGCGCACAGTGAGCGCGCGCGCGCCGCCGGAGGCGCGCCCGCGCGCTCACTGTGTCCGGGGGGGCCAGGGAGTGGGTGCTGCGGCTTCGATTGCCGCCGGCCACCCGCGATGCCCCCCCCGGAGTGAAGGAGCGGAGGTCCGTGTAAGTAAACACGGACCTCCGCTCTGTGTGAGGGGGAAGGGCTGTGATCACAGCCTTCCTTTACGTGAAGGCTGTGATAACTTCCCTTCCCCAGATAGGCAGTCCCCCATATAGTTAGAACACGCCCAGGGAACATAGTTAACCCTTAGCGCGCCCCCTGCAGGTTAACCCCTTCACTGCCATTGACATTTACACAGTAATCAGTGCATTTTTATAGCACTGATCACTGTATAAATGCCAATGGTCCCAAAAAAGTGTCAAAACGTTCCGACATGTCCGCCCCAATATCGCAGTACCGCAAAAAATCGCAGATCGCCGCCATTTTTAGTAAAAAATAAAAAAAAATAAAAAACCCCAAAAATGAATTCTCATCATCCGTAAACGCGACCACTTTTGCGCAAACCAATCAATAAACGCCGATTGCGATTTTTTTTATCGCAAATATGATGAAGAATATAAATCGGCCAAAAACGGTGGAAAAAAATGTTTTTTTATATTTTTTTTTTGGATTTGTATTTTAGCAAAAAGTAAGAAATTTGTTTTTTTTTTGCAAAATTGTCGCTCTTCTTTTGTTTATAGCGGCGATCAGAAATGACGCAGAGGTGATCAAATACCACCAAAAGAAAGCTCTGTTTGTGGGAAAAAAAGGACGCAAATTTCGTTTGGGTACAACATCGCACGACCGCGCAATTGTCAGTTAAAGCGACGCAGCGCCGAATCGCAAAAAGGGCTCCGGTCCTAAAGCTGGAAATCCTTCCGGTCCTTAAGTGGTTAAATACTCTGGGGTCAGGCCAGCAGTGGGCAGTCAGGTGAAAGTTGGAGATCAAGTGCAGAGGAGGCTGTTGGTGGCCCTTGAGAGTACCCCCTAGTCTGGGGGGGGTGACCTCGGGCCTGAGGCTCAAGTGATGGAGGGATCCTCTAACGACACATGGAGGAGTCCTGTCCTGGATGCACGGGAGCAGGTGTGAGAACAGCGGGAGAGAGTCAGCATGTCCGGGAGATCTCCAGGGAGAAGATAGGTGGGTGGCTGGTGAGTGTGCAGTCTGGGGGGGCTCACAGTTTTTGAAGAGGTGGTGTTGGGATCAGTAGCCACACAAATATAGCTGGACACTGGACTTTCTCTACATACGAAAGGGGACCGCGGTCCCTGCCTGTAAAGGGCTTTTGATAATCTGGTTAAGTGTTTTTTTCCAGATTTACTAAAGTGTCCCAGCTAAGTTTCTGCAAACGAGTGCTGGAGGAGTGTACATAGCTGTACATAGGAAGAATTGTCCCTGAAGAGTTCTTTACAGTCAAGTGGGCATCCCATAATTTCCCTAATCCCTATCCAAGTCCTATCCCCTCAATCAATACAAAAACAAAGTGCTGGACTGTTCACTGGCTCTAAGTATGTGTGTGAAAATTCAGTGTGCCTGGCTGTGCAGGGTGGGGGATCCCTATTCACCAGCAGCTCCTACGTCGGAAAAAAGGAAACTAGGTAAAATGTAGGACTTTTTTTGTTAATCCTCATACCGCGAAAATGTCACCCAGCTTTGGTTTACAACTGCTTTAACAGGAATAGCAAATATCACAGGCTAGGTTGGTATTACTGCAATTTTATCTTTGTCGTGACCCGGTAAAATGATCTGCAAGGGTTGAACTGCTACACAGTGCTTGAGCTCTTCAATTTTTCAATTTTACTTTTTTTTTTTGGCTGGGTCTTTTTTTCTTTTTGTGAAATAATGAGGCTAACAAGGGGCTGTTTTGGCATAAACCCAGGTCCGGGATAGCAGAAAGGAGTTTTGTATCCTTCAGGAATAGAGTTGAGCGAACCCGTGGATGTTCGGGTTCAGTGGGTTCGACCGAACTTCGGAAAAAAGTCCGGGTTCGGTACCAAACTTGACCCGAACTTTACTCCGAACCCCATTGAATTCAATGGGGCCCGTACTTTTCGGCACAAAAATGACTGTAAAAGAGTCCGGGAAAGTGCTAGAGGGCTGCAAAATGATTTTAGAACAATAATCTGTCCCTTACAGCAACAGCAGGAACCTGACCCTATAGAACTAGAAGAGGATTTTAGAACAATAACAATAATGTCCCTCTAAGCAGTAGACTCTACCTAGTCCAGTCAGATCGTTCTGTAATGCAGGATGAGATGTTATTAGATCTGCAATCTGTCCCTAAAAGCAGTAGTAGTAGTAATCTCTACCAATCTATCTATCTGCAATCTGTCCCTCACAGCGCCGGCAGCATCCTCTCCCTACACTACCCAGAGAGCATGTGACATGCAGCACTATGTGACTCCAGCTTATATAGAGGCTGGGTCACATGATGCACTGGACAATCACAGCCATGCCATTAGTAGGCATGGCTGTGATGGCTCCTAAAGGCAAACCAGTGAAATGCTTGTTTATTGGCTACCCTGCAGCTATTCAACAGGCGGGATCAAATACCCGAACCCAGAACTCGAACCTGAACTTTTTTTCAAATGTCCAGTTTCGGGTCTGGGTCATGGACACCCAAAGTTCGGTACGCTCAACTCTATTCAGGAACCGTTTAAAGCCCATTGCACCTTTTAAAAACCACCTTCTTCCACCTTTTGAATCTGATGACTCTGACATCTCAAGATTTTTACCAAAATTCTGAGGGTAATTAAAACACTAAAATTTTCCTTCAAGGGGAAGAAAGAGTTCAACTACAATGACTTCAGTTGCAAAGGCACAAGGGTTTTGTCAGAAGTACACAGAACAGCAGTTTAAGAAAGCCAGCCTGATACAAGCTGAGAGCAACCAGTTGAGAGTGACTCATCTTCATAAAGGATCAGAGGAGATCTGAAACATCACTGATTAAAAGAGCTCCTCTTTGTTTCTGCCAAGGTCATTGAGGTTTTCACCATGAAAAGATAATAGAAGGTATTCTAAGAAGCCCTATGTGGTAGCTTTTTGACTGAATTATCTGGACTTCTCTCTCTTATACAGTACAGACCAAAAGTTTGGACAGACCAAAAGTTTGGACACACCTTCTCATTCAAAGAGTTTTCTTTATTTTCATGACTATGAAAATTGTAGATTCACACTGAAGGCATCAAAACTAAGAATTAACACGTGGAATTATCTACATAACAAAAAAGTGTGAAACAACTGAAAATATGTCATATTCTAGGTTCTTCAAAGTAGCCACCTTTTGCTTTGATTACTGCTTTGCACACTCTTGGCATTCTCTTGATGAGCTTCAAGAGGTAGTCACCTGAAATGGTTTTCACTTCACAGGTGTGCCCTGTCGGGTTTAACAAGTGTGATTTCTTGCCTTATAAATGTTGGGGATGTATTCAAAATTGAAGGCATACTGAACCAGCATGGCTACCACAGCATCTTGCAGCAGCATGCTATTACATCCGGTTTGCGTTTAGTTGGACCATCATTTATTTTTCAACAGGACAATGACCCCAAACACACCTCCAGGCTGTGTAAGGGCTATTTGACCAAGAAGGAGAGTGATGGGGTGCTGCGCCAGATGACCTGGCCTCCACAGTCACCGGACCTGAACCCAATCGAGATGGTTTGGGGTGAGTTGGACCGCAGAGTGAAGGCAAAAGGGCCAACAAGTGCTAAGCATCTCTGGGAACTCCTTCAAGACTGTTGGAAGACCATTTCAGATGACTTCCTCTTGAAGCTCATCAAGAGAATGCCAAGAGTGTGCAAAGCAGTAATCAAAGCAAAAGGTGGCTACTTTGAAGAACCTAGAATATGACATATTTTCAGTTGTTTCACACTTTTTTGTTATGTAGATAATTCCACATGTGTTAATTCATAGTTTTGATGTCTTCAGTGTGAATCTACAATTTTCATAGTCATGAAAATAAAGAAAACTCTTTGAATGAGAAGGGGTGTCCAAACTTTTGGTCTGTATTGTATGTCCATAAGTAAGTAGGTTAAATGTAAGCTGCGCTAATAGTACATTGTAGTATTGAAGTTGCAAATAACAGAATAGAAAGTCCAAAAAGTGTAGTGTTCTTTCCACCACTCTAATAAATCCGTGCTGTTCCAAAAGATTGTTTAAGCACCACAAGTGCACTGGTAAGTAAGGAGAGTCCACCACCAAATAATGTAAGGGGGCTTACCAGAACACTGGGTGTTCAACTGCAGGTAAATCCCCGACCTGGGATATAGAACCTTCAAAATCTTCAGCTCAGGTCAACAATTTCTCACATAGATAAACCATCCGATTGATAGATCTCTAAAGACTGAGAGTCTCTCCCGTAGTTAGCCACGTTTCCCAATATTCATTTTGTATGGGCGTGCATCATATGAGAAAAGAGGGGACTGTGCAATGGATGTCTGCTAAACCACTTGTCTACTCTGGGGGTGCATGTCAAACGCTGACAATGCTGGAATGAATTTCATGTCCATAAGTAAGTCAATCATTTCCAACTGATTGAGATTCTGTGTTTCCAGTGAATGGTATCATACTACAGCACGCAAAGCCGTTTCAGTCCATTGTGCACTTCTAATCTTGCGGTAACAGTTTGGGGAAAGATCTTTTCTGTTCCATCATGGCTGTGCCTAGAGGCATAACTAGAACCTTCAGGGCCCTGGTGCAAGAAACCATGCAGGGCCCCCCTGACCGCGGGCCAGGGCCATTCCCTTCAAGCCCTAGGCCCTTCCCTCCGAGCCCAGTGGTGGAACACCAGGGCCCGGTTGCAAGTGCAAGCTTTGTGACCCAGGTAGTTCCGCCACTGGTGCCAATAGTTTTTTTATTTTATTTTTCGTTACCATATTATTTTTTCAATTTAATTTTTGATTACGCTATACAATTTTTTTAGGAGCCCCGTTGGGGGGCTTTGCTGAGATATCAGGGGTCTAAACAGATCTCTGATGTTTCGCCTTTGAGGCAGAGAAGGGAGATTGAGGACACAGCCCTCAATCGACATCTCTGCAGCCTCAGCTGCACAAAACGAATTGACAGGAATAGCTCTGTACAGAGCTTTCCGTTCATTCAAAAACTGAAGCATAGTAAACCATATTACTACCCATAGTTTTGGAACAGAAAGCCCAACAAGCATATACATGTAATGAATTAAACAATTGCATAAATCTGTGTTAATGGTGGAAGGTCAGTGCAAACAGCTGCTATACACTATATCTTGACACCCGGCATCTAAAATAATACAATTCCAAGCAGTGCAGCGCTTAGGTAAATAGATTGTTACTAAACATAAATAGTAGCTAACATAAACTGTCAAAAAACATCAGCGTCTCAATATTAGTGAGTGGCAAAATAAATGAAATGCGTGACTTCAAAAAAGAAATAAATAACTGAACAAAAAGTCCAAATAGGGAGCATTGAAACAGGAAGTCAAGATTTATAGTCCCACATGCCGTGTTGAAAGTTGGAAATCACAAGGTAGTCAAGGTGTCACCAACCAGTCTCATGCTTAAGCTTACCACAACATTTGTGACCCCCCCCCCCCTTATAAGAGTGATTTGTGTGAGCTTTATTTTAGAATATTCCCCCCCCCCCCAGTGTTTACAACACCATTCGAATTCGTACTCTGACCAACCACTGTGGAACTGATGGAACACTAAAGGTTGAAAGTTGTGCCGTACACCCTGATATTTAGAACTGAAGGACAAAGTTACGAGGGATAAACCTGAAAAACAAGTCAATAAATAAAGAAAAAACTTCAGTGCGTAAAGTAAATAAAACGGTGAGTGATTATAACTCTGCGACTACAAAAAACTGTCAAATACAATCGATGATAAATACAAATCATTGTTAGATAAATGGATTCGCGACGTGACGAACCTTAACATAATAAAATCTACGGCCCACAGTTCTATATCACATATCGTCGACA
>BLSH010383138.1:201260-213225 GCA_018402905.1 Glandirana rugosa | reverse complement strand
AACTGAAGCATAGTAAACCATATTACTACCCATAGTTTTGGAACAGAAAGCCCAACAAGCATATACGTGTAATGAATTAAACAATTGCATAAATCTGTGTTAATGGTGGAAGGTCAGTGCAAACAGCTGCTATACACTATATCTTGACACCCGGCATCTAAAATAATACAATTCCAAGCAGTGCAGCGCTTAGGTAAATAGATTGTTACTAAACATAAATAGTAGCTAACATAAACTGTCAAAAAACATCAGCGTCTCAATATTAGTGAGTGGCAAAATAAATGAAATGCGTGACTTCAAAAAAGAAATAAATAACTGAACAAAAAGTCCAAATAGGGAGCATTGAAACAGGAAGTCAAGATTTATAGTCCCACATGCCGTGATGAAAGTTGGAAATCACAAGGTAGCCAAGGTGTCATCAACCAGTCTCATGCTTAAGCTTACCACAACATTTGTGACCCCCCCTTATAAGAGTGATTTGTGTGAGCTTTATTTTACAATAGCAAAGCCAGCATTACGGGTTATGGATCAATCCTCTTAGAAGTCCTCCAGATATCAAAACCATAAGGAATACTGGCCTCAGTAGCCTCAGTGGCTAGTAGTGGAATCCTTACACTCCAGGTTCCCATACAAGGTCAGGACACGTGGTGAAGAACATAGAATAAAAGTGCCCCTGATGACGTCATATGTGACAAAACGCATAGGACAGAGCCAAGCATACATGCTACAGCACACAGGCAGCTGACTGTCGACCATTTTGATCTAGTTTTTCTGGTGTTTTACATGCTTTTATGTGATTTATCCATGTGAGTGTACTTTTAATCATAAATTGGTTTGACTTTACATTATCACACTATGTGGAGTATTCTTTTATTCTATGTTCCTCACCATGTGTCCTGACATTGTATGAGAGTCCGAAGTATAGTGATTCCATTACTAGACACTAAGGCTACTGCGGGCACTATTCCTTATGGTTTTGATACCTGGAGGTCTTCTGAGAGGATTGATCCATAACCCATGTCATGATGTTGGCTTTGTTATTGTAAATAAAGCTCACACAGACCACTCTTATAAGGGGGTCACATACATTCTGGTAAGCTCAGCATGAGTGTGTTTGGTGACACCTTGGCTATCCTGTGATTACCAACTTCCATTGCGTCATGTGGGACTATAAATTTTGACTTACTGTTTGAAACCTTGTTTGTTTTTTTTTTCGTTTCATATTTCTTATTTGGAATTTTTGTTCACACATTAATTTATTTTATCACTCACTAAAACTGAGAGACTGATACTTTCTGTTTAGTAACAATCTATTTACTTAAGCTTTTTTTGGATTTGTATTATATAAGTGTAATGGTCAGGTCAGGGCTGGTCCAAGACATTGTGCTGCCTGGGATCAAGAATGAAATGCTAAACCTACCCCCCAACACCCCCCCCCCCCCCCGAAAAAAAATCATGCCCATCCAGCAAAGAGACATTTCCATAAAGCAAAGAGACATCCCCAAATAGTAAAGAGGCAGCCCAATTCAGCAGAGACGCCCCATATATTCAACAAGAGACATCCCCATGTATTCAGCAAGAGACATTTCCATAAATTCAACTAAGAGACATTTTCATACAGCAAAGACACTGCCATATAGTAAAGAAGCAACTCAATCCAGCAAATAGACATCCCCCTATATTCAGCAAAGAGACATGCCCAATTGGCAAAGAGACATGTCCCCTCCAGCAAAAAGACATGTCCCCTCCAGCAAAGAGACCTGCCTACTCCAGCATAGAGACCTGCCCCCTCCAGCATAGAGACCTGCCCCCTCCAGCATAGAGACCTGCCCCCTCCAGTAAAGAGACCTGCCCCCTCCAGCAAGGAGACATGCCCCCTCCAGTAAAGAGACATGCCCCCTCCTGCAAAGAGACATTCCCCCTCCAGCAAAGAGACATGCCCCCTCCTGCAAGGAGACATGCCCCTTCCAGCAAAGAGACATGCCCTCTCCTGCAAGGAGACATGCCCCCTCGAGCAAAGAGACATGCCCTTTCCTGCAAGGAGACATGCCCAAAATCATCAGCTCAGCTCATAGGTATATGAAATGTGCAGCACCAGGAAAGCTCCCCCCTTCCTCTTTACCGCCACCCACCAACTACGCTCCGATCCAGGCTCAGTGATGCAACATGTGGTGTTGGGTGCTCCTGAAGCCTCTGCTATTCCGGGACTAGGAGAGCTTCTCCGCCCCGATCCACTCCCCAGCCCCGCTCTGCTTCCCAGTAGTACAACTTGTACTGCTGGGGAGTGGGCAGGGCAGGGCTGGGGAGCGGAGCATGATGCAAGGATGACACTGCACGCTAGAGGGAGGGAGCCTCGGGTCCTTGGACAGTGCACCTCTATTGCCTCCCCTCTTAAAGTGCCGCCTGGGTCCCATGGACCCACTGGGACCCATGGTAGGGCCGGCCCTGGGTCAGGTCTTCAAAACCATTTGGCTCTAAAGTGCAAGTGTGTAACATGGGGTGAAAGCCACTCCAAACATTGCCTACTACAATCCTGAAATGTTTGGCCCTGAAACTCACCACAAACAAATATTAAGGAGCAGAAAACAATAATGGTTCCTCAAAAGTCAAAGACAGATGAAGACTTTGAGAAACCAGCTTTGTCAAGTGACCAATGTTAGATGACAAGGATAAAAGTTGTAGTCGGCACCCTAAATATCCTTCCTATAATAGCAGCTGCTGGCCAAAAAATGTTTAAAATACCATATACCGGGGTGCCCCTTTAGCAGTCTTTCACCTTTTTCCAGTCAGCGTCTTAATTCTGCAGTCATTATGTATGTAGGCATTTTAATCCCATCTTTATTATGACTCTGGACATTATAAACTGCCTTTCGGAGCCTCTCACTGCTGATTCAGTCATATTGATTTTTTTATTGTATTTTTCTTTTTAACAATGCATAGAGCTATTTAAATAAAGCCGTTATTTCACAACTATCTGACATGCATGCACTTAGCAACTTTACCAGACCAACCCTCTCTCCTCCATTCCTGGAAGTCATAACTCTCCCAGGGAGGCATCATAATGGTGACTGTAGATGAGGACCACACATCTGGGTTCTGATTAAAAACCTCTATTTCAATTGTTCTGAAGATATAAAAAGCTCAGGTCAACAAGTAACACCAAGCATTGAAAGGATATGGCTACTCAGGGGATTACTTAACTAAGCTAAAGGTAGACCTCAGTTACTTTCAGGGTACTTTACAACTTTCCCAATCCATTGTGGTGTGTTACCGACATGTATCGACATAAACATAGGATTTTTGCACATTAAGGTGGTTGTAAACCCTTACATACAGTATCTCACAAAAGTGAGTACACCCCTCACATTTTTGTAAATATTTTATTCTATCTTTCCATGTGACAACACTGAAGAAATGACACTTTGCTACAATGTAAAGTAGTGAGTGTACAGCTTGTATAACAGTGTAAATTTGCTGCCCCCTCAAAATAACTCAACACACAGCCATTAATGTCTAAACCGCTGGCAACAAAAGTGAGTAACACCCCTAAGTGAAAATTTCCACATTGGGCCCAATTAGCCATTTTCCCTACCTGGTGTCATGTGACTTGTTAGTGTTACAAGGTCTCAGGTGTGAATGGGGAGCAGGTGTGTTAAATTTGGCGTTATCGCTCTCTCATACTGGTCACTGGAAGTTCAACATGGCACCTCATGGCAAAGAACTCTCTGAGGATCTGAAAAAAAGAATTGTTGCTCTACATAAAGATGGCTTAGGCTATAAGAAGATTGCCAAGACCCTAAAACTGAGCTGCAGCACAGTGACCAAGACCATACAGCGGTTTGACAGAACAGGTTCCACTCAGAACAGCGCCTCACCATGGTCGACCAAAGAAGCTGAGTGCACGTGCTCAGTGTCATATCAGAGGTTGTCTTTGGGAAATAGACGTATGAGTGCTGCCAGCATTGCTGCAGAGGTTAAAGGGGTGGGGGGTCAGCCTGTCAGTGCTCAGACCATATGCCGCACACTGCATCAAATTGGTCTGCATGGCTATCATCCCAGAAGGAAGATTCTTCTAAAGCTGATGCACAAGAAAGTCCACAAACAGATTGCTGAAGGCAAGCCGACTAAGGACATGAATTACTGGAACCATGTCCTGTGGTCTGATGACCAAGATAAATTTAGTTGGTTCAGATGGAGTCAATCGTGTGTGGCGACAACCAGGTGAGGAGTACAAAGACAAGTGTGTCTTGCCTACAGTCAAGCATGGTGGTGGGAGTGTCATGGACTGGGGCTGCATGAGTGCTGCCGGCACTGGGGAGATACAGTTCATTGAGGGAACCATGAATGCCAACATGTACTGTGACATACTGAAGCAGAGCATGATCCCCTCCCTTCGGAGACTGGGCCGCAGGGCAGTATTCCAACATGATAACGACCCCAAACATGCCTCCAAGATGGCCACTGCCTTGCTAAAGAAGCTGAGGGTAAGGTGATGGACTGGTCAAGCATGTCTCCAGACCTAAACCCTATTGATCATCTGTGGGGCATCCTCAAGCAGGAATGTAAGGTCTCTAACATCCACCAGCTCTGTGATGTCATCATGGAGAAGTGGAAGAGGACTCCAGTGGCAACCTGTGAAGCTCTGGTGAACTCCATGCCCAAGAGGGTTAAGGCAGTGCTGGGAAATAATGGTGGCCACACAAAATAATGACATTTTGGGCCCAATTTGGACATTTTCACGTAGGGGTGTACTCACTTTTGTTGCCAGCGGTTCCGACATTAATGGCTGTGTGTTGAGTTATTTTGAGGGGACAGCAAACTTGCACTGTTATACAAGCTGTACACTCACTACTTTACATTGTGGCAAAGTGTCATTTCTTCAGTGTTGTCACATGAAAAGATATAACAAAATATTTACAAAAAAATGTGAGGGGTGTACTAACTTTTGTGAGTTACTGTATACCCAGTGAAGTGATAACCTCTTAAGTTACATAGTTAATCTGGTTGAAAAAAGACACAAGTTTATCCAGTTCAAGAGATCATGTGATACACAGAAATGAAATAAATCCTCTTCCATAAGTTGTAACTGTTTATCTGCAGCCTGCTCTCCTCTACATCAGTGGTTCTCAACCCTGTCCTCAAGTACCCCCAACAGGCCATGTTTGCAGGTTTTCCTTTATCTTGCACAGGTGCTTTAAATCAGGGTTAATGGCTTGGTATTTTGGACAGCTATTTTATCTAATAGAAATTCCCAAAATATGGCCTGTTGGGGGTACTTGAGGACATGGTTGAGTACCACTGCTCTACATCAGTGCAGAATTTACGCAGCATTTCTGAGCTTCAGAAGGTGGGGGAGGACTGATGTCACACGCTGCACAGCATAGAGAAGGTTGACCAGTGTAATCTGAGACCTGAGTGTAGGGAATGGACACCCCTCCTCTACACATTCTCATAGGGAAACATGCACAGCTGAGGTGGCCCATCACCTGCTGTGTGCTCGGAGGCTCATCTCCTGGGATTGCTTGGGGTCAGCATAGACCAGGACTACTCAACCAGGGTTCCATAGAGCCCTAAGGTTCCTCCAGAGGTTGCTATGGGTTCTTTGAGCAATGAGCAATTTCTGCCTCTCAGATACTTCCAACTGTCATCTTTGATCTTTTTGTAGGGAGAGGGGCAGGGATCTGACATCAAACACTGCACAGAACAGAGCAGGGAGCTGAGTGTAGTCTGAGACCTGAGAGGAGGGAATGGTCACACTCCCTCTACATAGTATCATAGGTAACCTTGCACAACTGAGGCAATCCATCACCTGCTGTGTGCTGGAGGGAGGGTGAGGATAGACTAGGATTTCTCAACCAAGGTTCCATGGAACTCTAGGGTTCCTCAAGAGGTTGCTAGGGGTTTCTTGAGCAATGAGCAATTTCTGCCCCTCAGATAAATTCCCACTGACACCAATGATCTTTTAGCTTTCTGTAAGGAGGTAATTCTTCCCAATGACCACAAGTGTAGGGAACATTGTTCCCACTGACCATCACACTAATGTATCAGGAGTTGTAGATATGGTAATTTTTAGCAGGGGTTCATGAGACCAGAAAGTAATTTCAAGGGTTCCTGTCAGGACACTATCTACAGCAGAAGCTCATGAAGTCCTGGCCTGGACTTGCCCCAAACAGCCTTCATACGGGATCCAATTTCTCCCTGCAATTGCTGATTGATCTTCAGTTCTCCAGTGCGTTTGTTCCTGTGATACCCTTGCATCTGTGAATATCCGTTACCGACTCAGTTTGCCCTTAGACCCAACTTCTGCCTGCTTCCTGATCTGACCATGGCTTGTTAAATGGACTGTTTGATCCTGCTCCTCTGTGTATGACCATGGCTTCCCTCCTGACCATGCTTGCTCTTGTCCACACCCAGTACCTGACCCTGGCTTCTCTCCTGACTGCTGATCTGCCTGCTACTTCCCAGGGGCCCACCTGTCTCCAGACAGTATCCTGGTGTCTCATCTGATTACCTGGACATCTTGTCTGACAACACTCCAATCAGAACATCCCTGCAAGCAATTCCAACAGACGACCTATGCTTCTTTGAGACTGACTCCTCCTGTTCTACCTTCAGGGGAGTCTGGAGCTTAGCTGCAAGCATAGGTGTGCGCACAGGGTGTGCCAGGTGTGCCTAGGCACACCCTAATCATCCTGTGGGCCACAGATTCCTAAAAGAAATGTAAAAAACGTAATTAAAAAAAAACAATAAAAAATTAAATAATCAAAATAAAAACTACAGGCATTGTCCACTGGTTTACTGACACCATCCATTGCTACGCTGACAATGTTGGTGTATATATACACATGCACACATAAGCATGTGTGTTTGAGCTTTGGGTTGCACGCCCTAAAGCAATAGGCTACGCACGCCTATGGCTGCAAGGGAATCCATTTCTTTGTTGCCCTCCAGCACCTGGTGTGTGATAGTTCCTCTGTGTTGAAAAGTTTGAGAATGGCTGGCATAGACTTTCAGAAGTGTTTCATGCAGGCAGCAGAGGAATGAGGGAGCAGACAGGAATCACACTTGGTGCTTTGGATAGAGGCAGCTACACTCTATAGAAGGATATGCTTTGTTAACACCTTGGCACCGGCTGCACACAAATATGTGGCCTCTTGGGGTGCCAGTGACGCAGAGAGGCTGCATATGTGCGTGAATTGCGGTCAATACAGCTGTGCCTAGAGCGCGCTCCTGACCACCTCCTGGAAACCTAAACCTCCTAAAACAGTGGTTATCAACCTCAGTCCTCAAGTACCCCCAACAGACCATGTTTTCAAGTTTTCCTTTACTTTGCACAGCTGCTTTAAATCACTATCAATGACATGGAATTGATAAGAGCTATTTTATCGAAGTGCCCATTCACACTGGGTCAACTTGCGCTCCGACTTGAGTCGCCTCAAGTCGCCCCAGGTGGCTTGACATTTGTAATCCCATTGAAATGAATGGGAGCCGTCTTATTGTACACTACTGAAGTCGGAGCAACTTCAGAAAAGGTTCCTGCGCAACTTCTAGGCGACTTCGCTCCGACTTGTGCCCATAGAATTGAATAGAAGTCACTTCCAAGTTGGATCCCCCATCTAAATGGAAGCGGCTTTACAGTGAAATCGTATGGTGGACCGTGCAATCTGTGGGATATAATGTGGTGGTATCCTCATCCCAGTGTTGGATACAAAAGTAGATTTCCCCCAAGAAAAGGGACTTTAATCACTTGCCGACCACCGATCGGCATCTGACGGCGGCAAAGTGGCTCGTTCCCGCAAATCGCCGTCATACGACGGCGGCTGCGGGAACGAGTTTAGTGAGCGCGCGCCGCCGGAGGCGCGCCCGCGCGCTCACTGTGTCCAGGGGGGGCCAGGGAGCGGGTGCGGCGGCTTCGATTGCCGCCGGCTACCCGCGATGGCCCCCCCGGGGCGAGTGAGCGGAGGTCCGTGTATGTAAACACGGACCTCCGCTCTGTGTGAGGGGGAAGGGCTGTGATCACAGCCTTCCTTTACGCGAAGGCTGTGACCACTTCCCTTCCCCAGATAGGCAGTCCCCCATACAGTTAGAACACGCCCAGGGAACATAGTTAACCCTTAGAGCGCCCCCTGCAGGTTAACCCCTTCACTGCCAATGGCATTTACACAGTAATCAGTGCATTTTTATAGCACTGATCGCTGTATAAATGCCAATGGTCCCAAAAAAGTGTCAAAATGGTCCGACATGTCCACTGAAATATCGCAGTACCGCAAAAAATCGCAGATCGCCGCCATTATTAGTAAAAAATTAAAAAAAATTAAAAACCACAAAAATGAATTCTCATCATCCGTAAACGCGACCACTTTTGCGCAAACCAATCAATAAACGCCGATTGCAATTTTTTTTATCGCAAATATGAGGAAGAATATAAATCGGCCAAAAACGGTGAAAAAAAATGTTTTTTTATATTTTTTTTTTGGATTTGTATTTTAGGAAAAAGTAAGAAATTTGGGGTTTTTTTGCAAAATTGTCGCTCTTCTTTTGTTTATAGCGGCGATCAGAAATGACGCAGCGGTGATCAAATACCACCAAAAGAAAGCTCTATTTGTGGGAAAAAAAGGACGCAAATTTCGTTTGGGTACAACGTCGCACGACCGTGCAATTGTCAGTTAAAGCGACGCAGGGCCGAATCGCAAAAAGGGCTCCGCTCCTAAAGCTGGAAATCCTTCCGGGGCTGAAGTGGTTAAATAGGTCACCAACCACATGAATTAGTATAAAATATATTTATTTCGCGTATAAATTACATCAATGTTTCTAATGAAAAGAGGTGAATTATAAATACAATAAGTTACAATTGTCACTGCGCCAATGTTGCCTTGTTGGTAAATTGCTCAGAAGAACATAACTGAAAGTCCGTTGTCCGCAAGATGGACTGCGGTTGCCTTTCGCGTTGGAATGCGGTTACCCAACACATGCGTTTCGGAGCATAAAGAAAAAAGCCCTTCATCAGGGGTGGCTGCACAGCGGGTATTATGATGAAAAGTCTTTTTCTTGAAATAGTTGATATCAGACAGATCCCCACTTCAGGTGGGGGGAATATCCTAAAGTTCACGTTGTTTTACGTCTGGTGGACAGATCGACCGTTCGCGATCCTCTAGGAAAAAAGTATATAAATGGTTGTTTTTCAGGAGGGGTGAAACACCGGGTCGGGAGAAACCTGAGAGTATAAATAAATATATATTCCTCTATATTCTTTTTGCTTCTAGTCCTTCTAGGGTGTAGTGGACCGAGGGATCTACCTGCGGTCCCCTCTGGGTGTCTCCCCTATCAGCCCCTTGGTTCTGAGTTGTAATAAGGTCGTCTTGTCTGTCCCCACTTCAGTGAAAAGAAAATTATTTATCCAGGGCAACCCTCTCCCTCCCTGCTCTGATTGGCCACAGGCAAAGTCGCCTGGCATGAAGTTGGGTTGTAAGTCAACTGAAGTCGCAATGAAAGTCGCACTGAAATCACCTAGCAAAGTCGCGCTGAAGTCGGGTCGCCCCTGTGTGAATGCAGCCTTGGGGAAGTTCCCAAAACATGGCCTGTTGGGGGTACTTGAGGACTGAGGTGGAGAACCACTGTCTTAAAGGGCCTGGAGGCGTTGGCGTAAAGAGGTTAACTTTTGATTTCAGAGGTTTACAACCCCTTTAGAATGCCTTGCATTAGGGAACCATAATTCAAAAAAAAAAATACCAGCACCCTTCTTATAACACAGATTACTACAACGTACATTATGTACTTTGACAGTTACTGTCCATCCTAACTAAATGGCAACGGCACGCGACGCGCCGTTCATTGATGTGATGCGACGGTGTAAAAAGGAACCTCAAAGTGCTACTCCAAATTTGTTGAGAAAAAAATATTGCCTCTAAGTAACCCATTAACCGCTTGCCGACGGCTGATCGGCAAATGACGGCGACAGAGTGGCTCTGTAATGCGAATCGCCGTCATACGACGGCGGCCGCGATACAGAGCCTAGTGAGCGCGCGCGCGCTCACTGTGTTCGGGGGGGGGCCAGGGAGCGGGTGCGGCGGCTTCGATTGCCGCCGGCTACCCGCGATGCCCCCCCCCCGGAGCGAATGAACGGAGGTCCGTGTAAGTAAACACGGACCTCCGCTCTGTGTGAGGGGGAAGGGCTGTGATCACAGCCTTCCTGTACATGAAGGCTGTGACCACTTCCCTTCCCCAGCCAGGGCAGTCCTCCTACAGTTAGAACACGCCCAGGGAACATAGTTAACCCTTAGAGCACCCCCTGCAGGTTAACCCCTTCACTGCCAATGGCATTTACACAGTAATCAGTGCATTTTTATAGCACTGATCGCTGTATAAATGCCAATGGTCCCAAAAAAAGTGTCAAAATGTTCCGACATGTCCGCCCCAATATCGCAGTACCGCTAAAAATCGCAGATCGCCGCCATTACTAGTAAAAAATAAAAAAAAAAAAAAACCCCAAAAATGAATTCTCATCATCCGTAAACGCGACCACTTTTGCGCAAACCAATCAATAAATGCCGATTGCAATTTTTTTTATCGCAAATATGATGAAGAATATAAATTGGCCGAAAACGGTGAAAAAAAATGTTTTTTTATATTTTTTTTTTGAATTTTAGCAAAAAGTAAGAAATTTGGGTTTTTTTGCAAAATTGTCGCTCTTCTTTTGTTTATAGCGGCGATCAGAAATGACGCAGAGGTGATCAAATACCACTGAAAGAAAGCTCTATTTGTGGGAAAAAAAGGACGCAAATTTAGTTTGGGTACAACGTCGCACGACCGCGCAATTGTCAGTTAAAGCGATGCAGCGCCGAATCGCAAAAAGGGCTCCGGTCCTAAAGCTGGAAATCCTTCCGGGGCTGAAGTGGTTAAGTTGTAAGGATTTCACAAATCTAACTAATGGACCTCTCTGTTCTATAGAGATTGCTGCTGCTTCACTATTTCTTTTCTCAGATTGATTTTTCAATGTCTTTGTGAATACCACCCGAGAAACCATAAGCAGGCCATAAGGCCATACACCAGTAGAATTTCATTTATTAAAAAAAAAAATTTTTTTTAGAGCTTTAGTTTGATTTTTGAAGGTCTCAGGCATACTAGGCTCTTCGGAATGCTTTTCTCTGACAGGAGAAAAACAGGGTGGAAAAACTCGCCGAAAGCCACGTTTTTCAAATGTGTTTAGACACGTTTAGGTGTGCTAGGTGTTTGGGCGTTCTTTTCATTGGCCAGAATAGTCATTTATTCTGACCATTGGATTGAATGAATGCTCAACCCCTAAACTAGGGTTGCCACCTTTTCCTCAAGTGAAACCCGAACGCTTAAAGCGGAGTTCCACCCAAAAATGGAACTTCCGCTTTAAGCACTCCTCGCCCCCTTACATGCCACATTTGGCATGTAATTTTTTTTGGGGGGGGGGGTGTCCCCAGGTTTCAGAGGGACTTCCTGTCCCTCTTCCACCTTCCGCCTCGGGGCCGCCTAGGCGACTCCTCCTCTCCTCCTAGGCGGCCCCTCCCTCCTGGCAATCTTCTGGGACACGTCACAGGTCCCAGAAGATTGCCTGGCCACTGGCAACACGCAGCGCGACTCGCACATGCGCAGTGCGTGCCCGGCCGTGAAGCCACGGCCGGTGCCCACACTTGCAATGCCAGCGCCGCAGGGAGGAGGGGGGAGACGAGCGAGGCTTCGGGAGCAGCCGTCACTGGACCGGGAGACAGGTACGTTTCTGTTTATTAAAAGTCAGCAGCTACAATTTTTGTAGCTGCTGACTTTTAATAAACAAAAAAAAAGCATGGAACTGCGCTTTAAGCGGCGCACAGCAATTTTTTTTATAGTATAAACTATACATATATTTTTTGCAATTAAATAACATTACTAATCATATGAAGTTAATAACAAGAGCCCCCCCCCCCTTTACATTAAAGTCCACAGAACTCCCCTTTTA
>BLSH010383138.1:181443-198081 GCA_018402905.1 Glandirana rugosa | reverse complement strand
TTTGCTGCTTTAGGACCGGAGCCCTTTTTGCGATTTGGCGCTGCGTCGCTTTAACTGACAATTGCGCGGTCGTGCGACGTTGTACCCAAACGAAATTTGCGTCCTTTTTTTCCCACAAATAGAGCTTTCTTTTGGTGGTATTTGATCACCTCTGCATCATTTCTGATCGCCGCTATAAACAAAAGAAGAGCGACAATTTTGCAAAAAACCCAAATTTCTTACTTTTTGCTAACATACAAATCCAAAAAAAAAATAGAAAAAAACATTTTTTTTCACCGTTTTTGGCCGATTTATATTCTTCCTCATATTTGCGATAAAAAAAATCGCAATCTGCGTTTATTGATTGGTTTGCGCAAAAGTGGTCGCGTTTACGGATGATGAGAATTCATTTTTGGGGTTTTTATTTTTTTTATTTTTTACTAATAATGGCGGCGATCTGCGATTTTTAGCGGTACTGCGATATTTCAGCGGACATGTCGGAATATTTTGACACTTTTTTGGGACCATTGGCATTTATACAGCGATCAGTGCTATAAAAATGCACTGATTACTGTGTAAATGCCATTGGCAGTGAAGGGGTTAACCTGCAGGGGGCGCGCTAAGGGTTAACTATGTTCCCTGGGCGTGTTCTAACTGTAGGGGGGCTTGCCTAGCTGGGGAAGGGAAGTGGTCACAGCCTTCATGTACAGGAAGGCTGTGATCACAGCCCTTCCCCCTCACAAAGAGCGGAGGTCCGTGTTTACTTACACGGACCTCCGCTCATTCGCTCCGGGGGGGGCATCGCGGGTGGCCGGCGGCAATCGAAGCCGCCGCACCCGCTCCCTGGCCCCCCCCCGAACACAGTGAGCGCGCGCGCCTCCGGCGGCGCGCGCGCGCTCACAGTGGCTCTGTATCGCGCCCGCCGTCGTATGACGGCGATTTGCGTTACAGAGCCACTTTGTCGCCGTCAATTGCCGACCAGCGGTCGGCAAGCGGTTAAACTACACATTTTGATTTTTAACTACAGGTAAGCTTATAATAAGGCTGTAGGTTAAATGAATATCTCCTAAACCTGTACCGTTTAGGAGATATTCTATTGAGCAGCAGCTGGTGACATTACCGGCGCATGCGATTTGAAGGAACGGCTTTCCCACGCCATTCCTTCAGAGCTGTGTGCCTTGGCCAAGACTCCCAAGTGCATGTGTTGCAGTGATGTCATAAACGTCCATCATTTAGGAGATAATCTAGTGAGCAGCAGCCGGTGACATCACCGGCACATGCACTCTGAAGGAACAGCATACCCACACCGTTCCTTCAAAGATGTGTACCAAGACAAGCACGCACAAGCGCCGGAGTGACATCATCGCGGCTTGACCATTCAAGCGGCCGCAGTCCGTGAACCCGGAAGATAAGTCTTTCATAATGTGGCAGTATGTGGTGCATACCAAGCACATTATGATATTGCCTTGCAGGAGGAGCCTTTTTTTTCCCCCAACCACTTTAAAGGATCATACCGCCAGAAAAGTGTCACTAGGACTTTATTGCATTACCCCAAACGTACATCAGCATGGCAAGCATGTCTAATATGGTCACCTTTGAGCAGGGTCGCTGTTATACATACATACAGCCTACCTGGCAGGGCCCCCCTCAAATATATCAAAACAACATTTTTGCAAAAAATATACTAAAATCCTTCTTAGTGGACACAAAGATAACAGGAAAGCTGTGTGATTAGCCCCTTTTTTAAATCGTTTTTTTACATTTTTGAAAAAAAAAAAACATTTTATAGTTTAACCCCTTGCTTTCTGGGCACTTAAACCCCCCTCCTGCCCGGAGCAATTTTCAGTCTTCAGCGCTGTCACTCTTTGACTGACAATTGTGCGGTCGTGCGGCGTTGTACCCAAACAAAATTGACGTCCTTTTTTTCCCACAAAAAGAACTTTCTTTTGGTGGTATTTGTTCACCTCTGCGTTTTTAATTTTTTGCGCTATAAACGAAAAAAGAGCGACAATTTTAAAAAAAGAACAATTTTTTTACTTTTTGCTATAATACATATCAAAAAAAAAAACACATTTATTCCTCAGTTTAGGCCGACATATTTTCTTCTACATATTTTTGGTAAAAAAAAAAAAAAATCGCAATAAGCGTATTTTGATTGGGTTGCGCAAAAGTTATAGCGTCTACAAACTATGGAAATTGGTTTATGGCGTTTTAATTATTTTTTTTTTTTTTTTACTGGCAATGGCAGTGATCTGCGATTTTTAACGGGACTGGGACATTTTTTGACACTTTTTTGAGACCAATGACATTTATACAGCGATCAGATCTAAAAATAGCCACTGATTACTGTATAAATGTCATTGACAGGGAAGGGGTTAGCACTAAGGGGGCGATCAAGGGGTTAAATGTGTTCCCTGTATGTGTTCTAACTGTGTGGAGGCTGACAGGGACATAATAGATCTAACTGATCCCGATCACTGGGATCAGTAGATCTGTCATGCCTCCCCTCACAGAGCATTTACAGAGTGTTTACATTGGCGGTTCCCCCGTTCTGGCTTTCTGTGAAGAGATTGCGGGTCTCCGGCGGACATCGAGTTCGCTCGACCCATGGGCACGCTCTGGAGTGCGGAAAGGGGAGGACGTCAATTGACGGTCTCCCGGCAATTCAGATCCGCACTGTAGCTGTGAATGGGCTATAGCGTGGATCTGAAGTGGTTAAAAAAATGTTTAAATGTTTTAAAATTATTTTATATTACAATTTTTTTTTTTTTTAAATTTCAAATTTTATTTTTTTACAGGACAGGGAAGCTGGCAAGTCTGTGTCTCTCCCTGCAGCAGCTGAAAGAGGGCCGGCAGAGGGGAGAGAAACCGGCTTTCAGCTGCTGCAGAGAGCCACACAGGGCATCCTGTAATTACCTCTCAAGCTGATCATACTGATTCCCTCCCCTGTGTGCCCGGCCCCCCTACAGGAGGAGTGGTGGTCTCCCCCTAACAGGGGCCCTGCCTTTGAGTATTGATTGCCTATCTGTGTAAACTTTCATTAAAATATTGCTTCCGAGAGGCATCTTCCTCCCATCTGGGAAAGTTTGGATGTGTGTAGGAAGCATTCTTCAACTAATAAGTCTTCTCCTTGAATTATTAAGCTCACGGTCTATTTGCAACAAACTCATAGTTCCTTATAAATAGAAACGGTGACCCTGTTTAGGCATCAGGAAAACGTTCCATTAAAAAAGATGGATACTACCTCCAGCCCTGACAGCAAAAGAATAGACTTCTCCGCTTGTGTTCATCTGTATTACTCACAGTCTGGTAAGTTATATTTTGGAAACTGTGTCTACTTGGTACTGTAGAAAAAGTCACAAAAAAATAAGGGGGCCAGATGGATACAGCGACTGGTGAGTTGGAGTCTCTGGGGTGGAAGGGTGAGCACTTACTTCGACCAGGATTAATTGGCACCAAAGTTGGTAAACTAGGGCACGTACAATTAGGAAGTGGGCCACAGACACTGGGCTCCTCCGAGCGCGCAATCCTGCTCCCCTCTCGCTTTTTCTGACACTCTCCGAAGCTGTGACAACAAGCCGCTACTCCCGAAATGCCTAATTAGATGTTCACACAGATGGCAGGCAATAAAACATAGCCAAGGCTGGACGCCCCGCTCTCCCACGACATTGAGAAATGGTGTTTATTTTGAGAAAGATTGTCAGCTCTTCAGGGGAAAATGCCTCTCCCCCCCCCATTAGTTCCAATAATATAAAAGTATACTCACCTCTTAGCAACAATTATTGTGAAGCTTGACAATCATTTAGTGCTTAGCACAAATATCAAATCTTTAAATAGATGACATTTAGTTTGCTGAAGCCCGTGTATCAAACAATTGCTTTTATTGTTAATAATAATCTCAACTTTTTTTTTTTCACAGTTGAAGATCTCCTGCAGCTTTTTTGCAACTATTTCCCGTCCACACATACTCCAGCAATGGCTGCACGTTATTTCCCAGGGTGAAAAAGAATGAAGTCAAGATGTATAGCTGGCAACTCTTGATCTGAGAACAAATAAAGTATGTTTATTGTTACAGGTGGAGTACAGCTATACAACACTTACGCGTTTCAGCTACAGATGCGTGGTGACAATGGTGGACCATGTCTGCTTCTTGGTGCTGACTCCCAACAGCTCTTTCTGGGCTCGTTCACACATGAGGTTGGGTGGTAGTGGCGGCCCGTCCATGAGGGGCACATGGGCACCGCCACCTAATCCATGCGCATGGCCCCTAATCTGCATGCAGGGCGGCGGACGCATGGATTTCAGTTGGGTTTTTTTTTTGAAGCACATGATTAGAGCCTGAGGCTCTAATTGGCTTCAATTAAGGGTGGGCTCGGGGGGCAGAGCACCGCGCCCTGAGCCCACCCAGTTGTGTGACAATATCAAATTAATATTTGCTACTGTCCTGATTCTCCTCCTGGCTAATCATCAGGAAGTGGGTCCTGAGATCTGATTGGCCAGGGAGTCTTAGGACTCCTGGCCAATTGGGTCTCATGAGCCACTTCCTGCTTGGCCAGGAGTAGAAACAAGGAGTAGCTGGAGCAAAAAGCAGCAGCTCTACCGTGGATCCTCTTCATCTGTCTCCTAAGGTAAGGAGGCCTCTGAGCACGGCCCCTAATCTACATGCAGGGTGGCGGATGCATGGATTTCAGTGGGGGGTTTCTTTTGAAGCACATGATTAGAGCCTGAGGCTCTAATTGGCTTCAATAAAGGGTGGGCTCGGGGCGCAGAGCATTGCGCCCTGAGCCCACCCAGTGTGTGACAGTAGCAAATTAATATTTGCTACTGTCCTCCTGATTCTCCTCCTGGCTAATCATCAGGAAGTGGGTCCTGAGATCTGATTGGTAAGGGAGTCTTAGGACTCCTGGCCAATCGGGTCTCAGGAGCCACTTCCTGTTCGGCCAGCAGTAGAAACAAGGAGTAGCTGCAGCGAGGAGCAGCAGCTCTACCGTGGATCCTCCTCATCTGTCTCCTAAGATAAGGAGGCCTCTAATCGCCGCCTTCCCATCCGTCTTTCACGAGGGGAGGGGAAATTGCCTCCCTCCCATCCGTGTCCCCCAGGGGTTCGGTTGTCCCCCCCCCCTCCAAAATATTGAGCACCATCTGGCACTGAAGGGTGGTGGTAAAACCCAAAGTTGAGTTGCACTTTTACTACCCGAAAAACGCTACACCATTTAGCGCAAAGGCAGTGACACACTCACCATGAAGAAACATAGCTGTGTAGGCATGTGCAGTCTACTTTCTCCTCTGCAGAGGCATTGCAGTTGGAGAGGAAGTCAAGAGGAACAAGGCTTCCTGGGTCACTGGGAAAGCTATCCAATTGGATGCTGCCACCTCATGTGACTCTAGCAGCCATCTTGGGCCAGGCAGAGCCTATTTAAGGCCCTGGTTCCCAGGCTTGGCATGCATTTTGCAAGTGGGTACAGTAGGTACAGGTAGCCCGCCTGGTAGGGAAAGATTCCTGACAAGGAGGGAAAGAGCAGGGCTCACAACTCTCTCTGGACATCTTCCCGCTTGTGCATGAGATGTCCAGGCCGCATTCTGCCCCTCTCAACAGGTGCTGTCAGTTCAGCTGCTCTCTATACATTATTGCAGTGGTTCTCAACCTCAGTCCTCAAGTACCCCCAATGGGCCATGTTTTCAGAGTTTCCTTTACTTTGCACAGCTGCTTTAAATAAATATCAATGACATGGTATTGATAAGATATTTTATCTCAGGGAAGTTCCCAAAACACGGCCCGTTGGGGGTACTTGAAGACTGCAGGGGAGAACCACTGCACTATTGGACTTGTTAGGAGACAGGAACAGAGTAGGTGGTCGCCTTATAACAGGAAGTCACCGAACAAAGACCTTAATTGCAGGATCACCAGGGAAAACATAATGAAAAGTGAAGATTTGATTGAAAAGACATTGACTATCTGACGGCTGAGAGGGCTTCCATCCTCACCCGGTCTACCTTCTGGTTAATATTTTCAATTTAAATAAATATGAATTTATTGACGGCCATTATTGGCAGCCGAGAAAAATGCATCCCTTTAAATTCTATGTATGTCTTCACACTGGCCCGTTGGGCTTCCATTGTGGTGTTAAAAATCTTGCTTGCTGCATTTTGGGTCAGTTTAAAAAAATGCACCCTCCAGTTCAAATGCATTGAAAACACAGCAAGAACGCATCATTAACGCACTCGTGTTCCGTTTTTGATGCAGCTTTTGAGTCATATGACCTATGAAAAACCACACCATAAGCACAGTAGATCATGGTAAAATGGTCGCAAAATGCGGTGCGAATCACATGCGATGTCCGACATTGCACCATTGTGAACTGAGCCCATGCCCACGTTCACACTGAAGGTCGGTTTGAAGTTGCCAAAAATAGTGGAGGGGAGTCGGCGCAATGTCAGCGTCGCAATGATTCAGACGGTGCCATTGCCGGCAATAAGCAACGATTTGACATGTCAAATCACATGTCAAAACGGCCCCACGTGAACGTGGGCTGAATCTGATTGAGAAGGTCTGGTTCATTATAATCAGCTGGTGCACTCTCAGTGTTCTAAATAGAAAAGTTGCAAAGGCTGCATCCCTTTAGAAGTATTTAACCCTTGAGGAGTATCTCACCAAAACCTGAAATTCCTATTGCAGGGAATGCCTAAAGTCTGACTTGTATCTTAGTGCACACTTCTGAGAAAATAGGTGAGCCAATCACACAAACAGGAAATTATGATTCTGGAGGTGTCCTGTATACAGAACAGAACACCTCCAGGTTGCCATATTGCATTGAATTTTGCAGAAAATTACAGGGTCTGCCTATTGAAAAGGTAAGATCAATTTTTAGTAACATTACATTTCAGCATGACTTGTGTCACAATTGTATATACTATAGGGATGAGCCGAACACCTCCCGGTTCAGTTCGCACCAGAACCTAGGAACAGGCAAAAAATTTGTGCCAACATCCGAACACCATTAAAGTCTATGGGACCCCAACATGAAAAATCAAAAGTGCTCATTTTAAAGGCTTATTTGCAATGTTATTGCCCTAAAAAGTGTATAGGGGCCCGGGTCCTGCCCTAGGGGACATGTATCAATGCAAAAAACGTTTTTAAATCAACCGTTTTTTCAGTAGCAGGGATTTTATTAATGCTTACAGTGAAACAATAAAAATGAAATATTCCTTTAACCACTTCAGCCCCGGAAGGATTTGCTGCTTTAGGACCGGAGCCCTTTTTGCGATTCGGCGATGCGCCGCTTTAACTGACAAGTGACTGACTGAGCGGTCGTGCGACGTTGTACCCAAACTAAATTTGCGTCCTTTTTTTCTCACAAATAGAGCTTTCTTTTGGTGGTATTTGATCCCCTCTGCGTCATTTCTGATCGCCGCTATAAACAAAAGAAGAGCGACCATTTTGCAAAAAAACCCAAATTTCTTACTTTTTGCTAAAATACAAATCCAAAAAAAATATATAAAAAAACATTTTTTTTCACCGTTTTTGGCCGATTTATATTCTTCCTCATATTTGCGATAAAAAAAATCGCAATCGGCGTTTATTGATTGGTTTGCGCAAAAGTGGTCGCGTTTACGGATGATGAGAATTCATTTTTGGAGTTTTTATTATTTTTTTTTTTTTTACTAGTAATGGCGGCGATCTGCGATTTTTTGCGGTACTGCGATATTTCAGCGGACATGTCGGACTATTTTGACACTTTTTTGGGACCATTGGCATTTATACAGCGATCAGTGCTATAAAAATGCACTGATTACTGTGTAAATGCCATTGGCAGTGAAGGGGTTAACCTGCAGGGGGCGCTCTAAGGGTTAACTGTGTTCCCTGGGCGTGTTCTTACTGTAGGGGGACTTGCCTAGCTGGGGAAGGGAAGTGGTCACAGCCTTCGTATACAGGAAGGCTGTGATCACATCCCTTCCCCCTCACACAGAGCGGAGGTCCGTGTTTACATACACGGACCTCCGTTCCTTCGCTCCGGGGGGGCCATCGCGGGTAGCCGGCGGCAATCGAAGCCGCCGCACCCGCTCCCTGGCCCTCCCCGAACACAGTGAGCGCGCGGGCGCGCCTCTGGCGGCGCGCGCGCGCTCACTAGGCTCGTGAGAGCGGCCGCCGTCATATGACGGCGATTTGCGCTCACGAGCCACCTTGTCGCCGTCAATTGCCGATCAGCGGTAGGCAAGCGGTTAAATATCGTGCCTGGAGGGGTCCCCTTAGTCTGCCTGTAAAAGGGCGCATCTCTGTGATGTTTAGCACATAGCCAGAGCAAAATGACATTTGTGAAGGAAAAATTGTCATTTATTATCGTGGCTGTAATGTATTGCCAGATCCTGGCAATATACAGAAAAATCACTGAAAAAATTTGCATGCCCCCCCCCCCCAATCCATATCAGGCAAGTCGTGTCTGGTTTGGATTTTAAGGGGAACCCCGCACCAAAAATTGACGTGGGGTTCCTCGTAAAATCCAAACTAGACCCTTATCCGAGCGTGCAACCTGGTCGGCCAGGATGGGGATGACGACGAGGGAGCCCCCCCCCCCGAACCATACCAGGCTACATGCCCTCAACATGGGGAGTATGGGTGCTTTGGGGCGGGGGGGCTCTCCCCCCCATCTCAAACCACCTTGTTGCCATGTTGATGGGGACAAGAGCCTCTTCCCCACAACCCTGGGCTTTGGTTGTGGGGGTCTGTGGGTGGGGGGCTTATCTGAATCTGGAAGCCCCCTTTAATAAAGGGGCCCCCAGTTCTTGCCCCCCCCCCATGTGAATTAGTATCGGGTACATCGTACCCCTACTACTTCACCAAAAAGTGTCAAAAAAAGAAAAAAACACAGGAGACAATTAGGGACAAATCCTTTATTAAAAAATAAAAATAAGTGTCCCCCATTGCAATCCATCGTCAATCACGGCGAGCGACGACCCTAAAAAAAAACAAAAAACGAACAGCTCCTCCTCCATGGGAGGGCTCCCGCTGACTCAGCTCTCTTTGCTTTGACCGTTTATTTATAGTGAAGGGGTGGGGCCAACCAGTGACGTAATTGAGCAACCCGCCCCTCTGACGTCACATGACGTCAGAAGCGGGCGGGGTCACTCGTACGCCACCCGGTGGCCCCGCCCTGCACTATAAATAAAACGTCAAAACAAAACCACTGCAGATGGCGGCAGCCCTCCCATGGAGGAGGAGCTGTGCGCGCCGCCTGTGGCAATGCACTATGGGGCGCTCCGCGGCGGCGAAGTCATTGTGAACGCCCCATAATGTTCTCAATTTGACGAATGGGCCCATCCCTAATATACTATGTTATTTTTTTTTTTTTTTAACGCACAAATAAGCAGGCCCATAGCAGAAATGTAAACATTGCTCTGATCCATAGGAAGTACAGGTATAAGAGCTGAAGCGGTTAAGCCGATCACATGCGCAAAAAAAAAAGAAAAATTTAAATGGTAATGAATTCACATCAATGCACTGATACTAATTTGTGTCTTTGTATCTCTACTAACAATATGGGACAGGTCACTTCTTTTATAAGCAGAAGAAAGAGTATGCAAAAGATTGCCGCGTCCCTTTCAAGCTAGCGGGAATGTATAACCGCTAATCTACCTTTAAAAGCCAACATATTTCTATGGCGCAGCAGGAAAATCAGCCCAAATGTAATCGCGGGAGCCAATTTCTGCGCATAATCCCGATTCGTAACACAAATCTTTTATGTCTGTCTTGTAATGGGCGACTTCAGAGAACTCTGTCACTTCTCAGACGCTCGGGAAGTGATGGCTGTACTTGAAGACTTTATTCTTATGCAGGAGGACGGCATAAAACCGCAGGGAGAGGACTCGAGTGATGCAAATTGAATCTGCGCTGATACCGATGCAGTTTTTCTATAAGTGACGGGGAAAGGGAAAATATAGACCGCTAAACAGAAAAATTACTTTTTTTTTTTTTGAATTTTTGTTTTATTTGGGGAGCTGACTATTTAAAGGACCAAGCAGCTATAATTGTGGACCATGTTGCTCGTCTCTCTGTCCTAATAAATTCTGAAGTTATGTCTCCCATAAGATTACCACTCAATACGGGGCACTTTCACCCCCTTCCTGCCCTGGCCAATTTTCAACTTTCAGCGCTGTCGCAATTTGAGTGACAATTGCGCGGTCGTGCGACGTTGTACCCAAACAAAATGTTTATCATTTTGTTCCCACAAATAGAGCTTTTTTTGGTGGTATTTGATCACCACTGGGGAAAATTTTGAAAAAGAAGTTTTTCTTTGTTTCTGTTACAACATTTTGTAAATACGTAAGTTTTCTCCTTCACTGATGGGCACTGATGAGGCTGCACTGACAGCACTGATAAGGTGGCACTAATGAGGTGGCACTGATGGGCACTGATGATGAGGCACTAATATGCAGCACTGGGCACTGATAGGTGGCACTGATATGCAGCACTGATGGGCATTGATAGGCAGAACTGATAGGCACTGATAGGTGACACTGATGGGCACTTATAGTTGGCACTGATGGGCACTTATAGGTAGCACTGATGGGCGTTGATAGATGGCACTGATAGGCACTGATGGGTGGCACTGATGTGCACTGATAGATGGCTCTGATAGGCAATACTGATGAGGAGGCACTGACAGGCATTACTGATGGGCACTAATTGTCATCTCTAATGGGCATTGATTGGCAACCCTGGCGATCATGGGTGGGCATACCTGGTGGTTCTGCGTGGCATCCCTGGACGGCATCGTTGGTGGTCATACCTGGTGGGCATCCTTGGGGGGACTGCGCTAATAATCAATCAGCGCAGTCGCCCCCCCCCTGTTAGGAGAGCAGCCGATCGGCTTTCCCCAACTTGTGTCTGTCAGCGTGAGTGGAGGAAAAGCCGAAACACGGCTCTTCCTTTTTACGCTGTGATCAGCTGTGATTGGACACAGCTGATCACATGCTAAAGAGCCTACATCAGAGGCTGTTTACCGATATCAGTGATGCAGAGTGTCTGAGTGACACACCACACCACCGATCACTGTGCTGTGTGCCCCCTGCAGATTTTGTAGGTTTGCCCACTTACAAAGAAATGAAGGGTCTATAATTTTTATCATAGGTGTATTTTATATGATAGAGACAGAATATCAACCAAAAATCCAGAAAAAAAACACATGATACAAATGTTATAAATTGAGTTGCACTTCAGTGAGTAAAATAAGTATTTGATCCCCTACCAACCAACAATAATTCCGGCTCCCACAGGCTAGCTACAGTAGGTGCTCATGTGGTACACAGATTAGTCTTGACAATGTAAGAAGGGGCTCCGAAAGACAACTCGTTATGTGTATAAAAAACACCTGCCCACAGAGTCTATTTCTTCCATTCAAACCTCACCATCGTGGGCAACACCAAAGAGCTGTCAAACGATGTCAGGGACAAGGTTGTAGACCTGCACAAGGCTGGAATGGGCTACAAGACCATCAGCAAAAAGCTTGGTGAGAAAGAGACAACTGTTCAATGATTCGCTAATGGAAGAAATACAAAATAACCATCAATCAGCCTTGGCCTGGAGCTCCATGCAAGATTTCACCTCATGGGGTGAGGATGATCATAAGAAAAGTGAGGGATCAGCCCAGAACTATACGGGAGGAGCTTGTGAATGATCTCAAGGCAGTTGGGACCACAGTCACCCAACAAACCATTGGTAACACAATACAGCGCCATGGATTGAAATCCTGCAGCACCCTCAAGGTCCCCCTCCTCAAGAAGGCACATGTACAGGCTGGTCTGAAGTTTGCCAATGAACATCTAAATGATTCAGAGGAGGATTGGAAGAAAGTGCTGTGGTCAGATAAGCCCAAAATTGAGCTCTTTGGCATTTACTTGACTCACCGTGTTTAGAGGAAGACAAATGCTGACTATGACCCAATATTGAGTTGGCCCACCCTTTGCAGCTATACCAGGTTCACCTCTTCTGGGAAGGCTGTCCACAAGGTTTAGGAGTGTCTATGGGAATGTCTGACCATTCTTCCAGAAGCGCATTTGTGAGGTCAGGCACTGATGTTGGCCGAGAAGGCCTGGCTCGCAGTCTCCTCTCTAATTTGTCCCAGAGGTGTTCCATTGGGTTGAGATCAGGACTCTGTGCATTCAAGTAAAGTTCCTCCAACCAAACTCGCTCATCCATGTCTTTATGGACCTTGCTTTGTGCAGTGGTGCGCAGTCATTTTAGAACAGGAAGGGGCCATCCCCAAACTCTTCCCACAAAGTTGGGAGCATGAAATTGTCAAATTAATTCTTAGTATGCTGACGCCTTAAGAATTTCCTTCACTGGAACTAAGGGGTTAAGCCCAACCCCTGAAAAACAACCCTACACCATAATCCCCCCTCCATGATTTGGACCAGTGCACAAAGCAAGGCCCATAAAGACATGGATGAGCGAGATTGGAGTGAAGGAACTTCACTGGCCTGCACAGAGTCCTGACCTCAACCTGATAGAATACCTTTGGGATGAATTAGAATAGAGACTGCGAGCCAGGCCTTCTCATCCACTTCATTGCCTGACCTCACAAATGCACTTCTGGAAGAATGGTCAAACATTCCCATAGACACTCCTAAACCCTGTGAACAGCCTTCCCAGAAGAGTTGAAGTTGTTAAGCTGGAAAGGGTGGGCCAACTCAATATTGAACCCTACGGATTAAGAATGGGATGCCATTAAACTTCATGAGCGTGTAAAGGCAGGCATCCCAATACATTTGACACTATAGTATATATATATATTTTTTTTTTTTTTTTTTGTTTTTTTGTTTTTTTAACAAGAGGATCTAATATGGATGGGACAAATATATAAAATAAATATAGAATGCTTTCAAAAATATATGCTGCTGCCATTTTTCTGCGACCAGTTCCTATGTTTTCATGCATAGGACATGGAAACAATGCTAAGCAACTCAACTATCATTTCCTGGATATAGTAAGTTAGGCTTCATGTAGCTCTTACATCCCTGGGCATTAGAAACTGCAGCAAAAATCCTATCAGCTGTCTGTAAGGGTGGCATTTTTTCCCTCTGACCACCAATATAAGGGGCATTTTCCTAATGACACCCAATAGACTAATCTCAGCGGGGGTTCCCTGAGAATTTCAAGGCTTCCTCTGGGGTAAAAAGGTTAAGTAAGGCTGTGATAGAGCCTTGCTTCCGAATGAGGGCATTAATAAAATTCAAGGGTACCTGTTGGATGAATTTATATTGTGTGTCATGACTAGTTGATGACTTAACGCCTTCCCATCCGGCCTTGGCATCCCAATCATGTGACCACTGTTATTGGCTTTCACAGAAAACTCTGCCATCCATGTAAGCACATGTGCCACATGTGGTTGTAAAACCCTGCCCTCTCTGCCATTGCACAAGATGTTAAAGTTGTAGCAATTAATATACCAATAAAGTTCCAGCTCATTTCTAGTCCATTCACATTGGGTTCAATCAAGCCCTGATGAAGGAGACATTTTTGCCCCCCCCCCAGACATGTTGGATAGTCTTTGGACTGTTGCCCTGACTTTTATGAGAATAAAGTTGTATCAGGACCTCTTATCAGTGGTGTGGCATTTCAGTTTACATTTTTGCACCTGGAATAGGTAGCCAGCTAAAGAAGACCAAGATGATGATGCTAGATCCAGTGTATACCACCCAAACACTTCATTGGGGGACAATGCTGGATTTGCTGTGCAGGCAAGTATGTGTTTTAAAGAACATGCCGCACTACAGCTAAGAGAAGAATACGTAAAAACATGGGTGGGGGGTTTAGTACACACAATGTAAATCCATCAGGAACCCCTGATTTCTTATTATGCCTTCATTTGGAAAGAAGAGTCACAGCCTTAGTCAACCATTTTATCCCATATGGTCCCTTGAGATAATGGTGAGGTCTCAGGGAACCCCTGCTAAAATTAGTCCATTGGGGGTCGTTTGGAAAATTATTATACTGGGTTTAACTACTGTAGCGCCAATAGTTTGTGCAGTGTTTTACAATATGAAGGGACACAGTACACTTACAATACAATACAAGAGTGTTAAGAGGGCCCTGCTCATAAAAGCTTACAATCTAATAGGGTGGGGCAAGTGATACAAAAAGTAATAACTGTGAGGGATGAGCTGATGGAAGAGTTAAAGTTCCGTTGTTAGTTGGAGGCAGGATAGGCTTACTCAAAAGATCGCCTAGAGCAGGGATATGCAATTAGCGGACCTCCAGATGTTGCAAAACTACAAGTCCCATCATGCCTCTGCCTCTGGGTGTCATGCTTGTGGCTGTCAGAGTCTTGCTATGCCTCATGGAACTTGTAGTTCAGCAACAGCTGGAGGTCCGCTAATTGTATATCTCTGGCCTAGAGTAATGGTGGCCACACACTATACGAAAAATCGGCCGAACGAGTTTTCGAAAAACAAACACACGGTCCTGAGCGCAAACGATTCTGCCATCATGTAATGACCGAAATTTGATCGATAAATCGTTCAACTGACACAAATGAATCCGTTTTTTGTTCGTTTTGTCACATAAGCCCAGTGAAAACTGTCTGGGCGAGAAACACATTAACCTTTCAATATATCGTCTGTTCGGCCGAAGTTATCCAAACCTTTCCTTTGATTTATTGGCTCAAAAACAGCACAACCAATTTTCGATTCGTGCTCGTTAACTGGACGATAAACTAACGAACTATCCAAATGACAGATTTTCAAACAATTTTTCATCTAGTGCATGGCCAGCATAAGAGATAGCCAGATAGATTAAGGTAGATGGGAAAGGCTCTGGAAAAGTCCTGGAGATAAGCATAGGAGGAGGAGACAATGGAGCTAGATAGCAGGAGATCTTGGGAGGAGAGGAGAGGATGGTTTGGGTGATATTTTGACACAAGATTGATGACGTAACTCAGGGCAGAGTTGTGCATGGCCCTCGACATTCCCCATTATGCCCCTTATACACTACAAACCTAAGAGACAATGGAGATCCTCTAGGGCAGTAATGGAGAACCTTGGCACCCCAGATGTTTTAGAATTACATTTCCCATGCACTCTGCTCATGCACTCTGCAGTGTAGTTGAGCATCATGGGAAATGTAGTTCCAAAACATCTGGGGTGGCAAGGTTCACAATCACTGCTGTAGGGTGTAGAAGCCACCTGCCCAGGAATCAGATTATTATTATCAGCATCAATATTTTAAGATAGCAATACCAATAAGTCAACCCTACGGGTCCAGTCATATTTTTCAGTTTTTTAACAATTCAGGGTGCAGGCAGGTACCCCTGGAGTCTAGCATTATTTTTCCACTTTCCTCAACTCTTCCGGATGCAGGCAGCCAGCCGGGTCTGCATTGTCACCATTCTGCCTTGGGAAGAAGATGTTATAAAGAACTAAGTCCCTTTTGGGAGTTAGGTTTCACTTTAAGCCACATAGAAACATTTTTGATTGCCAATGCAGCAAATAGCTCTTCACCTTACATGTATAATGCTGAATTTTACATTTTTCCCAGCACCCGGTTCAACATTGAACTAGACTGAAGTCGTTTTATCTAGTCTAAGTGGGAATTTACTCTCAGTGAAGTCGATGTAGATGGAAGGATGGCGCAGTCGAATGTTTCCATCAATTTAGTGAACATGCTACGTCCCTGAATATTGTGCCATGAGCGCTCGGCTCCCCAATCACACGCCAGGCGTAATATTGATAGCAAATTGCAGTAGCAGAAAATGTTATGAAAAAAACATGTAAATATATTACCTGCTTCCGGAAAAAAAGAAAAAAACATGAGCACAATTGTGCTTTATTGTATGAATAATGCAAGGACGTACATCTGTGTTGTGAAATGAATTCTTACCAAATGTATTCTGCTACCTGCATACAATGTCCTGAGCAATTCGATGTGCAGAGAAGCTAATACATTTGTATTTGTGTCATCCACAATATTGCTTCCTCTCCCCAGTTGTATCAGATTTATTTCCTGAAAACGTATATTTATTAATTATGGTCGTGGCCCTCTGACCGAAGAGAGATGTGGATCACATAAACACGCAACAAGACTTACAACATAAATAGACCTGAGGTGTGCCTTGGTTATCTGGTCGGTATGTCAAGAGAAGGGGGCATACTCTATACAAGTAATGGGTAATAATGGAGAAGAATGTGCTGAGAAATGTCCTGAAAAAAAGGGGATGGGAGGGAGGGTATCGTGCACTGGAACCGACAAAGAGCATGGGGGGTGTGGTGCTTAACCACTTCAATACTATGCACTTAGAACCCTTTACTACCAGACCAATTTTCAGTTTTCAGTGCTGTTGCGCTTTGAATGACAATTGCGCGGTCTTAACAGTAAGTTTCGCGTTGTCGTGACTTTTGACTTTTAACCAGACCATCATTTCCCAAGATTCACGTATCATAACTTCACCAATTCGTGGTGTGGGGGGTACGAGAAACAGCCAAGGTCACGTGCTATGGGAGGGAGGGTAGGGGAAAAAAAGTCCTGTAAAGAGTCGTGTAAGAAGAGGTAATAATGGGTAATGAACATATCTCATACGGGGGAAGAGAACTGTATGGCTGGTCTATTGGTTCCGTGTGGAGTCCAGATAAATACAACATTCAGAACAACGCACAAATACACTAGGTGTA
>BLSH010383138.1:171407-181433 GCA_018402905.1 Glandirana rugosa | reverse complement strand
GGGCATTGATATGCAGCAATGACGGACACTGCTAAGCGGCACTGATGGGCACTAATGGACAGCACTGATTGGCACTCATAGGCGGCACTGGGCACTGATAGGTGGCACTGATGGGCACTGATAGGTGGGCACTGGTAGGTGGCAATGGTGGGCACTGATGTGTGGCACTGGTACACACTGATAGGGGCACTGGTGGGCACTGATAGGGGCACTGGTGGGCATATACATTAATAGGGGCTCATTCCCTGGTGGTCTAGGGTGGCATCTGAAGGTGGCACTGAGTGAAGGTGGACCTGAGCACTTAGTCACTTACCTGGTGGTCTAGGGGGGTCTCCCTGGTGGTCCAGATCGCTCCCTGGTGGTCCCTGGTTGGCTCCCTGGTGGTCCTGGGTGGGCACATCACTGGGCAGGCTCCCTGGTGGTCTAGGGTGGTGATCCGAGGGAGGGCTGTGCTGATAAATCATCAGCACAAACTCTCCCTGTCAGGGATGCAGCCGATCGGCTCTCCCCTCATCAGGTCTGCAGACCTGAGTACAGGAAAGCCGATAAACGGCTTTCCTGTATTACACTGTGACCAGCCGTGATTGGTCACGGCTGGTCACATGGTAAAGTGCTTCGGATCGAAGCACTTTACCGAGATCGGCATTGCGGGGGGTCAGACTGACCTCTCACACCACCAATCGCCGCGATGCGCGCCCCCCCGGGCGCGCGGCGGCTTGTTATCCTGATGACGTCATATGACGTCCAGTCAGGATAACTCAGCCACTTCCTGGCCGTCATTCTGCATACGGCGGTCGGGAAGTGGTTAAATACCCTCCAGGCTCCTCCCATAAATTCAGGCCACCATGGTAGCCTTCTAACTTATGGTCATGGTCCTCTGACCGAAGAGAGATGTGGATCACATAAACACGCAACAAGACTTACAACATAAATAGACCTGAGGTGTGCCTTGGTTATCTGGTATGCCAAGAGAAGGGGGCAAAAATATGCAGTTTAGGGAAGTAGTCCTTAATTGGTACAATGGTCAATGAGCAAGCTTGGCGAAGGCTTGTCATCTCCGACTGAGGATTCAGAATGTGTCTAGCCAAGCAGCGGACTTCTATCTGCCTAATTTATTGATCACGTGGTCCAATACTGCATGCTGAGATGCTGATGAAGCTGCTGTGATCCGAAAGGAAAGTCCTGAGTACCGGCCGTGGTCAAGGCCAAAGGTTGGATAGTAAGATTCTGACATGCCTGATGAATTGGTTGTTACTTGATGGGCTGATAGGGAAAGGCAATAATGGGCTTGAGTCAGAGTGACTGGGTAGGTGAGTCGGCAGCTAGTCAAGCACCGCAACTGGGCACCAGGAGTTTATAGTCCAGAAGAGGCTGATTTTGACTCCGGGTCTGACCTGATGGGTTTGGAGACTTCTAGGTGACAGACAATGGTTTTAGAAGCTAGTTAAGTGGTGTTTGTGTGATACCTAGCTGCTAGCGCCGCTGATGGTGAATTTGCTAGGCCGCAAAAAACATAGTAGGATAGGTAGATGGCCGCTTGAATGACTAGACTGGGCTGAACCCCAAACACGGATCGTGCAAGGACTTTAGACATGTCTCTAAAGATGGTGCTCGTAATGGGCAAACGTTTGCCATTGGCCATTTCAATCCATGGTTAACTGTGACCAAGGAGGGATAGGCGTGGGGCATTAGGTTGGCTCCAGGATACTGCTGAGAAAAGAGCCAAAGTTGAAATGTGATAACGCATCCGCTGTGATTTGCTTTTGCCTTGGATATGCTTACGGGTATATAGAATGGTGGTCAGAGTGGGAAGCGACTTGGATCTACTTTGTTTATGTTTTTGGCCGTAGCCTGGTTTAGTAGCGAAGACCATGGCTTGTCCTGTCCAAGTGTGGCCCTAGACCTGGGCAGCTGCCACAATTGGATACAGCTTCAGGATGGCAGAGAAAGCTGGAATTCACAGGATTTCTGGTGGCTAAGGACCTGCAAACCAGCGATGGCCGAAAAATTGCAGCAAAGCCTGTAGAAGCTGCAGCTTCTGTGACTACCTGTGGTGATGCAGCTGATGCTGTGGGGATAACCTTAATATGCCGTAACAATTTGTGAGGAACTCAGCCCACATTGCTAAGTTGGCTATGGCTGCCGGGTCTAACCTAATGATTTGGTCAGCTCCTTGTACCTGAGTAAGGAAAACTAGGAGCCGGGAAATAAAATACGGCCTTGAGGAATAATTCTTATCGCAAAATTGAGCGTCCCTAGCAAAGTCTGCATCTGTTTTCTGGTACCCCCTGCGAGAGAGTAAAGCCATGAACGGCCGATCTGATATGGGTTGGTTCGTCAGGAGGCAGGCTGGCTTGCATGGCATGTGTGTCCAAAGTGACACCTAAGAAGGTGATGGCTTGTGCCGGGCTTTCCACTTTGTGTTCGGCTATGGGAACGTTGAAGTTGTTGAACACCACTCTCAACGTATCGAGGTTTACCGGTGATATGTCTGGTCACTTGAGTAGAAAATCATCCAAGTAATGGATAACCATCTGACACTGGGCTTGGTGTGACAGGCTCCGTGAAAAAGACTACTTAGATAGCTACGTTGTCTGATGTCTTTCAAGGAAAATTCCTTGAAAGGAATCAGGGAATCCAAGCTTGGAATGTGCGAAGAATGAGATGCAGAAAAAATTGTGCCCTAACCGAAATTTATTGGAGAACTTGCCCTTGACAAGCCCAATAGGGCTGAGTCTCCAGGTCTGGAAGGTTACTGGGGGATAGGGCCGATCACAGATCTTTTGTCTAGTTAGGCCTGTAGCAGGGCATCGATGGCCCGTTTGTCGAGAGTTGCCAACTGGAGGTTTTTTGCACTCGTGAGTGGAGAGAGGTAGAGTGATGAGGCTGGTGTGGAATCCTGAGGTGGCGGGGGGGATTGAAGGGGCGTCTTGTGGCTACACTTGCGCACCAGTGTGCAGTGTGGCAAATTGGCTGGCAGGCGGCACAGAGCGGGGAGCATAGGCTAGCGAAGTGGTAACAAAAGAGTTCCGTGTCGGTGACACTCAATTTAGTCTTGAGACAAAACCAGAGGGGGTGTTTCAAAAGGGGTGTGTGGAAGAGGGAAAAAGAATGGCGTGGGATGCAGAAATTCCCGAACGAGGAAAGAGAAGTACAGGAACGAAATGACAGGCGTAGATAGAGCCAACGGTGTTCTACCGTCATAGAACACTGTATAGTGGGAATTTAGAAAACTCAAAAAAGTGCGTGGCACCCAAGGTGAGACCGGAGGTGACTGGCCAGGTAACCGATAGCTCAGGTGCCTGTCTGTGCTGAGCAAAACGTGTGGGCTAGAGCCCCAGGATGTACTGGGGTAAGCAGCCGGAGTCTGGTACGGCCTATGTAGGAATGTTTCGGTCTGCAGATTTATGACGCATGCTCGGTCTGCTTAAATCTTGCACTGTCAGCAAGTTGATGTTCAGCGACCTTGTCTGTGAGGTGGAGAATTGGTCTACGAAAAGAGAGTGTAATGCAAAGACATATGTGACAGTAACTAACACCCAACCTTAGTATGCCAAATGGTGAATGTAAAATTGAAGATTTAGTGACAGAGTGCTGCAGAATAATGTGACAGAAAAGACCCGTGAACTACACCTGACTAATGCTCTATCAGGTCCTGGTCCTGGTATAGATCGAACCTGTAGTAGGGGTGACATGAGTGAAAAAGTATCTCTCTTTTATTTCCCTACACGGGCTGTCCCACCCTTGTTATGCGGGTGGCCCTGATGAAGAAGCGATCCCTACGTTGGGAGGGTTTTTTTTTGGGGGGGGGGGGGCGTCCAACCTGATGCAGGATGCGACCTGAACTCGACTGACCTAATGACAGAGAAAACGATGACTGGCCCGCAATGTTAATGCCACTGGAAACGAGTGGCCGATTAAGTGCCACTAAAATGGTGTGGGGCTGATTGTGTGCCACTGAGAATGTGCTTGTAATGGGGTGGTGTTTGTCCTTGCACGAAACGATTGCGAGGGATTGGTGATGATGCGTGCTCGCATCGGTCATAAGGAGTTTATGTAAATGTGTGTTTGCAGTGATTTGCAAGAAGTTTAGTTTATGCATGCTCGCAGTGACTGCGAGGTATTTATGTTGATGCATACCCACAGCAATTGCGAGGAATTTATGTAAATACACGCATGCAGCGATTGTAAGGAGTTTGACAGTGAGTGTTCGCAGTGATTGTGAGGGGTTTGCGATGATGCATGCTCGCAGTGATTGCAAGGAGTTACAAAAAAACGTGTTTGCAGCGATTGCAAGAAGTTCATGTTTGAAATGCATGCTTGCAGCTTTGCGGGGAGTGTCAAAAAGCGTGCTGGCAGCGATTTGCAAGGCGTTTAGTTAAGCATACTTGCAGCATTTGTAAGAAGTTTGTGTTTGTACATGCTGACAGAGATCGCAAGGGGTTTGTGTAGTTGCGTGATCGCAGTGTTTACTAGGGGCTTAAATGACAACACGTGCTTGCAGCGATCGCAATGCCTGCTTGCTGTAATGTATGGAGTGACACGTACCTGTGCTTGCAGTGATTTGGAAGACGTGGTGCTCGAATGCATGTTTGCTGCGATTTAGTGAGGGGGGGAAGCATGTCGCTGGAAGTGTGTTTTTTTCTTTTTTTGTTTTTAAGGTGTTGTTCGTTCTGTGCTTGCAGTGATCGCAAGGTGTAGTGCAATCAAAGGCGCACTTGCTGTGATTGCAAGAGCCTGTACTGATAAATTGCAGCGATTGGATAATTGACCTATAGATAGGTGAAGGATGAAGATAGTAAATAGAAAGGGGGTGTATTGTGGCCAAACTAACTGTAACTGTGCTTGGCGTGGAACTTGAACCGATGCCATGGATCGATACGAATCGGTAGTAAGGAAAATACACGAACCGATACGAAACGGTAGTGGGCTGTAGCAAAATGTGGGTCGACAAATTACATGTGAACTGATTTGCTTCGATGCAAATCGGTGGTAGGAAATAACATGAGCCGATGCAAATCGATAGATAAACTGATGATACTTAGCGGCATGACACAAACCGATTCGAAATGGCAGAACACTAACATAATTATTGCAAATTTGTAGTAGGAAATGACATGAATCTATGCAAATCGGTAGTGGAAATTACATGAATCGATGTAAATCGGTAGTGGAACTGACACGAGCCGATGCGAATCGGTAGTGGAACTGACATGAGCTAATGCAACTTGGTAGTAGGAACGGACATGAATGGATGCGACTCGGTAGTAGGAACGGACATGAACCGATACGACTCGGTAGTAGGAACGGACATGAACCGATGCGACTTGGTAGTAGGAACTGACATGAATCGATGTGACTTGGTAGTATGAACTGACATGAACCGATGCGACTCGGTAGTAGGAACTGACATGAACCGATGCGAACCGGTAGTAGGAACTGACATGAACCGATGCGACTCAGTAGTGGAATGACATGAACCAACATGAGTAATAGGAAATTACATGAATCGGTAGTAGGAAGTGGTGTGAACTGATGCGAATCGGTAGTAGAAACACGAAGCACTGCGAATCGGTAGTGGAATAACATGAACCGACATGCGTCAGCAATAGGAACTGACATGAACCGATGCAAATTGGTAGTAAGGAATGACGTGAATCGATGCGATTTGGTAGTGAAAAAACGGTATGAACTGATGCGAGTCGGTAGGAAGGGTAACCGACTGGGAAGATAACATGGACCGGGTAAACAACATGACCGGTATGAATCGGTAACTAGGTACATGTTGGACTGTGTTAAGTATCTGATATGGATCATTTGTGGGGTAGGCCATGCAAGGATGCAGATCGGTAGTCAAGAAAATGACATGAACCGATCGAAACCGGTTGAAGGGAAGGCATGCACCAATATGAATCGGTAGATAGGGTAATAAAACTAAGAGAGTAAGTGACATGGTCCGATGCAAATTGGTGTGTGTGATGCATCCGATACGAACTGTTGTGACTAGGCTCGAATCAGATTGTGGTGAGTATGCAATGGATTCGCTACAAATCGATTGTGAGGTGAATGGCATGATCGATACAAATTGGTTGTAGCGTGCATGAAATGAATCTGATACGAGTTTGGTTGTGGAGTGCACTATGGCCTCAACTGAACACCAACCACCCAACCCCTAAGGCTAATTGAGTGCAGCCAAGGCTCAGGTGGGTCCAACTACACCCTCAATCAGCCACAGAAGCTGTGCAAACAATACAGGCTTATCACCCAATGGATGCGATGGCAACCCCCATAAATAGTGATTGCTGTGAGCAACAAAGCCTTCATCAAGTGGTATTGGATAACGGCTGACAGTGGCACGAGGCTTGGCTCTGAGCATGAATCATAAAATAGGGAACCTTCAAATCTACTATGCCTGTGCCGTATGATGTCGGGACACGACCGACAATAACTTGGAGGCAGCTAAGTACAAAAGGAGATGCAGGATAGGAAACATTACAAATTGTAACATAGCCTATGAAATGAAAAGGTTCGAATCCTACCTGCAACAGCGATCGAGAACCTCCGACGAAGACCACAAACTGAGAAGCTGCAACACACTGGTAATCAAACGCACAGACTCACAAACATGAAGTGAACTGGGGAGAGCCGGCCCAGTAACATGTGCTATCGTGCACTGGAACCGACAAAGAGCATGGGGAGTGAGGTGCTTAAATACCCTCCAGGCTCCTCCCATAAATTCAGGCCACCATGCTAGCCTTCTAAGTTATACTAGATATTAGAAATAACTTGTGTACTTGGCTCCTGGGTTATACTTTGAGGGCCCATTAAGGGCCCTATCACATGGCCATTCTGCATTGCAGTGCCTGTTGTTGAGCACAAGTTGGCATGCATTGTGTTAACTCCTTCCCAGCCAGCCCCGGCATCCCTTTAAATGGGTCTATATGCCAGGTGGATGGGACAGACCTCTTGATCATGTGACCACTGTGATTAGCTGTCACAGGGGTCTGTGATAAGGGGGTCACTGTGGTGATGGGGATGCTCTGATAAGGGCATCTCTGATGTGACGGGAGCTCACATGTACAGGGGGGACTTCCAATGTAAAGGGGGACACTGTTGTATAGGGCGTGATTTTACTCAAGGAGGGACCTCTGATGTAAAGAAAAAGCTTCTGATGTAAAGGAGGGATCTCTAATGTAAAGGAGAAGCCTCTGATGTAAAGGGGAGACCTCTGATGTAAACGGGAGACCTCTGATGTAAAGAAGAGACCTGTTATGTAAAGGGGAGACCTCTGATGTAAATGGGAGACCTCTGATGTAAAGGGGAGACCTCTAATGAAAAGGGGAGACCTCTGATGTAAAGGGGAGACCTCTGATGAAAAGGGGAGACCTCTGATGCAAAGGGGAGACCTCTAATGAAAAGAGGAGACCTATGATATAAAGGGGAGACCTCTGATGTAAACGGGAGACCTCTGATGTAAAGAAGAGACCTGTTATGTAAAGGGGACCTCTGATGTAAAGACCTCTGATGTAAAGGAGAGACCTCCTATGAAAAGGGGAGACCTCTGATAAAAAGGGGAGACCTCTGATGCAAAGGAGAGACCTCTAATGAAAAGGGGAAACCTATGATGTAAAGGGGAGACCTCTGATGTAAAGCAGAAGCCTCTTACGTAATGGAGAGACCGCTGATGTAAAGGACAGTCCTCTGATGTAAAGGAGAGGTCTCTGATGTAATGGGGAGACCTCTGATGTAAAGGAGAAGTCTCTGATGTAATGGAAAGACATCTGATGTAGACGAGAAGCCTCTGATGTAAAGGGGAGACCTCTGATGTGAAGGAAACGCCTCTGATGTAATGGGGAGACCTCTGATGTAAAGGAGAAGCTTCTAATGTAAAGTAGTGACCTCTGATGTGAAGGAGAGGCCTCTGATGTCATGGAGAGACTTCTGATATAAAGGAGAAGCCTCTGATGTAAAGGAGAGACCTCTGATGTAAAGGGGAGACCTCTGATGGGAATTTATATTCATTTAGGCCATTTATTACTGCTACAATGCTACTTGTGTGTCAAAATGGGGAAAAAGAAAGATCAAAACTAGAAGTTTTCCCTTTTCCAAAATTTTAGCAAAGATCAGGACTTCTTGCCTTGGAGTTAGATTTTTTCCGCCATGACCCTTCGACCAGCTTCTCTTGGACCAGCTGCCATACACACGGGCCGAATGTTGGTCGGTTTCTATAGAACCTGCCGATGTTGCCCGGCATTCGGCCAGTGTGTACTAGGCTTAACTCTTATACCATTTTCTGTATGCCATTGTGACCACAGTCCAGTTATACAGCTTATCTGTTCACCGAAATGAATTCCTCCACTCGTTGATAATTCATGTCAGTGGTTGCTGTTGATGATCTTGCACTGCAAGGTTTGTCTTCAATGCTGGTTTCCCCTTCTTTAAACGTTGTCATCCATTTGCTTATGTTGATGGTGTCATCCCTGCAAACATTCTGCTTTGAAAAGGTATAGTCTTAGTACCATACGGCAAAATTAGATGCACATTTTTGCTGAACTGTGCAATTGCTCATTTAGTTGCTAAATAAAGTTCAGCCAAAACGTTGACTCATCCCTAATAGGCAGGGCTTTTTTTCAGGGGGAACCTGGGGTAACGCAGTTCCGGCACCTAAAGCACTGAATTTATGTAATGACAAGGGGTGTTGGAGGGTCTATTGATGCTGGCAAGGGTGGCAAGGATCTATTATTGTTGGGGTGGATGTGTAGTTGTTGCTGGTTGATCTATTGTTGTCAGAGGAGTCTTACGTTCCTCGGGGGTCAGTTGTTGCTGGGAGGGATCTACTGATGAGCGAGGGCTCTATTGTTGCTGGCTGCTGGAGGGTCAATTGATGCTGGTTGCTGAAAGATCTATCATTGCCAGGAAGGGGGTATTATTGCTGGGATGGGTCTATTGATGATGGGGGTGGGGGGGTGTTTTGTTACATACAAATTACTTGGCACTACAAATGGATACTTGGTACTGAATTCTCTAAAAGGGGCAGTACTAGGAGTTTGGTAGGTGGTGGGGCCAAGGGATGATGCTCAGAAGTGGGTAAGAAGCAGAGACAAGGGGTGACCCAGAAGGAGGGAGAAAAAAAGCCCTTCTAATAGGTAACCATTTGCTTCATATTTGCAGCAATCGATCTCTAATCAATTTTTAAGTTGCTTGATGGAGCTACCAAAAAACGCCCTCCTATCCTATCCTTCTGCTTTGCTTATTGTCCTCACAATAAGAAAACGAATTAAGAGAAACCAATTCAGCCTGCATGATGCATTTAATCTATTTCCGATTTCAGGCTAAGGCCTTCTCATTTTCACAAGGACTCCAATTAATTACCCCCTTATATGTCTTGTGCGCACGCCTTGATAATCATCGCACCACCTTGTTATGTAATTTACTGTATGGTAAATAAATACCAGCGCTGCAGAATACGAAAACATAATGGCGCTGTCTGGACGGCAACCAAGAGCGGAATTAATGGGAGCGTTCCGCAATATCACTCAGCGCGGTTATGCTAATTTAGATTAGAATCACAATTCCATCCACATCTGTATTTGTCATTCATCCCCATCGTTCCCCATCGTCGTCATTATTCAGTGGCACGCTGGAGCGCATAGAAGAGCGTTCTCCAAGTTATTTCAGAGTTACACATAATGGAGAGTTACAATTAGATAGGCACCCAGCTGGATCGAGAAAAAGGGCGGTGGGAATTAAATGATAAAGCAAAATGGTTGTTTTAGGTAGATTGACGGGGATGTGTTGGGCGTAATTCACAATAAAACTCGTAATGGCTATGATACAATGGCACTGCCATTCAAATTTAAAGTGGAACTCCAGATAAGAAGCCATTGGGCAAGCTTTATTGTAAAAAACAGCTACAGGCTAGAGTTGAGCGAACCCGGACTGTAAAGTTCGGGTCCGTACCGAACTTTGGGGTGTCCGGGACCCGGACCCGGACCCGGACTTTTCAAAAAAAGTCCGGGTTCGGGT
>BLSH010383138.1:140792-167477 GCA_018402905.1 Glandirana rugosa | reverse complement strand
TCTCAGTACAGATCTCAGTACAAATCTGCCCCCCCCCCGCTGAAACCCCCCCTGCCAGCACAAATCTTTGCACCCCCCTCTTTACACATTATACATGCTTATTTTTCTATAAAGGATAATTGGCATTGTGCATGTTGTAGGCATATTTTGTAAACTATGAATTGCGTTTTGTGCTGTTGTATGTACAGCTTTTCTGTTTAGTAAATCATTGATACACTACAGAAGTCTAAGCTTCCTTGACTTTTTACAGCAAAAATCTTTGCACAAATCACCCCCAATATCATTACTAGCAAACCGCCCCTTCCCCTTTTCTCCCTCCCAACACAAAAGGTGGTTGTCAGTGAGGTAGCAACTCATACGGTTGTGGACAAGGCATTCAAGAAGTTTGGAGGCAAATGGAAGCAGAGAAATGGGTCTTAAGTTATTCAAACAGGTGGGATCCAGTGATTGATTTTAAGTATGGGGGTAACCAGTGCATGTTTGAGTAGAGAGGGAAAGGTGCCGGAAGAGAGGGAGAGGTTGTAAACAGAAGTGGCCAGGTCTGGGCAGGACAGGGGTGTGATTTTATCATAAAGGCCATCAGTAGCAGAATGAAAAAAGGGAAGGGTTGAGTTGGCAAAGGTTCCTGTGGGTAACTGTTTTCAGGTTGGCGGCATGGGAGATAGGAGACAGGGAGAGTGTAAAACTGATAAGTTTGTGATTGGAGAGAGGAAAGGGGTGTTAGAGAAGTTGCTGGGAGTGCAGAGGTGGGAGAATACAAGGTCAAGAGTGTTGCCATTGGAGTGAGTGGTGGTTTGTGTCCATGGTGTTAGGTTGAAGGAGGGGGGTTAAATTGAGTAGTTGGGAAGTGGCTGAGGTATTAGCAATGACTGGAATGTTAAAGTCTCCAAGGATGATGGCAGGTACTTCAGAGGAGAGGAAGTAGGGTAGCCATGCAGACAAGTTGTCAAGAAAGCGTGACAGGGCCAGGAGGTCGGAAAATTACTGGAACCCTCAAACTGGAGAAAAAAGACAAATGTAGTGCACTTCAAAAGAACAGAGGGAAAGAGAGGGAGGTGTAGGAAGAACCTGGTGCTTTTTGGGGGGAGGAGAAGTCCAGCTCCGCCTCCTTTTCGTCCACTGGAGCTTGGTGAGGGCAGCTGGAGAGGCAGTGTCGGATTCCTGGAGCAAGGTTTCGGTAATAGCAAGGAAATTGAGGAAGTTGGAGAGGAAAAGGTCATTGACAGAGGCAAGTTTATTAATGGCAAGTTTATAATGTATCCAAGCATATTAATGGAAAGTTGAGTGTAAGGAAAACGTGTGGTAGAAAAAGGTGCACAAGCAACAGGGATAACCGCAGCCTTGAGAGGATTGTAAAAGAAAGGCCATTCAAGAATTTGGGGGAGATTCACAAGGAGTGGACTATGGTTGGTGTCAGTGCTTCAAGAGCCAACACACACAGATGTATCCAGGACATGGCCTTCCTTGTGTCAAGCCACTCCTGAACCAATGACAACGTCAGAAGCCTCTTACGTGAGCTAAGGAGAAAAAGGACTGGGCTGTTGCTCAGTGGTCCAAAGTCCTCTTTTTCGGAAGAAAGCAAATTTTGCACTTCATTTGGAAATCAAGGTCCCAGAGTCTGGAGGAAGAGTGGAGAGGCACAGAATTCAAGTTGCATGAGGTCCAGTGTGAAGTTTCCATGGTTAGTGATGATTTGGGGAGCCATGTCATCTGCTGGTGTTGTCCATTGCGTTTTATCAATTCAAAAGTCAGCGCAGCCCTCTGCCAGGAAATTCTAGAGCACTTCATGCTTCCCTCTGCTGACCAGCTTTATTGAGATGCTGATTTCATTTTCCAGAAGGACTTGGCACCTGCCACAAACTGCCAAAACTACCAATACCTGGTGTAATGATCATGGTATCACTGTGCTTGATTGGCCAGCAAACTCGCCTAACCTAAACCTCATATCTGTGGGGTATTGTCAAGAGGAAGCTGAGAAACACCAGATCCAACAATGCAGATGAGCTGAAGGCCACTATCAAAGCAACCTGGGCTTCCATAACACCTCAGCAGCCAGTACCACAGGCTGATCGCCTCCATGCCACGCCGCATTGATGCAGTAATTCATGCAAAAAGGAGCCCCGACCAAGAATTGCGTGTATACTATTCTGTACATGGACATACTTTTCAATAAGCCAACATTTCTGTATTAAAATCCTTTTTTTATTGGTCTTATGTAATATTCACATTTTCTGAGATACTGAATTTTGGGTTTTCACTAGCTGTAATCCATAGTCATTAAAACTAAAAGAAAAAAATGTTTGAAATATATCACTCTGCATGTAATGAATCTATATAATATAAGAGTTTCACTTTTTTAACTGAACTACTGAAATAAATGAACTTTTTGAGGATATTCACATTTTTTGATATGCACTTGTATATACAGTACACCTCTCCTTTTTTTGTAAATATTTTATTCTATCTTTTCATGTGACAACACTGAAGAAATGTCACTTTGCTACAATGTAAAATAGTGAGTGTACAGCTTGTATAACAGTGTAAATTTGCTGTCCCCTCAAAATAACTCAACACACAGCCATTAATGTGGCAACAAAAGTGAGTACACCCCTAAGTGAAAATGCCCAAATTGTGCCAAAAGTGTCAATATTTTGTGTGGCCACCATTATTTTCCAGCACTGCCTTAACCCTCTTGGGCATGGAGTTCATCAGAGCTTCACAGGTTGCCACTGGAGTCCTCTTCCACCCCTCCATGATGACATCACAGAGCTGGTGGATGTTAGAGACCTTGCACTCCTCCTCCTTCCATTTGACGATGCCCCACAGATGCTCAATAGGGTTTGGATCTGGAGACATGCTTGGCCAGTCCATCACCTTTACTCTGAGCTTCTTTAGCAAGGCAGCAGTTGTCTTGGAGGTGTGTTTGGGGTCGTTATCATGTTGGAATACTGCCCTGCGGCCCAGTCTCTGAAGGGAGGGGATCATGCTCTGCTTCAGTAGGTCACAGTACATGTTGGCATTCATGCTTCCCTCAATGAACTGTAGCTCTCCAGTGCTAGCAGCACTCATGTAGCCCCAGATCATGACACTCCCACCACCATGTTTGACTGTAGGCAAGACACACTTGTCTTTGTACTCCTCACCTGGTTGCCACCACACACGCTTGACACCATCTGAACCAAATAAGTTTACCTTGGTCTCATCAGACCACAGGACATGGTTCCAGTAATCCATGTCCTTAGTCTGCTTGTCTTCAGCAAACTGTTTGTGGGCTTTCTTGCGCTTCATCTTTAGAAGAGGCTTTCTTCTGGGACGACAGCTGTGCTGACCAATTTGATGAAGTGTGTGGCGTATGGTCTGAGTACTGACAGGCTGACCTCCCACCCCTTCAAGCTCTGCAGCAATGCTGGCAGCACTCATATGTCAATTCCTCAAAGACAACCTCTGGATATGATGCTGAGCATGTGTACTCAACTTCTTTGGTCGACCATGGCGAGGCCTGTTCTGAGTGGAACCTGTCCTGTTAAAACGCTGTATGGTCTTGGCCACTGTGCTGCAACTCAGTTTCACCGTCTTGGCAATCTTCTTATAGCCTAGGCCATCTTTATGTAGAGCAAGAATACTTTTTTTCAGATCCTCAGAGAGTTCTTTGCCATGAGGTGCCATGTTGAACTTGCAGTGACCAGTATGAGAGAGTGAGAGCGATAACACCAACTGTAACACACCTGCTCCCCATTCACACCTGAGACCTTGTAACCAGTCACATGACTCCGGGAGGGAAAATGGCTAATTGGGCCCAATATGGACATTTTCCCTTAGAGATGTACTTACTTTTGTTGCCAGCGATTTAGACATTAATGGCTGTGTGTTGAGTTATTTTGAGGGGACAGCAAATTTACACTGTTATACAAGCTGTACACTCACTACTTTACATTGTAGCAAAGTGTCATTTCTTCAGTGTTGTCACATGAAAAGATAGAATAAAATATTTACAAAAATGTGAGGGTGTACTGACTTTTGTGAGATACTGTATATATAATATATATATATATAAAATGTTTGGGTATTCTAAGTAATTTTCTAGCAAAAAAAAAAAAAATGCTGATTTTTACATGTATGGCAGAAATGTCAAAATTGGTCTGGGGCTCAAGTGGTTAAAATAAATGGACTTCCTTAACGCAGAGCATCGCAGCAAACAGGTTAATGCATAGAGAAGTATGTACTGTAAGATTGTCTGGGGTTCAGGTTTACCTTCTTAACAAGGATAATGAAGAAGATGAAGATGAAGAGGATGGGCAATGCATCCAAATTTACTTACTGAGTGTCTGTTTATTATCTGCTCAGAGATACGCAAACCACGCCGAGGAATCCAGCGGACGTTTATTGACCCGCTAACAAAAACTGTATTTCAAGTCTTATTATTCCCAACAAATGTGGAGCATTTGATAAATGAGTAACCTTTTCATTTGTGCTCTCTTCTTCTTCCCCGCACGGCTAAGCCATGGAGCACCGCGGGACAGAGAGGATTAAGTGCACATCTGGACCGTCCATAAGGCACCGCTCATCACATATGCATTTTTCTACGAGAATAAAAACAGGTCAGTGCATAAAACACAAAAGACATCTTCAGAGACCTCCCGGCATAGCATTATTCAAAGTGGATTAGAAACGGGGGCTACTGCGTCTTATCAAGCCAAGACACAACCACCGCGACTTCGCCTGACTCACCGCGCAAAGAAAACGGTTCGACCAGAGACAACAAAACCTTAACCGCTTCCCTTCCACCCATTTATGGCGTGTTTATGCGCTTGTAAGCTTCGAAAAAATACACAATGGGCTAAGGAGGATAGGAAATTATTTTTACTGAAATTTTAGATTTTGGCAATGTTTTTTCTATTCCAGTAAGTTAAAAAAAAAAAAGAGAGAGCAAATGAGGAAGACAAGGCATGCAAATATTTTTTTCTTTTGGTGGGTGTCACAACTGACGCGGATCTACATCGGTGATGGCTGATGTCACGTACCTGGTGGTCGAGTCTGACTTGTGCAGGGGACAACCTCTCTTATGGCCCTGGTTCAAGAACCCCTGGTAGTGTAGACAGGGAGTTCTGGAGCACAGGGGGGCAGGAGGGCTGGACTTGGTCACTGGTGGTACCTGAGGGTCCACTGGAACTCGTGCAGACAGAAGAATGGTGGTGCGGGCCGGGTCGGTAACAGGCTGGCAGTGCAGTACAAAAGGATCAGGCAGGCGGATGGTCAGGTGCAGGCAGGGTCGGCAACGTGCGGGCAGCAGATGTACAGAGGAGCAGGCAAAGAGTAGTCATAGACAGGCCGGGGTCAGGGCAGGCAGAAAGCAAACACAGTCCAAAGAAAGCCTGGGTCACAGATAAAAGAAGTCTTTCAGAGAAAACGCTGGGTCACAGGATACAGGATATGCTGTAGAACGGACAGCACTGGTTGCAGGATGCTGTCTGCTTAAATGGCCATTTTGGTGCCAATGCCGGCACATACGCGCGCCCGCACATGGTCATTCCAATGGCCACAGATGGTTCCTAACAGCTGTACATAGTGGGGCATTTTATTTATTTATTTATTTTAATTAAAGGACTTAGCAAACACTGTTGTGGGGAAGAGGTCCTTGTCCTCATCAACATGGGGCTTCATCTAGAACCCAAAGTTGTTGTAAACCTCAGACATGAAATATGAACAAAGCATGTCCCGCTATAGTGTGTAGTTGTCTCAATTAGGAGCACTAAGTGGCATTTCTGTCTGCTGATTCCTTCCTCTGCTATCAGCATTAGTCGCTTCTGACAAGTTTTCCTGACACCAAGAGAAGAAAAGTGACAGGGGAGGGAGCTCCAGCACAAAGCCAGTGATTGACAGTTGCCGCTCTGTTCCTCTAAAAAAAGAGCGGATGTGCCCTATCCCTCCAATCAGCTCTCAGAGCTCTCCTCACTGAGCTCTGCAGAGTGTAACTTCAACTCCCCGTCCCCTTGATTTCTGAAAGCTCAGGCAAGCTTTATAAATTCTGGACTTTGAATGACTGTAGAGAATCGAAGACTGTAGATAAACAGGTACAACTTATGTATGAGGTTTGTTTCATCTCTGTGTATGACTGAGGCCAGTCTTTCCTGACCCAAGTTCTTCTGCTAAGCCATATACCACCATGCACCCCCCTTTGAATAACTTCAGACCAGGCTTGGAAAAGTTAATGCAACTTTCCTGAGCATTCAGCAACCCAGTTTAACAGCAGAGCACACTGAGACAGAGTCCAGCCCTAACTAAAGCAAAGTCCATTCAGCAAAAGTCCAGTGATGGTAGGTTCCTAGTCCAGGGAGAATCCACAGCAGGGCGACCCAGAAGAGTGCCACCTGCTTCACTAGGGCAACATGTTGCAGCAGTTCTTCCTCTGTAAATCCCATGTAGAATTACCCAACTCTATGTGCTTTCATTACCTCCAGCTTCGCCATGCACTGCATGCCCAATTTGGAAATTTCCCTCTACCCATTGGATATATTTTTGGGTATGGACTCTAAAAAACTGACCTCCATTTTCTATAGTAGCCTTCTTTAACTGGTGATGACTGATTTAGTCTTACGATTGAAGAATTGTTGGACGGCAGATGTGGGCGTGCTGGAGGACGAGGAGAGGGAAGATGTCCTTGTATCCTGTTAGCTAGTCTCTCCAACACTATCTGACCGACTCACCCAACTATAAATACTACATAGATTAGTGCTTCTCAACCCTGTACTCAAGTACCCCCAACAGGCCATGTTTTAGGAATTTCTCTTAGACAAATTAGCTGTCCAAAATAGCAAGCCATTGACTCTGATTTAAAGTATCTGTGCAAAACCTGGCCTGTTGGGGGTACTTGAGGACAGGGTTGAGAATCACTGACATAGATTATATTTAACTCCCATTCACCTATCTAGATACCGACAGCAATATGATCCTTCCAGCCCTAGGTGTGGAGAGCTTAGCGGTGCCTTCTATCACCTATCGTGGCCGTGCCCAATCATCCGAGGCTACTGGCCACAGGTAGTCCAATTTCTACATGATTGTGTGGGTTCCCCATTAACCCTATGCCTTAAGGCACTGTTCTATGTTTTTCAGGGGTTGGGCTTGGCCCCTTAGTTCCAGTGAAGGGAACTCTTAAGGCATCAGCATACCAAGACATTTTGGACAATTTCATGCTCCCAACTTTGTGGGAACATTTTGGGGATGGCTCCTTCCTGTTCCAACATGACTGCACACCAGTGCACAAAGCAAGGTCCATGAAGACATGAATGAGTGAGTTTTGAGTGGAGGAACTTGACTGGCCTGCAACCTGATAGAACACCTTTTGGAGAGCGTATACTGTGAGCCAGGCCTTCTCGTCCAACATCAGTGCCTGACCTCATAAATGCGCTTCTAGAAGAAGGGTCAAACATTTCCATGGACACACTCCTAAACCCTACGGACTAAGACCGGGATGCCATTAAAGTTCATGTGCATGTAAAGGCAGGCATCCCAATACTTTTGACAATATAGTGTATATATATCACACAAAAATAAAAGAGCTTGATTGAACAGTAAGTTAATTAACATAGCTAAGGAACAGCCAAAGTAAACATAAACAGTAATCTGATTAACCACTTCCTTACTGGGCACTTAAACCCCCCTCCTGCCCAGACCAATTTTTGGCTTTCAGTGCTGTCGCATTTTGAATGACAATTGCGCGGTCGTGCGACGTTGTACCCAAATAAAATTTGCGTCCTTTTTTTCCCACAAATAGAGCTTTCTTTTGGTGGTATTTGATCCCCTCTGCGTCATTTCTGATCGCCGCTATAAACAAAAAATGAGCGACAATTTTGCAAAAAAGACCAATATTTTTTACTTTTTGCTAAAGTACAAATCCATTAAAAAAATTATTCATCAGTTTTGGCCGATATATATTCTTCTACATATTTTTTGGAAAAAAAAAAATCGCAATCGGCGTATATTGATTGGTTTGCGCAAAAGTTATCGCGTCTACAAACTGGGAATTGATTTATGGCGTTTTTATTTATTTATTTTTTTTACTAGTAATGGCGGCGATCTGTGATTTTTAGCGGTAATGCGATATTGGGGGGGACATGTCGGAACATTTTGACACTTTTTTGGGACCAATGACATTTATTCAGCGATCAGAAATTTAAATGTCCACTGATTACTGTATAAATGTCATTGGCAGTGAAGGGGTTAACCTGCAGGGGGCAGTGTAGGGGTTAAATATGTTCCCTGGCTGTGTTCTAACTGTGGGGGGGCAGGGCTGGCCGGGACATAACAGATCTAACTGATCCCAGTGACAGGGATCAGTAGATCTGCTATGTCCCCTGTCAAAGAACGGGGAACCGCCGTGTTTACAACGGCGGTTCCCCGTTCTGAGGCTCCTGAAAGTGATCGCGGGTCTCGGGCGGACATCGAGTCCGCCCGACCTGCGGGCACGCTCGCGCAGCGTGCGGCGCGCGCGCCGCCGCTTCCTCCAGGGGGCGCGCGGGAGCATGCGCAGTGGGAGGACGTCCATGGACGTCCTCCCGGCATTTCAGGTCCGCGCTGGAGCCGTATTTCGGCAATAGCGCGGACCTGGAGGGGTTAAACAGTAAGATAGCTAATCACCTAGACAAGCCTATGTGACTCAGTGCCCAACCAAACCGTTCGGCACCAGTTCCCCAGTAAAAAGACCTAGGTCTATCCAAATCTCTAAAAGGATTAGCAGACAGACAGAAACAATAGGTGACTCAATTAACCATGAAAATTCACACGTAGGAGACACACAATGGGGAAATGATACCATAGAACAAAGACACCTTAGTAAACAGATTATAGAAGGAGACCCCAGCATCAGGTTGTTTTGAGCTGATTATATTAACGCCTGCTCCAAGTCTCATAGTCTAGGAAGGGGTGATGCGATAATTGTTGGTTTGGGCACAAAGGCCCCAAATCTGTATCCATGTCCTAGGTTCCCTGAGTAGGTGTGATTCAGGGAGACGTGGACCTGAATACAAAGCAAGACCACTCCAAGGGTCCTCCAGGCACACATCTCCCGAGAATAGATCCCCCTCAAAAGCCAGAGTCCATTGTCAGTAGGCAAAAGGCTACTTTGTAGTCCCCTCCAAAAGCCCCTGTCCTGGTTGGGTTTGACACAGGTTTCATTCACATGGCCATACAAATTTTACTGATGTTATTACATGTTTTCTGGGAGAAAATTTCCTGTGTAATGATCAGTAAAACACATGCATATAGATGTGTTTTTGAACGTGTAAAGACATGTATGTGTACGCAAATGTGTTTTTTATATCTCTTAATACATTTAGGCAAAAATGTTTTCTGCTACATGTCTTTGGTAAAAAAAAAAAAAAATCTCAATAAGCATATTATGACAATTATTACCTGAAAACGAAGCTCTTCAGCGGCACTCTGTCACCGCGGAAGACACTTCCGTAAAATGAATATCTCCTAAACCTGCACCGTGTAGGAGATATGCACCCTGAATGCAGCCACTGACATCAACAGCGCATTTGCTCTGAAGGTCCGGCTTACTGTGCTGGAACTTCAGAGCTTCTTGCCGGAACCGAGGGTGGGAGTGACGTCATCGCGGCTTGGTCCCTCACAGCACGATCCCAGAAGAAAGGACAGGAGAAGATGTCTGCCCTTTCAGCGGTGCCTGTGTGCCGCTGAGAAGGCTTCGTTCTAAGGTGAGTATGCAATGCATACTAGCACATTATGCCTTTGTCTTGCAGGTTTTTTTCTTTTCCCTCAGTGTACAGCCGCTTTAAGTGTGTTTGTGGCCTTGTGTTTGGCACATGTTCATTGACTCTCAGAAGTGACTCTTGAAGATAGCAAAGGAATCACAGAGCAGACGGAAATCATACTTGGTCAGTGGCGGCTTGTGTTTTTTATTTTTTGTGGAGGGTCAAACAACCACCACCCCCCCACCCGGTTAGCCGGCAGTAACCCTCCTGCCTGCCCTAGGTCGGTTGGTCTGTCAGCAGGTCACATCCCCCCCCACCTCCCGGTCGGTCATCCAGCCTGGCACTTACCCCATCTAGATTGCAGGCGGGCAGCACTTCTACGGGCGGCGGGCAGCGGCTCCTATGTCCTCTCCTCCTCTTCTGCATCACGGCAGTTTCCACTGTGCGTCTCCCACCCTGTCTCCTCCCTCCTACTTCTAGGCATCCAATAGGATCACCTGTCCTTTCAGCAGCTGGCAGGTTGCGAGCTCCGGCGGGTGGGTTGCGGGGTCCGGCGGGCAGCTGGCGGGTTGCGGACAATGGGTGGGTTGCAGGCTCCTATGGGCGGTGGGCGGGTTGCAAGCTTCTACAGGCAGTGGGCGGGCTCCTGTGTCTTCTATGTAACATGGCGGCTTCCGACGTGCTGCTCCTCCCTCCTCCTAGGGATCCAAGAGGATCACTCGTCCTTTCAGCCAATCAGGTGACGGGTCTCAGACCCGCTTCCTGATTGGCCGGGAGGAGGATCAGTGTGGCAATAGTGAATATTGATTCGCTAATGTCATACAACTGGGTGGGCTCGGAGTGCAGTACTATGCGCCCCTGAGCCCACCCTTTTCTGAAGCCTATTAGAGCCTCCCCATTGGAATCCATGCGTCCGGGGCCCTGCATGTGGATCAGGGGGCCGGACACATGGATGGGGGGGTGGCGTCCGTGTTCCCCTAAGGACTGGCCGACACTGCACTTGGTGCTTTGGATTGAGGCAAGTCCACATTTTTCATATGAGAGGTTTAAAACAATTTAATCATTAATAAAACATTAAAATATATATTTTTTACATTATTTAATTAATGACTTATTACTTGGTGGAGAAACCCTTGTTGGCAAGCATAGAGTTAAGACATTTCTTGTAGTTGGTGACCAGGTTTGCACACATCTCAGGAAGGATTTTGGTCCACTCTTCTTTATGGATATTCTCTAAGTCCTTAATCAACTGCTTGCCGACCGCTGATTGGCATTTGACGGCGACGGAGTGGCTGCTTAGCGCAAATCGCCGTCATATGACGGCGGCTGCGAGATTGCGCCTAGTGAGCACGCGCGCGCCGCCGGAGGTGCGCTCGCGCGCTCACTGTGTTCGGGGAGGGCCAGGGAGCGGGTGCGGCGGAGTCGATCTCCGCCGGTTACCCGCGATGCCCCCCCCGGAGTGAAAGAACGGAGGTCCGTGTAAGTAAACACGGACCTCCGTTCTGTGAGGGGGGAAGGGCTGTGATCACAGCCTTCCTGTACATGGAGGATGTGACCACTTCCCTTCTCCAGCTAGGGCAGTCCACACACAGTTAGAACACGCCTAGGGAACATAATTAACCCTTAGAGCGCCCCCTGCAGGTTAACCCCTTCACTGCCAATGGCATTTACACAGTAATCAGTGCATTGATCACTGTATAAATGCCAATGGTCCCAAAAAAGTGTCAAAATGGTCCGACATGGCCGCTGAAATATCGCAGTACCACTAAAAATCGCAGATCGCCGCCATTACTAGTAAAAAATAAAAAAAAATAAAAACCCCAGAAATGAATTCTCATCATCCGTAAACGCGACCACTTTTGCGCAAACCAATCAATAAACGCCGATTGCGATTTTTTTTATCACAAATATGAGGAAGAATATAAATCGGCCAAAACCGATGAAAAAAAATTTTGTTTTTATATTTTTTTTTTGGATTTGTATTTTAGCAAAAAGTAAGAAATTTGGGTTTTTTTGCAAAATTGTTGCTCTTCTTTTGTTTATAGCGGCGATCAGAAATGACGCAGCGGTGATCAAATACCACCAAAAGAAAGCTCTGTTTGTGGGAAAAAAAGGACGCAAATTTCGTTTGGGTACAACGCTGCACGACCGCGCAATTGTCAGTTAAAGCGACGCAGTGCCGAATCGCAAAAAGGGCTCCGGTCCTAAAGCAGGAAATCCTTCCGGGGCTGAAGTGGTTAATGACTTATTACTTGGTGGAGAAACCCTTGTTGGCAAGCAAAGAGTTAAGACATTTCTGGTAGTTGGTGACCAGGTTTGCACACATCTCAGGAAGGATTTTGGTCCGCTCTTCTTTATGGAAGTCCTTAATTAAAATGAATTAAAAGTGTACTTGTTGCTTTTTCCTGCATGAAGAGAGAAGCCACAGGTTCCCATCAAACCCTCTCCACAATTTAAATTGAAATCCTTTAAAAAGGGGACTTTTGGAACTTTTTACATCACCCAAGCAAATGCCGAAAACCCTCCGATCGTCTTGTCCATTCCAATCTAGTCAACAAGACGCAACATATAGCCCAGGTTGACCTCCTAGCCGACACCTGTGATCCGGTCCCCGGTGACACGCAGCTTAGCATAGTTTTGTAAGCAACAGTCAGTAGACACTGTCAGAGCGCATCACAATCATCCAAGCTTGCCTTCAACCTCTCTATCTCCCTGCAAGCCGTTCTCAATATCTACTTTTCTTCTTTTTTTTTTTTCCTTCCCTTAGTCCATCCATTGCGTCTTTTAGCGTTGGGTCACCGGGCCAAGCCTGCTCACTCTTTTTTTTTTTTTTTTCAGGGATTTTAAGAGTTCACCGCCTGAAAAGGCCCTCCAGTACTTTACACAGATGTTCCGGTTGAGAGAGACATGCTCGAATGCGCCGTGCTACTTTGTAAACAGAGGCAACGTGGCAGAAGGTGAAACGACCGTGAATGGAGCAGATTCCGCAAAGCGCTCACCTCAGACTTATCTCTACCGCTTTGACATTTACAAAATTGCTCTTTAGATTTTTTTTTTATATATACGATATATCTTTTTTTTTTTTTTTCTACATGATATGATTTGTGTCCTAGAGCTTTAGCTGTGCGTTAGTTAAAAAAAAAAAATCTACAAGGGATCTGGGTGAAGATTGTAAGCATTGCTGCAGATGTTTGGGGAGTAGAAGTCCCAGCGTCGACAGTGAAGGGGCCTGAGATTTGCTTGGAACGCTGCCCGTGGGACATAATAATATACAGCAAAGCAGTAAATGTATGCCAATTATATTAAAAAAGAAATATGTGAAAGCTGGTGACTATTTTTTTTTTAATGATCATGAATTGAGAGAAGTACTTTAAGTAAACATGTTTTTTTTTTTAATTTAGCAAATTTCACACGTTAAGCAATTATGAATAGGCGACCAACACTTTTTTTTTTATAGCCACAAAAGAGAGAGAAAGCACTTCTGAAACAAGTTCCTGCGTAGCAATTATCAAAAGTTTATTTTTTACAAAAAGCTGGAGTATACAAAAATACAAACAATAAATCCTAGCTTATGAAAACACTTAGAAGCAAGCCCACTTATAAATCATAATGGCGCTCCCAAGGTAAAAGTTTTCTCACCGGAGCCTTTAGAAGTCCTGTGTCAGGAAACAACCTCTGCCTCAGGAAATCGGGTTGGGAAGCCTGTGCGTGGGCATACATAGTGTGTGTGCACGCCTGTGCATGCGTGTGCGTGCCTGTGAGCGCGTGCGCGCCAGCATTGGCACCCAAAGGGCCCATTTAAGCGGACAGCACCCTGCAACCAGTGCTGTCCATTCTACAGCGTTTGGTGTACCTGAGCTTCCCATTTACTTGTATCTGTATCTGTTCCTGTGACCCGGCTTACCTTGACCCTGCTTGATCTCCGCCTGCACCGACCCCGGCTTTCCACGACCACCCTTCTGCCTGCCCCTTTGTACTTCTGCTGCCAGCCCATTTATGAACTTTGCTTGTACCTGACCATTCTCCTGCCTGCTCCTCCTGTACCTCACCACCCGCTTGTTGCCGACCCAGACTGTACCACCACTCTACTTCCAGCATGAGTCCGGAGATACCACATCAGTTGTCACCGGTGACCAGACCAACCCTCGTGCCATCCTCACTCCTGAACCACTTGTTTGCTCTACCAGGGGTTCTTGAATCAGGTTAGCAAGAGAGGTTACCCCTGCATAAGTCAGCCTCCACCACCAGGCATGTGACATCCTGGGAGCAAAACAATTTAGAAACGAATCACTTCCAGTCCAGGCCGATTCTGACTTCCCTCTCCTAGATGTAAAAAATATAATTTTTTTTTTTGCTAGAAAACTACTTAGAACCCAGGGGCGTATGTACCGCAACGCAAATAAGGCATTTGCCTCGGGCGGCATTTTTTAGGGGGGCGGCGTCTGTACCGGGGTGATGCCTGCAGCTGCAGGCATCACCTTGGTATTGTTTTTTAGAGCTAACGATTTGCTTTCTTGTAGTAGCAATCGGAGCTGCTTACTAGCTATTGCTAAAACAACCAATGGGAGGGGGCATTCCCAGGTTCCTGCAGCTCTCCCAGGATCTCCCGTCTAGGGTTGCCACCTTTTCTTCAAGCCAAACCCGAACACTTTAGTGGCCCGGGACACCCCAAGGAGAGTAGTAATGCGGTGCGCATAGGGTGCCGCAGCGAACAGTGGGTGCGGCCAAATTGTTTTTGCTGACATCATCGCCCTGATGCCTATGTCATACTGTAACAGCAAATAACAAAACATTACATTAGGTAACTGTTGGATGGCAACATGGTTTAATATCGAAGCAGAGTGATTGATTATTTTTATATATATATATATATATATAGATAGATATAGGCTAAGCTTATTATCATACTATTATCATTACTGTTATCAGAGTTTTAGTAGTTTAACGAATGAGAGGAATAGGCAATTAATATATAGTTACAAATAAACTTGGGGAAACCAATCCCACCCCATTTTTATTTCAGTAACAGTTATACATAAACATATATCCCACCCGTGAGTCATGGGTGTACCTGCACCATGGGTAAGGGGAGCTTCTATGGGGTGACCAATGCATAACAAACAATACCATAATGTTATATTACTCCCTATTGGAGATATATGTTTATGTATAACTGTTACCTAATGTAATGTTTTGTTATTTGCTGTTACAGTATAACACAGGCATCAAAATTAATTCTGCACATCCTTCTGTATAAAAAACTCCTGAGGAAGCGGTGATATATCTGTAATCCGCAAAACATGTTTAGTTTACAGAGAGTGCATAAGTATCCATAATGACCATAAACTATACAGATGTCTGATCTTTGCCTTGTGTACATTTTTAGCTATTTATGTAAATGTGTTTTTTCTTTTAAAGATGATACTCTGTAATAAAATGTATACTTGTTATAAATTATTTTGGATTTGATGTGTACGGGACCATCAAAATCCACTATCAAGGCCTCCAGTAAGGGAAAATCTCTATTTCCTTTTTTGTTTTGCACCCAAAGCCGATTGAAGAATTAGCTTGAGTGGGGACATTCCGGGATCCCTGGACAGGTAAGTGCCCTGATATTAAAAGATGATGTTTACGGATACAAAACCGTGCTGGGCTGACTCCCTTGGTTGAGAGTCTGTACATAGACAGTTGTGGGAACGTACCCATTCCCGATTCCTCGAGCTGGCTGGGTGGAAAAAAGGCGATGGGCCCTCTTGCGGGGCCTGGGCTGCTACCCCTGGAAACAGCTAGGAGTGTCGTTTCCACGTTTTGATCAGAGAGTAAGTAAAAGGAGTGCCCAAAGTCCAGTAAAAAGTAAGTAAGATTTTATTTTGGTTATAGTGAATACAATGTAATGGAGCCAACGCGTTTCAGGGGATCACGGACTCCCCCTTCCTCAGGGCTGCTGGTATCTGATTGCAGGGTCTTTCAAAAGTTGCTTGTCTTTTATGACATTTGTATCTGGTTGGAGCTGAGATCGGCTTGACGATAGCCAAGGATCCTTGGTTACCTTCAAGCCGATCTCAGCTCCAACCAGATACAAATGATCCTCCGTGATCCCCTGAAACGCGTTGACTCTATCACATTGTATTCATTTATAACCCAAATAAAATCTTACTTACTTTTTACTGGATTTTCAGTGCTCCTTTTACTTACTCCCTGATATTAAAAGATAACAGCTACAGTATTTGTAGCTGCGGCCTTTAATTTTTCTGAAGGAGTCTGGAGCTCCACTTTAAGGTAAAAAATCTTGAGGCTTTAGAATGACGTCAACCTTTAAATTGCTCTAATTCTGGAACAATGTAACTTTTTGCTGTGTGTAAATCTCTGCTTTGAGAAGATGCTGAGAAAAAAAAAAAACCTACAGAACATTCCGCAGATCAGGAATAAAAGAGAAAGAGTAAAAAAATAAAAGCAAAGAAGAAGAAAAGAAAGAAGAGGTCCTTGACGGTGTCTTCTGAATCGGAGGTAACATCCATTTACAAGGTTGTACGAGGTATTTTAATTGTGTTGGTTAATGATTATTTTCTCATCAAGACCTTCCATTTACATTCCCTGAATATTACATGGTCACACACTCATTATTTCCTCCCATGAAATATTTAGCTATTGCACACATTTATTTCTCGGGGATGAATATTTTATCTCCGTGTTCTGCTGTCCTCACAGAACCTCACAATTAATGTCAATCAGAAGTTACATCTGGTTTAAGGATAACTCACATCATGCGGGGCCAATTCACACCACGGCTCTGCAGTAAAGAGACCGTGCATTGGCACACTGCAGTGCACTCCCGATGCATCGGCGCTGCGACCCACTGCTATGCAGTTCTCTGTGAAGCGAAAAAAAAAAGCTACAGATATAATTTTAAATCTGTGGTGGTGCATTAGAATTGGCACTGCAACACGCCATGGTATGCATGATGCTACAAGAGATTAAATAGGTAATTAGGAACTGAAAAACCTGAACATTTTACATATATAAAAAAAAATACAGTAAACACACAAAAAAACCCCCAGAAATTAGGCTCCTTTCACAAAAGTGGTTTCCTTTACTCCTCCCTGAAAAGAGATCAATCTTAATAGAACATTAAAAGTAGATGTTCAGGAGGCAATAGAGCCACCTCCTGAAACTTGTTTTTTCTTATTAGTTAAATGCCCGTTTTACATTGCGTGACTGCACTGCAAATGTTTCGTTCATGGCCACGGTCTCATTTACTTACATGGGACAGTTTGGCAGGTGGTGCCACCTATCAAACTCCGCATGCAGCGTTAAATTGCTGCAAAGCATTACGGCTGCAGCAATATACACTATATTGCCAAAAGTATTGGGACACCTGTCCTTACACGCATATGAACTTTAATGGCATCCCAGTCTTAGTCCATAGGGTTCAATATTGAGTTGGCCCACCCTTTGCAGCTATAACAGCTTCAACTCTTCTGGGAAGGCTGTCCACAAGGTTTAGGAGTGTCTATGGGAATGTTTGACCATTCTTCCAGAAGCGCATTTGTAAGGTCAGGCACTGATGTTGGACGAGAAGGCCTGGCTCGCAGTTTCCACTCAAATTCATCCCAGAGGTGTTCTATCAGGTTGAAGTCAGGACTCTGTGCAGGTCAGTCAAGTTCCTCCACCCTAATCTCGCTCATCCATGTTTTTATGGACCTTGCTTTGTGCACTGGTGCGCAATCATGATGGAACAGGAAGGGGCCATCCCCAAACTCTTCCCACAAGTTGGGAGCATGAAATTGCACAAAATGACTTGCTGACGCCTTAAGAGTTCCCTTCACTGGAACCACCATAATCCCCCCTCCACCAAATGACTTGGACCAGTGCACAAAGCAAGGTCCATAAAGACATGGATGAGTGAGTTTGGAGTGGAGGAACTTGACTGGCCTGAGCTCAACCCAATAGAACACCTTTGGGATGAATTAAAGCAGACACTGGGAGCCAGGCCTTCTCATCCAACATCAGGGCCTGACCTCTAAACTAAAGATGTACATAAAATTAAAAATGTCAAATGCAGAATTTTGCAGGAAGGTGTTCCAGCTTAATGTGGACCAAGCATCAGATATGTTTTTCATGTTAAGTCCATGCAGGATAAGCAATGTGATGGAGCCATCTTTGTTCATTTGTCATCTAGCGTCACTATCTATTACAGCTCAGTAACAGCAAAATCAGATAAATGGTCCCTGTGCAATTTGTGGCTTATTCACAAATGCCTGGCACCGATCAGCTCCTGCCACAGCCTTTTACCTTAGAATATAATCATGGAAATGCCTCCTCCTGCCTACAGCAGACTCATGACATTATCTCAGCCTAGGCAAAGTCACTGGATTGGAGCTTATGGGTGGCTTTTTATTGCTACAAGGTGGAGCTTAAATGAAAAACGATACTGTGATGCAGCAAAAAGGAATTTCACCTTCTGATCCCCAGTTAACTAGAGTTGGGCAAAGTCGGTTTGTGTCAGAACTCTCGAACATCGCAAAAGTTCAGACCTGAACCCCGTACTCCATTGAAGTCTATGGGACCTGAACTTGCCCATTTTGAAGGCTTATATGCAAGTTATTGGCCATAAAAAGGGTATGGGGGACCAGGTACTTCCCTGGGGGACATGTATCAATGCAATTTTGTTTTTGATTGTTTTTAAAGAAGCAGTGATTTTAATAATGCTTAAATTGAAACAATAAAAATGAAAAATTCCTTTAAATATTGTGCCTGGGGGGTCCCCTTAGTCTGCCTGTAAATTAGCGCACTTGTACCATGTATAGAACCTGCTGTAGCAAACCTGACCGCTCTCTCCCTCCTAATTGGGCAAACAAATGACATTTAAATTGCTGGCAATACAAAACTGTTAAAAACAATGGGATGGGGGTCCCCCCAATCCATAATAGGCCCTATGGATTTTAAGGGGAACCCCATGCTAGAATAAAAAAAAGTGGTGTGGGATCCCCCCAAAGTCTATGCAGCCCAGCAGGTCAAGAAAGGGGGGGTGAGCAAGCACCTCCACCCAACCATACCAGGCCACATACCCTCAATGGGGGGGGGGGACAAGGGCCTCTTCCTGACAACTCTTGGCTGTGGTTGTGGGGGTCTGCGGGAAGGGGGCTTATCGGAATCTGAAAACCTCCTTTAACAAGGTTGCCCCCAGATCCCAGCCTCCTCCCTATGTGAATGAGTATGGGGTAAATTGTACCCCTACTCGTTCACCAAAAAAGTGTCAAAAGATAGGAGGCAGTTTTTGACAAGTCCTTTATTAAAAAAAATTGAAAAACAATGTCCCCCCCGATGTAGATCCAACGTCAATCATGACGCCCGCCACACCACCGGACCCGAAAAAAAAAATGCCAAAATGCTTGCTCCTCCGTTTGACAGTTCTTAAATAGGTAAGGGCAGGGCCACCTGGTGATGTGTAAATTTAGGTGATGTGTGGGCTGAACTTATGCCAGGCACGAACTGTTTGTCCAACTATACAGCTAACCATGGACCAGCCAGTGCTGACATAGTGATCCACCACAGAGCACGAGTCAGTAGGTGGGCAGGGCTTGAGGCGCCCTAGTGGGGACACTCACACACTGCACCTGCAAGAGTTTGCAGTCATGTGAAATCAACATTAAGGCACAACTCCAGACTTAGAAGCAGGCGACAACTCTCACAGTTAACTCTTTGTAACCTGTGGCTGGCTTCTTTACATTGATGTCACTTGAACACTTCAGACACACTGTCCGTTAGAGGACACTACTTCCCAGGTGTGCAGTATTTAGGGCCCATTACCGCAGAGCCTGTACCGGTCTCCACAAATCTAACATTACCGTCACCTCTCTCACAGAGGCTTATCCCATGGTTGCTATGGGATACAGCGAACACGCTCTCCATTCCCTGCTGTTGCTCTCTCTCCCATGGCCACTCTGCATCTCTCTATCCTCCATGACTTCAGGCTGGGTCCTTAGGCACTGTGCTATGGGTCTGGTCTCAAAGAGTGGGAGCTCAAGTGCCCCATAAAGTGTACGTATCTTAGGCAGAAAGCAAGTTCATAAAGCAATCTCTTTTTATGGTAAAAGTTGATTTAGGCAATAATCCACAGAGGTAGTGCATGTCTTTATAGTCCATACTTTGGCAATAATCCATAAAGGTAGTAAGCCCAGTATTGGCAGCATAAGCCCATAGAGATCTCTAAGCTCAAAACTCCCACCAGGTGCCCTGACTGGGTTCCCATCACCCCTCTCCAAAGGGGGTGATCACTACAGTAGAGTAACAGGATACATTTTGGCAGTATTTTCCCACCAACTCTCTTCATATTTCAGCGCTGTTGCACTTTGAATGACAATTGCGCGTTCATGCAACACAGTACCCACAGATAGAGTTTTCTTTTGGTGGTATTTAATCACCACTGGATTGTTTAATTGCTTTGGTAAACTTATGAAAAATGACTGGAAATTTTGAAAGAAAAACTTTTTTTTAGTTTCTGTTGTAAAATTTTTCAAAAAAGTAATTTTTGTCCTTCACTGATGTGCGCCGATGAGGCTGCAGTGATGGGCACTGATGAGGTGGAATTGATTGGCACTGATGGGGCAGCACTGATGGGAAATGATGAGGCTGCACTGATTTGCAGCACTGATGGGTACTGGTAGTCGGCACTGATAGGCGGCACTGATAGGCAGCACTGATGGGGCTGAACTGATAATCAGGGCAGTGAAGGTCAGTGCCCTGATTACCTGTGCACAAGTCCCGTGTCACACTTGCCAGATACACACTTGCCATCTCTGCTTTCCTCACCCTGTGACAGCACTTGAGGAAAGTACTGTCGATAACTGGCAAGTCTGTTTACATTGTGATCAGCTGCGATTGGACACAGCTAATCACATGGTAAATGGGCCACTGTGATTGGCCCTGTACCATGATCTGTGATCAGCTGTGTCTGCAGGACGCCCTCCCGATCACAGAGCTTACCCCAGGGGGCGCGCGTTGGCATGGTTCCAGGAGGACATCCATGGGTGCCTTCCCGGAATGAGAAAGCTGCACTGTAAGCCCTCTTTTGGCTATAGCACAGTATTGAGGTGGTTAAACCTTCCAGCTTAGTTACCTCCAGCTGACAGATCAACCTGAGGACACAGTACAACATCAAGACACTGTAACATTTTGCACTTGGCTGGCTCAATTAACACGAGGGTACAAGCATGGACAGGAAAAACAGGATCACCGGAAGAAAAACCCACAAACCCACATGTAGGCACCTACCAACAAGTGGCTATGCCCATGTGAAAGAGGCCTTACTGAGTCACCAATTTGCTTGATAAATGGCCTCCATCATGTTTCTAGGGCACAACCCCCTGCATCAGAAGTATATTCCACCTTGTCTTTGTACTGTAATGACTCCACATTTACCGGCTCATTAAAAAGTGTAGCAGAATATATCAGAAATTTAGAAATGGAAAAAAAAAGTCTTCTTGTTCAACTCTAAGACTTTAAGAAGCGGTAATTTCCCTCTGCGCTCGGATTTAATTTGCGCAAGCAGAGCGTCAGGAGTTCCTTGTAAGCCTCTGAATTTTGGGGATAATATTGTCCATCAGCAACAGATTAGCAGTACAGTCATAAATAAAAACTGCATGTTGTATGGTTCCGCTCCATTATATCCACAGGCGCAGGAACTCTTTACGGTGCAAGAGGGAAGTTGGCTAATAGCTCCAGTAGGTAGAACGTGGTACTTGCATTCACCGGGATGTTTATCGCTCTTCTGATAACGCAACAAGAAGATCGCCATTTCAGACAATGTTTCATTAAAAAAAAGAAAACCTTTGTACAGGTCTCAGGTCAATCAGGTTATGTGACCCACGGCAGCTGTGATTGCCCAAATTTTCCCAACCGTTCACCACACCTGGACAGCAGCACTAAATTAGAGACCATTTCATTTCAAGTACAGACAGAAAAAAAAAATACTAAACACTAACCCATATGGTAATAAAAAAATCATATTTAAGCAGGTAAAGAAGTTTCCATATATTTATTTCAATGTTATATTTAGCTGATTGCTCAGAGTTCAGCTTTCAGGCTAGATTCATATCACTTTTGTGCGGTGACATTCACGTTGTTGTACATTTTTTAATGCATTTCACTGATTTGTTTTGAACCTGAGCCAAAATAAATTTTTTCCACGTTGGTGTGACCTGTTGGGATCAATGGGTTTTAGCCTGTCATTGCTTTTGGTATGCATTGAGCTATGCAGTTCAATGCAGATGGTAAGAATGGACCCTGTAGGTGCTCATGGACATGAATATCTATAGGAGGCCTCCAAGCCAGCAAAGTGTACCTTAGGACAACCTTTCTCAACCTTTTTCAACGCAGAAGAACCCATTGAAAGAAAACTGTCCGGTCTCGGGGAACCCCTACTAAAAATGACTATATCTACAACTCATGATACTATAGTGTGATAGTCAGTGGGAAGAAAGCTGCTTACCCTTGTGGTCATTTTCCCCTGACAGATAGCTAAAAAGATCATTGGTGTCAGTGGGAATTTATCTGAGAAGCAGAAATTGCTCATCGCTCAAGGAACCCCCAGCAACCCCTTGGAGGAACCCTAGGATTCCATGGAACCCTGGTTGAGAAACCCTGCCTGAGGGCCTGTTTACACTATGGCCTTGCAGTAATGCATGCTCCCGTGCACTTTACTGCAATATGTGGCAACCCACAATAATATGTGTGCACCTTCACAACAGACGTGGTGCAGCAACACACTAAAAATATTCAGTGGTGTGAGGGGCAGCCAAAAAATGGCACCACAACACATGGCACCACGGATAGTTGCTGTGCATTGTGCTGTGTTGCGTTGCATGTCCATCAGCAATGTGTGTCAGGGTGTAATTCAAATAGATGGTACTGCATTGCACCTGCGGTTAGGTTGGTTACTTGAGTGGTTTGTTTGGTTGGTTACCTGGTTGGTGGGTTGGTGTATCACGGTGTGCCAGTGTGCCATTCAAATGGATGGCACTGCATTGCACCAACCTATTGTCACACATTGTGGTAAATCAAGTTTTCCTGCACACATTGCTGCAACATCATAGTGTGAACAGGCCCTCAGTCTCCTTGAATAGGTGATCAGGTGGGTTACAAAGCTTACTTCCCAATGATTGGTTGCATTGTTGTTGGTTGTTGGGTTAGTTGGTGGTTAGGTTGGTCACTTGGTTGGTTTTTTGGTCAGTTAGTTGGTTGGCTGTTTGATTGGCTTGTTGATGGGTCGATTGGCTGTTAAGTTGGTTACTTGGTTGGTTGGTTTATTAATTGGTTGGTTGCTTGGTTGGTTACTTGATTGGTTGGTTGATTGGGATTGTACACAGGGAATCTTAAGCCTCGTACACACGGTTCGACGGTCGTACGACCGAATGGACCAAATGGTATGTTGGCTGTTGTATCTCGCATACTGACATGCACTACACGATCGTACAACCAAGCCGAACGTAGTGCCATGTTATGAACGTATAAAGAGAAAGTTCAGGTGCATGTAATTTGTGTCCGGCCGTTCCTGACTTCTGAGCATGCGTGTTTTGCACAGTACAACTTGTTGGACCAACTTCTCTGTACACACGATACAACGGTCGTACGATCGCTTGTTGGTACTACCAAAGTTTTCTAGTTTGCTCATCCAACTTCTGTTGTACGACTGTCGTACATCGGCTGTTCTAATGGCACGTACTAACGGTTGAATTGTCATACAACGGTAGTTTGTACGACATGTTGTTTACAATCGTCGAACCGTGTGTAGGAGGCTTTAGTCAGGCCATGATTGAAATGGTTTTCTTTCCTTTCACCATAAGGGGAAGGGAAAAAATCACTGGATTTCCACACCAACACAGTCAGAATTGTGTTCTCCCGGCGAGGGGGCACAGGGAGCCACCCCTGCCTGGGAAAACACAGAAATTATTGCTATTGCCACTGGCAATAATAACATGCCAAAAATCCGACATGCTGGTTGTACCCAAGTCGATCAATGGATTGACTTGGGCACAATCAGCCTTCCCATAGATGGTTAGAATCTCGGCTGGTCCCTGTTGAACTGGCTTTGGCTCCCTGTATTTTCCCAAAATCTATGGCCGCCTTTATTATCCGAAAAGTAAAGAAAAGTCCGAAAGTTTTTGCCACATTTAAAGTTGAACACACAGAGAAAACAAATCTTTCCCGGCAGGAACAGACACAGTAATGTATCACAGAAAATGTTTCAGTGCCATATACCGTGATAATTATATTATTCAGCGGCTGTGCGCACCTCTCCTGACCGTGATGCATGAAGTGCAGGCTTATTAGCCAGAAAAAGGTCACAGATATTTTAGTTGATAGAATTATTATTTATTTTTTTTATGTGCAAATGATTAATGTTCATTTCTTTTTTGCACGTATATATATAGAAATGCAAATGTAGGCTCCTATTGTGTTTCTGTATCGAAAATATATTTATTTGGCAGATGTGAGACTTCATTGCGCTGGAAATCACCCAGATCACATCCACTTTGGTAGCTGAGCCGCCATCCTTACTTGCCAATTCAAATTCTCCCGAATGTTCATAGAGAATCCACCAACAACACATCTAGGAGCATATTTATAAAGCAGTGAATGTGACATTCACCAGACATTCACTGCAGGTGATTCTCCCTGTGCATTTGTTGTAGGTAACAGTGATTGATTTACCACCAGTGAATGTTTGTTGAAAGTCACATTTAATATTTTATAAATATGCCCCATATTGTTTTTAGGTGGAGTTGCTCGTTCAAGGGGACTTCCAATTAGGGATGTGCTCAGACAAGTTTGGATCCTAGTCTGAACTACCCCTGAGTCATCTCCCCACGGGGCTGCCAAGGAGCCCCATGGGTCAGCCCATCCATTAAGGGCACACGGGCACTGCCCCTTCTGTCCTCACCACCCCCCCATATGTATAATGGATAGATGCATGCATAGCACGCATCTATCCATGGCCACCATGACCACCCCCTATTCATGTGGTCGGCCCCTTGCAGGACACCGCAGGACACATGAATTACATTGGCGGGGGGTTTTATTGAAGCACCTGATTAGAGCCATGGGCTCTAACAGGCTCCAAAATAGAACGGCTGGTAGCGCAGAGCATTGCCCCATCAGCCCATTCATGTCTGTTAGAAAAGCAAATTAATATTTCACTGAATGGCCTCTCTGCCAATCAGGGAGCAAGGGTTTGTTACCTGTTTCCAGATTGGCTGAGAAGTCAGGTGAGGTAGGATGCCGAAGCCAGGAACGCTCCCCGCTTTCCGGACACCTTTGCCCGCCCGCCCATCCGCTTCCTAGATGGGGTAAGTGCAGGACTTTGATGTCCCGACTGCCCTGGTGGAGGGGGGGGGGATCAGCTGCTGTCAATGCCTCAAGCCCCGCGGGAGGTGGGTTGGTTAGGGTGCTGTATGCCCTGCTGTATACACTATCTGTGATGCTGTATACCCTGCAGTATATACCATATCTGGTGATGCTTTATACCTGCTGTATATATCCTATCTGGTGCTTATGTATATACCCTGCTGTATATACCCTATCTGGTGATGCTGTATATACCCTGCTGTATATACCCTATCTGGTGATGCTGTATATACCCTGCTGTATATACCCTATCTGGTGATGCTGTATATACCCTGCTGTATATACCCTACCTGATGATGCTGTATACCCTGCTGTATATACCCTATCTGGTGATGCTGTATATACCCTATCTGGTGATGCTGGGCTGTATACTCCTGACACAATGGGTGGAATATATCATGGGTGGGGCTTATGAGAAGTGAGAGGGGTCAAAAAGGAAGGGTGGGGTCTCACACCCCCCATCCTAAAATCTCACCAGCCGCCACTGTCCATCAATTATAAGTGGTTGAGGCATTCCCCGACCCACAGCAACATGTACAGCATACAAGGGGTGTGTGGGTCATGCCTTGTCCACTTATGATTGGTGGGGCACCATGACAACTTTCTGGCAGGATAGATCAGGGTTTAGACTAGGATCCATATCCGCCTTAGATCATCCCTGCTTCTGCTCAAAACAACAAACAGATTTTCCTCCACATTTTTTTTTTATGATTGGGGATCCATGTGATCACATTGTGGTCAGCAGGCAATACTACCACCATATGCAACCCTTTAAAAGAATGGGGCTGTGCAGCAACTGCAGTGCAGCGAGTTGTCAATGGTTAACTCAAGTGGTGAGGTGGCAACATATCACCTCCAATCTTTCACTTAGATGTGACTACAGATTGCTTTTCATAAGGGTGGCAATGATGGTCACACATAGGGTTGCCACCCTTACGGGATTGACCCGGACAGTACGGGTTTCGCAAGTTGTGCCCGGGTCTCTGTCCCCTGGAGCCCCGGACACAACCAGAACATACATCCAGTCTAGTCAGGTAAAGCTGGCTGTCCTGTGGAGCCAGTGCGGCAACTCAAACTCTGTCGGCGGATTCCTGTCAGCTGCACCTCTGTGTCCTTCTGCCTTCTCAATCTCACCCGCCGGGCGCCTGCCGTCCCCCTGCCCGCATGATTTGCTTTGAAGTCATTGGCTTTTAGGACTGCGGGTGTCCTAGCAAGCAGTGACGCTTTTGCCGATATGTTGATTTTCCTAGCTCTAGAACGGGACTGCCTACCAGCTCCGCCCTCTAACACCGGCTCCCCTATTGCAAACAGAACAAGGCGGTGGCTGCCCTCTGATTCCAGCTGTGCTACAACAGCCTGAAGTAGGCCACCATGGTAAGTAGGCAGCGTGACCTCTTCTAATGTGTGCCGTGCCGCCTCTGTTGCCATCCCGCTGTCCTGGGGATAGCTGGACAATCCTTACCTGCTACCACCTGCCCAGGGCTGGGTGAATTGGAAACTGAGCTCCCATAAAATGTCAGCTTGAACCAAACATAAGTAAGCTCAACAAGGTGGGGGATGCACAAGGGGG